>BSBK01002891.1:0-454039 GCA_027943335.1 Chamaecyparis obtusa | reverse complement strand
TTCATAAATGTTTTCCTTGTGTAGTCCACTTGGATTTGTGACTTGGTAGCACTGATTCTTTTTGGTCTCCATGTTGTGGTTCGAAAAGCCTCTTATTTGTAACTCTTGCATTTTATTTCCTCCATTGTGATTGTAATTCTACTTTATTTACAGAATGATGTCAATTCATTTGCAATAATGTCATATATATATATATATATATATATATATATATATATATATATATAAAATCTTATGATCATACTGACCCCATGATAGATAGATCCCTTCTATGTTCTATGTATGTTTATGTGGTATTTACCTTGATTTGTCTTCACTTGGGGGCATCTCGTAGTGGAAACGTAATCAGTAGAGTTGTTTATGTTTCCGTTCAAGCCATTTCTCCTATTAAAGTGTTAAAAATGACTTTAACATGGGGGCATATGCTCTGCTCACTTTTTGCACACACGCACTTCCAAAATATTTTTGAATATTTTTCCTTTTATGGATTAGAGACTAATCCTTAAAGCGTGGATTTTTACCTTATAGGATCTCTTGATCCCTCCAATTTCAATTTTCAAAGTTTTGATCCCTTAAGATTGTGTCCTTAAGACTGGATCTCTCTTATTTTGGCTTTGCTCTTTTGGAATAGTATATTCCTGAGGGTGAATCCTTGATGGGTTGACTAGTGAGTAGCCACATTCACTAGGCGGTTCAACTCTATCTTTTCAGTTGCACTGTTTCCTTATGTGATTCATAATGGGATATAAGTTCTCATTGGGTGAGGTAATCACACCCTCTTCTCTATTTTTTCTAGTGATGTCTCTCTTATTGTAATCTTGGGGTTGACAAAGATCTGAGTCCCTGGGGGCTTGAGGATTACTTTGTCCCTTTGATTTCAATAAGATTTTATTTTTCTTTTTGATTTCCTTTACCAAGAGTTTGCGTTGAGTCCATACTCTTGCTAAAGTGGGGGCTAAATGTATCATCAGAAAATAGAAGCACTTCCATTTAGGACTGGTTTATCCCTCTGAGTAAGTGGTTTGGGGTCATGTCAAATGCCTTGAATGGGTCTTTGACTTGGATATGTTTTTTCCCCTATCCTACCCTTTTTTCCACTTCTTTCCTACCTTTTTATGACATCTTTCTCTGTGATTGAGATTCTTGACCTCAAGGTCAAGGTCAACCTTCTGGGTCAAGGTTGACCTTGACCTTGACCCAGGTTCCAAATTTCAAATTTTGAGGGTTTTAAGAGATTAGGGTTTGGAAAGAATTATTTTCCCGCTTCTGGGTCAGTTGTTTCAGGATTCAAAACAATGAATCTTAAAATACATTTAATATAGGTCCATTTCTAGGGGCATCAGCCTAATGGGAATTTATTTCTTATATGTCAGCCTCTCTAGAAGTTTGTGCCCTAGACTAGTAAATAAGGAAGCCTCCCCCTCTCATTTTCTCCATGAACCACCAAGCAAGTAGATCAAGTATCCATCAATCAATCAAGCCTTCAAGCAAGCAATCAAGATTCAATTCATCAAGGAGATCCATTGGTATCCATTGAAGGATTCAAGCTCTATGGAGCCCTCTTGTTGAAGATTTCTCCATCCATATCCATTCAAAGCTTCTTCCAATTCCAAGATCCATTCAAGATTGGTGTTGAAGATCTAAATGCAATTTATTTGAGATAGCCTACAATTCTACATCCATTTGGAGCATCCATACTTGTGGATTCAAGGATTCGAATCCTCCACAAGAATTTAAACATAAGCAAGGTGAATTGTTCTATTTACTTTATTAATTGCTACAATTTCAATTCTATTTCAAGGTTAATTCCAAAACCATGGTTTGACCAAGGCAAACCCCCCATCCAAATAGAAAAAACACTTTTCTTGTAGGTGTAGGTGCGGAACAATGAATTATAGAGCAGATTCGGATACCCTTTTAGAAAAATTTCAGATCCATGAGAAAAATTTCCATCGGAGCAGTGTAGGTCAAGGTCAACATAAAGGGGTCAAGGTTGACCTGGCTCAGAAAAGAAAAATATTTCTAGGTTTCTTTGTCTCTGTGTTTTTGTTCTAGATCTAGTTGCAAAATTTCTAGAAACTCAGTACAGACACTAGAAAACAACAATTTCTAGATCTTCTATACTTTGAGGTTAGTATTTATCTTCAATTCCTTTCAACTAAGATCATCTCTCTCCCATTTTATTTCTTCTATATGTGAAGGACATCACATCACATTCATTCACATGTGTGTGCATATGTGTATTATTTTGTTATTTATATATATATGTATATATATTTAAATATATATATACATCTCATATATATATATATATATATATATATATATATATATATATATATATATATATATATATATATATATATATATATATATATATATATATATATATATATATATATATATATATATATATATATATATATATATATATATATATATCTTCACTAGTATTGACTCATAGTGTTTATTTGACTGAAGCTACAAAACATCATCACTCCCTCTTAGCTAGAAAAGATAAAATCCATCAACCTAAAAGAGCAACACAATGTTAATTGTGAAATTTTATTTTGATATCACATTACTGTGATGTCAGAGATATGGACTGACTAGGAATATCAAGTCTCATGATATTCACCATAACTCATAGATTTATAAATATCATCTCATGATATTGGGAGTATTTGTCACAAAATATCAAGTTGCAAGATATTCTCCAAAAATTGAGAGTAATGGCCTACCAACATCAAGTCACATGATGTCCACCAAGTACTCAAAGGTTTACAAAGATACCATCTCATGATATCAGGAGCATTGGCCTGCAAAATATCAAGTCACATGATATTCACCAAGTGCTCAAAGTAATGGCCTACCAACATCAAGTCACATGATGTCCACTAAGTACTCAACAAAATTATAAAGATAACATCTCATGATATCAAGAGCATTGGCCTGCATAATATCAAGTCGCATGATATTCACCAAGTGCTTAGAGTAATGGCCTACCAACATCAAGTCACATAATGTTCACCAAGTACTCAACAAAATTATAAAGATATCATCTCATGATATCAGGAGCATTGGCCTACAGAATATCAAGTCACGTGATATTCACCAAGTGCTCAGAGTAATGGCCTACCAATATCAAGTCACATGATGTCCACCAAGTACTCAACAAATATCCATAGTTAATGTGCACTTACCATAGGAACATTCACATCATCTATTATGATATGTTTCAGCCATCACAAGATGTCTATCATAATAGAAGATGCCATCTATTATGATCTATTTCAGCCATCACAAGATGTCTACCACAATAGAAGATGTCATCTATCATGAGTTGTTTCAACCATCACAAGATGTCTATCACAATAGAAGATGCCATCTGTAAGATATAAAAAAAAATCTAAGATATATTTTTATATCTATATTTTGTGTGTGTGTGTGTGTGAAGAGTATGTAGTAACAAGGTGTAAATATGTGATGGAAAATGTTATGGACATAAAAACTTAATAAAATAAGAATATGTTAGCAAAATGGTCAGTGCTCCCCTCAGGATTTGTGACATGGCTTAACCTCCTCCTGTGTCTTCTATAATTGTAGTGGTTGTATCAGGCATTAATAGGTCAATCTTTTGGTGCAATGGAAACTACTACGTGTAACAAGTGGTATCAGAGCTTGGTCACAGATTTGAATCCCCTTGGGTAATGCTGAGGGCGAGATTGTTGGCAAAATAGTCAACACTCCCCTCAGGATTTGTGACATGGCTTAACCGCCTCCTGTGTCTTCTATAATTGTAGTGGTTGTATCAGGCATTAACAAGTTGATATTTTGGTGTAACAAAAACTACTACTTGTAACATAATACTTATCTTGAAAAGAAGCTGATGCGAAAATCACTATTTTTTGATGTCTGTGTTCAGTTTTGGGAGATTCTACAACCTACTCCGGCCTAGAAATACAGAGACAGAGAAAACCTAGAAAACTTCTATCTTTTGGAGTCATGTCGACCTTGACCTCAGGATCGGGGTACAATCTTACCCTAGGGCACAATCTTACTCCCCATTGAAGGTTGACCTTGACCCAAAACAACTCTGATGGAAATTCTATTTGCAGATCTCAGAAGTTCACCGAAAAGGGTATCTAGATCTGAATTGCAATTCACTATCTTGTACCTATACCTGTACCTGCAAGAAAAATGGTTTTGTTATTTGGATGAGCGGTTTTCCTTAGTCAAACCCTAGTTTGGAATCAAACTTAATAATGAAATTGAAATAAAGAATGCTATCAAGTAGTAGAAGTAGATCTAACAATGAAGCTATGATATTCAATAGATATGCAATTATATTTTAAATGTAAACAAGTATGTTGATATGAAAGCTTGAACACAACATTAATAAATGTAAATTGAAACCTCCATGATTGTATGCTTGGAATCCACCTTGAGGGAAAAATGAATGGATCTTGAAAATGAACAAAGGATCTTGAATGAAGATTACTCCGTCATGATGGATAGATCTAGGGTTTGAATGATGAATCTTGAATACTTGAACCAAATTCCTTCAAAGGATTGAATGCTTGAATCCTTGATCTTCAATGGAGAACTTGAATGGAGATGATGGCTTGAATTCTTCCTTGAAAATTCTTGATGGAATGCTTGAAGTCTTGGAGAGATGAAACTTGATGTCAATTGATGATCTCATGAAGTTGCTTGATTGTGGATGGATGCTCATGAATGATTGATGACGAAAATGAGAGAGGAAGGCTTCCTTTTATAGTAATCTAGGGAAAAAACTTCTAGAGAGGATGACATTGGAGAATTAAATCCTAGTTAACCTCAACCCCTAGAAATGGACCTAAATTAAATGCAATTTAAGATTTTACCATTCTGAAATCTGAAACAACTGACCCGAAAATGGGAAAATAAAACTTTCCAAAGCTCGATATCCCGAAACCTTCGAAACTTGAAAATTGGACCTAGGATCAAGGTTGAGGTCGACTCTACCCTAGGTCATGGTTGAGGTCAACCTTGACCCACAAGGTTGACCATGACCCTGAGGTCACAGATCTCAGATTCTCAGGACCAGGTGTGAGAAATAGGCTAGAAATAGGTGGAGAGAGAAGCATAATAGGGGGAAAAAGCCAGATCCATGTAAAGACCTATTCAAGGCACTTGACATGACCCTAGACTACTTACTCAGAGGGATAAATGTTCTTAACATGGAAGTGCTTCCATTTTAAGATGATACATTAAGCCCCCACTTTAGCAAGAGTATGGATTCAATGCAAAATCTTGGTAAAGGAGAAGAAAGAAGAGATCCAAGTGGATTTACAACAAGATAAAATAACACTTAGCTAAGGATATGAGCCCCTAGGATAAAGATTCTAACTCAGCACACATGCATGAGGGTGCAAAAACAACGAGGAAAACAAGAAACATAAAAGAGGGGTTAGTACCAAAACAAACCCAAATCAACTAGTAGAGGAAACCTTGCTAAGAAATTTTTCCTATACTATTATCATATTTGGAAAGCTATCATAAAATCATAAATGATTACATAAGAAAGAAAAAAGAAACACTATAAATAACATAGCTTCATGATCTAGTCCTACTAGCATGAAAGTGAAAAGAGAGAAAAGAGAAAGTGATTACCTCACCCAGTAAGATGCCCACCTTACCATGAATCACCAAGGAGGGAGAGCCAAACATGTGGCCAAACTTGATAGTTCACCCATAAATTACACTTTGTAATTGTAATGCGTCTTCTGACAGCTTCTGGAATACCCATAGATCCACCTTCTTGTATCACTATGAATATGAAATGCGTATCTCCTCATGATTTAGCAACTTATGTGCATTACCTTCGAAAGATTTAGCATATTGAAATTTTGAAAAATGCGTGTCTCTTCAAGATTTAGAAACTTATGTGCATTACCTTCAGAGGATTTAGAATATTGAAAAATTGAAAAATGTGCGTCTCTTCAAGATTTAGCAACTTATGTGCATTACCTTCAGAGGATTTAGCATATTGAAAATTGAAAAATACATGTCTCTTCAGAATTTAGCAACTTATGTGCATTACCTTAAGAGGATTTAGCATATTGAAAAATTGAAAAATGCGTCTCTTCAGGATTTAGCAAATTATGTGCGTTACCTTTAGAGGATTCATCATATAAATGAAAAATTAAAGTACAAGGGAGACCCTATATATGCCCCCCTCCTTATCGTGGCCATCTACTAGACATGATAAGGAAGAGGAAGAGGATACCTACTTCACAATGTAAGGAGATATCCTGTTTACAACAATGTACACTATATTCTTAGCGAAGGGTATTGATCCCTACATCGAAGAGCATAGATAATTGTGAAAAGGATATGTCACTCATGGGAAAGGTGTTAATATGATTTAGAACAACAGAGAGGGGGGGTGAATCAGTTGTTCTCAAGTCCTAATGTATAATACAATCTTGAAAACTTATCTCTTAAATCAGATAAAAAACCAAAACAAACTCGATCATCACTGATTCAATAATAGAAACATCTTAACAATGCAGTCCACTACCTAGCTATAACTTAACTTGCAAAACATAGTAATGTTAAAATTTAAACATTCACACAAGTATGAACACCAGGATTTATAGTGGAAACCCAATATGGGAAAAACCACTTTGTAACATGCTACTATTATTTTCACTCTTTTGAAGTGAGCTTGGTTAAAAGCCAACCCGGTCAAAGGTTACAATACACACTATCAGGTGTGACTCGATTAAAGGATTTTGATCACCCTATTCAAAATGAGCCTTGTCAAAGGACTTACATAGATCCCATTAGAATGCAACCTTGTTCAAAGGATTTAACATATGACTGTTAGGTCAACCTCAGTTAAAAGGATTTTGACTGTTACAATGGTTAGAAAGTAGCAGCAGTATTATTTGAAAACTATACAACTCACTTTGTAGATATTAGATCTGATTCTGTACACTAATGTTGGTTTACTAACTTTGAAACTTTGCCATATCCATCTCTGATCTGCTTGGAACTTTTCTTCAAGCAATCACCACAATTACCTTCAGCCTTTTCTGCTTATTCAGTCAATAAACTTTCCTCTTCGAGCATTCTCTATTCACCCATGCACACACTTCTATCAAAGTGTTCAGGTTCCCTTACATTTTCCTCAATTAGGTTAGCTCTTCTTTTGCAGCTCAATCTCATTTGTAGATCTTAGGGTTAGGTCAGATTCATTGAATCTACCCGCTTCATGTTCTTCAGCTCCTTTTCTAGAATCATCTCAAATCTCTTAAAGATTTACAATAAAACATTTTACAATGCATTTAATGCTTCCAAACAATCAATAAATAAAGTCAACACATTTTACATAATCCAAGAATTCAACAATGTTAGCTCCAAAACTAAATTCTCTTCAAATATAAAATTGATGATGCTCGGTCGATACTGTGATTGTCCACTCAGTCTTCATTAGAAAGCTCGGTCATTACTAAAACTATTTCCTCAGCATACACTATCTTCCTCGGCAATTTACTGATGCTCGGTCGACACTAGAATTTTTCTCAGCATACACTAACTCAGTCGACACTAGCATCACTTGACTTAAACATGATTTTTCCATTCTTTGCTTGGTTAAGCCTACCAGTTTAGTCTTCAGTCTTACTAAGATAAACAATACATTGTCTCATCATTGTGCCAAAAATTCAAGTACACTTTGTAGTATCAAGATAACTCAACCTTTCCCTAGGTGCTATTGTTACCAACCTTGCTTAGCCCTCTTAGCAACACTCAAATAGATATAGTACTTTCCTAAGTATCAACAATCTTACCAATTAAGGTTTGACATCAATGATAATACAACAATTATTTCAATTGTAGTTTCCAACAATCTCCCTCTTTGGCATTGATGGAAACACCATATGATATCACTTGAATAACACATGGATTACCAACCAATCCAAAACTTATCTATCCAACAAAAAATTATTGTAATATCCTTAGCTTCATTCTGATACAGAATCTTGTAAGCCTCACTTTTGTGACCGTCAGAAGTATTCAGATCTCCCTCTATCTTGATCCTTAATTTTAGTTCTTATCCTTTTATCTTTCAATATCATGTGTTATCATATCATATCAATTTCATCTTAGTTTCATCTCCCATTTTGACAAAAATGCCAAAGCAGCAACTAAAACATACATCCATCAGATGTAGATAGTATCTATGTAGCTCAGTGTTTTCTCCCTCTGTCATCTTGCTTATGACTGATTCCTTGTCTTTGCTTCTCTTCACAACTCTAGGCCAGCCCTAAAGTGTGACAATCTTCTGCATCAATTTGTCAAATATTCTGTTGTAACACATTTGATGCAGTGCTCCTAGCTTGTCTAGGCAGCCTCAGTTAGGGGAAGGACCTCTAATTGACTTCTCAAATACTCATGAGCTTCTCTGGGTAAAGCTTTAGTGAATATGTCTGCTAATTGTTCTTTTGTATTCACATATTCCATTCAGACTTCTTTGTCTTGTACTAATTCTCTCAAGTAGTGATACTTGATGGCAATTTGCTTGGTCTTTGAATGCATCATTGGATTCTTAGAAATATTGATAGCACTTGTGTTGTCACAAAAAATAACAACAGGTTTAGTGATTTCTTCTTTCATACCTATCAACCATTATTTTATCTATACCAAGTTTGAACAGTTTACTGTAGCAGCAACATACTCGACCTCGGTAGTAGATTGAGAAATGCAATTTTGTTTCTTGCTTGTCCAGGAAACTAATCTCTGTCTAAGAAAGAAAGCTCCACCACTTGTACTCTTTCTATCATCTACATTTCTAGCCCAATTAGCATCTGTATAAACTTGGAGTTCAAATTTATCATCCTTCTTATAATATAGACTATAGTCAGCAGTTCCTTTCAAGTATCTCATAATTCTTTTCACGGCCATCATATGTGTTTCCTTAGGATTGGCAGAGAATCTTGCCACAATCCCAACAACTAATGTAATATCTGGTCTGCTATGTACAACATACTGCAATTTTCCAATCATGGATCTGTATAATGTCTGATTCACTTCTGCATCATCATCATTCTTAGATAACTTTTGTCCAGTAACCATAGGAGTTCCTACTGGTTTAGCATCTTCGATCCCAAAAGTTTTCAGTATTTCATTGACATACTTAGACAGAGTAATAAAATTCCTTTCTTCATCTGATATACTTGTAAACCAACAAAGAATTTGATCTCACCAAACATACTCATCTCAAATTCAGTTTGCATCTCATTTGAAAATTTCTTACATAAATCTTCTTGTCCACCAAAAATAATGTCATCAACAAAATTTTTTGCTAACAAGAACCTTTGCCCTCTTCATCCTTCCTGTACAGATTGCTTGTGTCATTTCTTCTTGAGAATCCAATATGTATCAAGTAGTTGTGCAACCTCTCGTACCATGCTCTAGGGGCTTGTTTCAATCCATACAATGCTTTGTTCAGTTTGCACACCATGTGTCTTCTGTTTGGATTAATAAAACCTTCTGGTTGTTCTATGTAAACTTCTTCTTCTAGTATAGCATTAAAAAATGTAGACTTGACATCCCTTTGATATACTTTGAAATACTTATAAGCAGTGTATGCAAGTAGAGTTCTTAATCCTTCCAATCTAGCTATAGGGGTGAATGTTTCTCCATAATCTATTCCTTCTTCTTGTGCGTAGCCTTTGCATACCAGCTGAATAGTTGTAAAATGGATTCACCCCTATTCAAATTTAAAGGGGGAGATATGAGACCTATTCTCAAACCCAAATTCCCCAAAGAAGAGATCCGATTTGATCAACCAAAAGGTTAATGCACAATCGAATCAATTTATGGAAAAGAATATGGAAAAGAGAGAGTAAATCCAATATTTCCCTATGTGAGGATATATTATATTATGTTCGGAATATAGAATAATTGAAACACAAGTACTAACCTCAAATTAAGGCAAATCTAGAAAATGTTGAATTTTGATGTCTGTGTGCACTTTTGGGAAAATTTGAAACCTATCCTGGACTGGTAATGTTAAGATAGAGAAAACCCAGAAATCTTTCCTCAAAATGACTCAGCTCGGGTTTGATCCTCATAAAAGGTCAAATACCACATTCTTTATTTGAAGTCCGATTCAAATTCTATTCACAGATCTTGGAAGTTTTTTGAAAATGGTATCCAAATTCTCTCTCAGATCCAAAAATTTTCACCTGTACTTGCAAGAAAATGGGGGTTTTTGTGGTATGGGGGGTTTGCCTTGGTCAAACCCCAGTTTAGGAATTAACCTTGAAATTGAATCAAAATATATTGTGCATAAACAAAGTAATTGAAACAAATCACCTCGCTTATGTTGAAGTCCTTGTAGAGGATTCGAATCCTCAAATCCACAAGTAAGAATGCTTCAATGGATGTAGGATGTCTCCAATCAATGGTATTTGATCTTCAACACCAATCTTGATTTGATCTTTGCATATGAGAAGGCTTGAATGAATGGAGAAGGATGGATCTTCAAGGGGGCTCCAAAGAGATTGAATCCTTCAATAGCTAACAATGGATCTCCTTGATGGATGAATTCTTGAACACTTGAATGCTTGAAGACTTGCTAGGATGCACTTGCACTTGAGAGCTTGCAATTGCTTGAGATGAGATTTTCTCACAAAACTTGATGGATAAAATGAGAGAGGAAGGCCTCCTTTTATAGTGAACTAGGGCACACTCCTCTAGAGGGGCCACCTTGGAGAATTAAATTCTAATTAGGTCCTCACCTTTAGAAAATATACCTGGATTAAATGCAATTAAAGAATTTACCATCCTGAAACCCGAAATGGCCGACCCAGAGGCTTGAAAATAAATCTCCCGAAAGCCCCAAGCCCAAAAATTCTAGAAATTGGAATTTTGAAAGAAGGGGTCAAAGTCAAGGTTGGACCTGACCTAGTTAGGGTCGAGCTTGACCCTGACCTAGTCAGGTTCTAACTCAACCCTGACCCTGGTCCCAAGTTGACTTAGAACCAAGTCAGGAGGTCCTAGGGATGCCCAGAAACCTAGAATTGATGCCAGAATAGGATAGAATGTCAGAGATAGACATAAAATCCTATGATTACTATGATGAAGCCTAGGAGGATCTATTTCTAAACCCTACCTAGAAAATAGAGCCATAAAAGAGGGAAATTTAGGAGAATTCTTAAGATCCTAACCCTAATTTCACCTAGAATGAAGGAATCAAGTGCGGGGAAGAAGTGGAAAGTGGGGGGAAAGCCAAATACATGCAAAGACCCAATCAAGGCACTTAACATGACCCCAAACCACTTACTCGGAGGGATAAATGCTCTTATCATGGAAGTGCTTCCATTTTAAGATGATAAATTAAGCCCCCACTTTAGCAAGAGTATGGACTCAATGCAAACTCTTGGTAAAGGAGATCGGAATAACAAGATAATCTTATCATAATTTGAGGGAAAAAGAGAAACCTTAAACCCCCAAGGAATCAAGTCTTCATCAACTCCTAGATCACAATAAGAGAAACATCTCTAGAGAGAGAAAGAAGGTGTGATTACCTTGACCAATGAGAACTTATGTCCCATTGTGAACCACACAGGAAAATGGTGCAATTGGAAAGATGGAATTGAACCGCATAGTGAATGTGGCTACTCACTAGTCAACCTATCAAGGATTCATCCTTAGGAATATTCTATTCCATAAGAATAAAACCAAAAATAAAAACAAAAGAGATCTAGTCTTAAGGACACTTCCGACCTTAAGGGATCACAATATATATGTATATTTGAAACTGGAGGGATCAAGAGATCCTAAAATATAAATCCATGCTTTAAGGATTAGTTACTAATCCAAAAAGGGAAAATAAGTATCTTGAAAAAAAATGTGTGTATTGAAAAGTGCATGTGTGCAACAGGTGAGAAGAGCGTATGCCCCCACGTTTAAGTCATTGCTTACACTTTAATAGGAGCAATGGCTTTAACAGAAACATAAACAACTCCACTGATTACGTTTCCACATCAAGATGCCCCCAGAAGAAGACAAATCAAGGGAAATATCACAAAAACATACAGAGAACACAAAAGGGATCTACCACCATGGGGTCAGTATGATCATAAGGTAATATATATATGATATTATTGCAAATGAATTGAAATCATTCCCCAAAGAAAGTAGAACTACAATCACAAAGGAGGAAAGATCACATTAGATACACAAAGGAGAATCTTTTCAGACCATGACATGGAGACCAAAAAGAATGAGTGCTACCATATCTCGAATCCAAGCAGATTACACAAGGAAACATTTATGAACAATAGCAAAATTACAACATAACATTGAACAATGCATAGAAGAATAGAGATACATATAGAAGAATTTGAACAATAGTTTCAATTATTTCATCACCTTGTACCAACTGAGTAACAAGGATCGTATAAAAGAATCTAACAAAATTTAGCAAACACATTACGGGAGAAGCACAGTACAGTAGACAAACACACAACAAAGCTACCATGAAGGACAAGCCAATCAAGTGTGTCACCTACTTTCCCCATCTTGTTGTATATCATTTAGGGAAGGTGGGTAACTTGCAAGAGGGACTATATCCAACATAGTAGGAATGATAGCCAGTTCCAAACAAGTATCCTCTTGAGAATCACTATGTTTGACACTAGGTATAAGAATCAATTGTGATGAAAGCATATTAGGTAAATCAATGTCAATGTCAATAGTCTCATATTCATCATTAACATCATCAGTATTATCAAGAGTATCTTCTTCATCCAAATTAATCAAAATAGGATCTAAAATACGAATAGAATCATCATAATCATGCATGTAAATATCAGTAACAACATCTTCTAATACATTATGCATAGATTTATCCAAAGAAAGTAAAGATCTTTTAGCTTTAGCATGAGCACGATGCTTTTTATGATGTTCATTAGTAGATCGATTACGTTTTGATTTATTTGAGATAGGTTGAGAATGAGGAGGAACAATCATAGGATCCTTCACAGGTTCTTTAGGAAGATCAATAGGATTATCAACCATAGGAGGAACAATCATAGGATCTTTGGTAGATTTGGTAGAAGGAACTTGATTAATAGAACTAGAAACTATAGTTAAAGGAGGTATCGAAGGTGTAGGTAAAAGACCACAATTAAGATCCATAGGAGGTATGCTTAATTGAAGAATCTTACGATGTTTATAAGCTTGGTATGATTGAAAAATATTATCAGGGTGAGTAGGACATGAATGAGGTAATGAAGGCCAAAAGAAATCAAGAGCAACACAATCTCTAGGCCTAGAAGGTTGATATAGACTATGATTAATCATCTTCACTTCATCATCATGAATGAACTTAAGATACTTATGGATAGGTGAAGAAACAAAATGCATGGCAGCCAACCAAGGAAAACATAGCTTAACTTTAAATTGATCAGAGGTAGGAACCACAACGAAGGTAGTGTTCACAATTTTTCCAAAAAGTTCAATCAGTAAAGTAATAGAACCAAATGATGGATAAAGAAAACCATTTCAAGTTTGAATCCACACATCCGATGTATCATAGAAGTCACATTGTAAACTTTTCATAAAAATATTTTCTTCAGTGATAACATTGACTAAGGAGGTAGGATCAACAAGACAACCATGAGTAGGTATTTGAGCAACCCTAGCAGCAATGTAAAGGGGACCATCAGGAGCCTTAATAGTCTCAGAGTCATCAAAGGTAATCAAAAGTTCTCGAGGTCTTTTATTCTTAAATTATTGTCTAGGTTTAGGTTGAGTTTTCATTTTAGGTTTAGGTTTTAGTTGATGTTGAGTTTGAACTTGAGGTTGAATCTGAGTTTGAAGTTGAGGTTGAGGTTGAGGTGGAGATACAGACTGATCAACATGCTCTACTTGATTAACAACATGATTGAGATCATCCATCTTTGAATCATACACAATTTCCATAGCAGATGGTTGAGCAATAGTATTAGTATCATGCGTAGGTAAAGGGTTCATATAGATTTGAAGGTTCTGATTAGGAGGAGACACAGATTGATTCCCACTACTATCTAGATTATGAATAGATAAAACTTTAGAATCAATTAAATCTTGGACCTTATGTCTTAAAGAATAACATCTCTTAGTATCATGACCATTCTAATGATGATATTGACAAAAAGCATTTTGATCAAAAGATTTAGATGCCATTGTAGTAGGTAAAAGAGGTCGAATAGGAGGTAAAGTAATCATATTAGTAGCTAACAAACTATTCATAATAGCATGTAAAGTTTTAGAAAGAGGAGTAAATATATGATTTAATCGAAAAGCAGTGGATGCAGAAGTGGCATTATGAGATGCAACAACAACTTGATCAGCAACTGCATTCGCTTGTTTTTTTTATCTTAACATAATTGTTGAATTTTTGAAACTTGTTTGGATTAGGAGCGACATCACTCTTATCAACTGTAACAGGACTCAAATTGACTCACTTGTAATTGATAATGATGAAGCGCTGCACAAAGTTGTTGAAAAGAGGTAAATTCAATAAGCAAAATCTTATCTCTAATATCCTTTTGCAAATTTGAAATAAACATACATTGAATATCCATATAAGGAACAGGATAGGAAATTTGAGCATGCAAATGCTTAAATCTACTAATAAATTCAGTCAATTTTTCTTTAGCACTTTGTTTAAAATGCATTAAATTAGTCAAAGACACTTGCGGGCCAATATTATTTTAAAATTGTTGAATAAAGGCATTAGCAAGCTGTGGAAAGGAATCAACTAAATAAGGAGGCAAGGAACAATACCATTGTAAAGCCTTGTCACGAAATGTTCTAGCAAATAGTTTGGCTAAAATTCGATGGTCATGAGCATAATCACTACAAAGGATTTGAAATGTTTTAACATGATGAACAAGATCTCCTTTTCCATTATAATTCTCAAGATGAGGCATCTCACCTTGCTAAGGAATAGGAGTATGAATAATATCCCAGGACAAAGGACTTCCCATGTCACATTTAAGAATACTAAACTTGTTTTGAGTTAAGGAAGCAAGTTGTTGTTGTAGGGAGGATACAGTTTGAGCCAAATTGATGATTGTTGAATCATTAGAGGAAATAGGAGGAGTAGCAACATTAGACACACTAGGTAAAGTGTAAGAAGCTATAGGAATAGAAGACACAACTAGAGGAACACTAGGAACTACAGTTGGAAGTGGATTGGAATAAGTGAAGGGAACATTATGATATGAAGGTCGTGATGTAGGAAGGGACATAGGAGGAACACTCATAGGAATAGAGGGAACCGACACAGTCACCAAAGAGGGAGTATAGATAGGAATACTAGGTAAAGGATTAGAAGGAGGTTCAACACTAGTGATAGGAGTAGTGAAACCTAAATCTTTAGCCTCTTGAGTTAAAGGTTTAACATTGGAATGCACAAGATGAGTAATACCACGTAAGAGGTTAACACCTTGATCATTATCATGGAGAACTTTCTTAAGAGCCTCTATAGCTTGAATGGAATCTTGACTATGGTTTTCTTGGAGAAGCCAATTACCCATTTTATCAAGTTCAGTAGAAAGTTTTTGGACTTGTTCAAGAGGAACTCTTAAAGAATCATCCTCATCATGAGATGAGTGAGAAGAGTTTTTCTCCATAGTAGGATTAGAATCATGAAGGATCAAGTTATCATCGGGGATCCTAAGGAAAGGAGAAGATTCAGGCTCAAAGGCACCCATGAGTCTATGACTTCTTCTAACCGGAATGTTATAAGTAGGACTAGTGGTAGTAAAGCTCATAAACCAATATAATGCAAATGAACTAAACTAAGAACACATAAAACATAAATATGAAATCTAATTAGCATGCAAGATCAATCACAAAGGACAAATCTAATACTCACAAGATAAAAGAAAAGCACAATAAAGCATCCAATTCCACAAAAGAAAAGAGAGTAAGTATGTCGGGTTCACCAAAATGAATAGTTGTAAAATGGATTCACCCCTATTCAAATGTGAAGGGGGAAATATGAGACCTATTCTCAAACCCAAATTCCCCAAAGAAGAGATCCAATTTGATCAACCAAAAGGTTAATGCACAATCGAATCAATTTATGGAAAAGAATATGGAAAAGAGAGAGTAAATCCAATATTTCCCTATGCGAGGATATATTATATTATGTTTGGAATATAGAATAATTGAAATACAAGTACTAACCTCAAATTAGGGAAAATCTAGAAAATGTTGAATTCTGATGTCTGTGTGCACTTTTGGGAAAATTTGAAACCTATTTGGGACTGGAAATGTTGAGACGGAGAAAACTCAGAAATCTTTCCTCAAAATGACTCAGCTCGGGTTTGACCCTCATAAAAGGTCAAATACCACATTCTTTATTTGAAGTCCGATTTGAATTCTATTCGTAGATCCCAGAAGTTTTCCAAAAAGGGTATCCAAATTCACTCTCAAATCTGAAACTTCGCACCTGTACTTGCAAGAAAATGGGGTTTTTTGTTGTATGGGGGGTTTGCCTTAGTCAAACCCCAGTTTAGGAATTAACCTTGAAATTGAATTGAAATATATTGTGCATAAACAAAGTAATTGAAACAAATCACCTCGCTTATGTTGAAGTCCGTGTAGAGGATTTGAATCCTCAAATCCACAAGTAAGAATGCTTTAATGGATGTAGGATGTCTCCAATCAATGGTATTTGATCTTCAACATCAATCTTGATTTGATCTTTGCATATGAGAAGGCTTGAATGAATGGAGAAGAATGGATCTTCAAGGGGGCTCCAAAGAGATTGAATCCTTCAATAGCTAACAATGTATCTCCTTGATGGATGAATGCTTGAACACTTGAATGCTTGAAGACTTGCTAGGATGCACTTGCACTTGAGAGCTTGCAATTTCTTGAGATGAGATGTTCTCACAAAACTTGATGGATAAAATGAGAGAGGAAGGCCTCCTTTTATAGTGAACTAGGGCACACTCCTCTAGAGGGGCCACCTTGGAGAATTAAATCCTAATTAGGTCCTCACCTTTATAAAATATACCTAGATTAAATGTAATTAAAGGATTTACCATCCCGAAACCCGAAATGGCCGACCCGGAGGCTTGAAAATAAATCTCCCAAAAGCTCGAAGCCCAAAAATTTTGGAAATTGGAATTTTGAAAGAAGGGATCAAAGTTGAGGTTGGACTTGACCTAGTCAAGGTTGAGCTTGACCCTAACCTAGTCAAGTTCTAACTTGACCCTGACCCTGGTCCCAAGTTGAGTTAGAACCAAGTTAGGAGGTCCCGGGGATGCCTAAAAACCTAGAACTGATGCTAGAACATGATAGAATGTCAAAGATAGACATAAAATCCTATGATTACTATGATGAATCCTAGGAGGATCTATTTCTAAACCCTACCTAGAAAATAGAGCCATAGAAGAGGGAAATTTAGGAGAATCCTTAATATCCTAACCCTAATTTCACCTAGAATGAAGGAATCAAGTGCAGAGAAGAAGTGGAAAGTGGGGGGAAAGCCAAATGCATGCAAAGACCCAATCAAGGTGCTTAACATGACCCCAAACCACTTACTTGGAGGGCTAAATGCTCTTATCATGGAAGTGCTTCCATTTTAAGATGATACACCAGCCTAGCTTTGTTTATAGTGATTTCACCATTTTCATTCATCTTATTTCGAAACACCCACTTGGTTCCTATGACATTCTTATTTTCAAGTCTCGGCACCAGAGTCCTAGTATCATTCTTCTCTATCTGGTCAATTTCTTTATTCATTGCTTGTATCCAGTCTTCATTCTCCAATACTTCTCTAGTTGTCTTAGGTTCAAATTCACACAGTAAGCATGTTGGATCCTTAGTTTTACTTCTGGTCTAAATTCCAATGTTTTTGTCTCCAATTATCTGTTTAGGCTTGTGATGTCTTCTTACATATTTTTCCAAAATAGGTTCAGCTCTATTGTTCTTTGTTTCATCAGGTTCTCCAACAAAATCATCAGATTCAGCTTCTGAATGCTCGGCAACCTCTTCCTGATACTCAACAACATTATCTTGTAGCTCGACATGTTCTTGTTCTCTTTTGACACTATTTTCTTGACGCTCGACATTACTTACCTGAGACTCGACATCAGGTGCAAGTCTGTTACTTGCCTCTTCTTCTTCAATGTACATAAAAGATCTATAATCTTTTGGTTCTTTTTTGCTATCTACTTCATTTCTTTCTGCATACTCATCAATTTTTACATTCACACTTTCCACAATTTTGTTAGTGTTAGAATTCAAACACTTATAAGCTTTACTTTTTATGGAGTACCCTACGAATATACCTTCATCACTTTTAACATCAAACTTTCCATTCCTAGTGTCTTTTAGTATATAGCACTTGCTTCCAAATATTCTAAAGTATTTAACACTCGGTGCATGTTCATACCACAATTCATAAGGTGTCAGATTTGTACCTTTTTTGATCTGTACCTGGTTCAGAGTGTAGACAATAGTGCTAATAGCTTCTTTCCAATATTTCTGTGCCACATTCTTTTCAATCATCAATGTCCTTGCACAATCCAAGATAGATCTGTTTCTCCTTTCTGCTATACCATTTTGTGGAGGTGTTCTAGGTTTAGACATCTATCTTTTAATTCCTCTATCATTGCAAAATAGATTAAATTCATTTGATGTAAATTCTCCACCTTGGTTAGATCTAAGACATTTCAGGTTCCTACCTGTCTCCTTCTCAACTTTAGCCAAATACCACTTAAAGAATTGAAAAGCTTTAGATTTATCTCTTAGAAACATCACATGCATCATCCTAGTGTGATCATCAACAAATAAGATAAAGTATCTAGCACCACAGTAAATTTGTACACCCATAGGTCCACAAAGGTTAGTATGAACCAAATCTAAAATATTTTCAGAAGTAAAGGATTTGCTCTGAAACTTGACTTTGTCATTTTTCCTAACTGACATTCCTTGCACATCACATTCTCAGGTTTCTTCAATCTAGGTAGACCTCTCACTTTCTTTTTCTTACTTATCTCTACCAGATTGTCAAAGTTAACATGACATAGCCTTTTATGCCATAACCAAATATCATCAAGTTGTGCAATTAAACATGTTTCTTTAGATAGGTCAAGATAGAACAAATTACCTCTAGTGTGATCACCACTTCCAATCAGTTCTCCAGTAGCATCAAATATTTTAGCTTTCTTGTGATGAAATTCCACTCGGTAACCAGTTTTGTTAAGTTGAGCAACACTTAGCAAATTGTAATTAAGACCTTCAACCCAATATGCATTTTCACAAGATATGTTATCAGTTAGTTTAATCAAACCTTTTCCTCTAACAGGACATGGTGCATCATTACCAAATTTTACACTTTTACCTCTATAATGATGTAGAGTCTCAAACTTATTTTTGTCACCAGTCATGTGATGTGAACAACCACTGTCAATAATCCATCTGTCATTCTTGTTCACATAGGATATCAATGCAATTTTCTCATCCTCACCATATTAATCTTTCATTGCCACATAGACTACCTCAATTTCCAAATCATCACTATCAGTGTCAGTCTCTTTTTCAGCAATGTAGTAAGATTTCTTACCTTTACCTTTGTAGTCTTTGTTCCTTCGGTAGCTTCTGTCATCTTTTTTGTCTTTGTATTTGCTTTTCCTTTCATCATCTTTATCCTTCCTGTCAGGACATCTAGCAGCTATATGACCAACTTTGTTACATGCAAAACATATGATAGGGAGTTTACCTTTATACTTTCCTTTTCCCCTTCTTAGTCTTCTAGCCATAAGAGCTTCTAGATCTTCTAGGTCTTCATCAGAAGTGTCACTGCCACTTTCACTTTCACTAATGCATCTTTCTTTTTCCTTCTTTGGCTTATTCAAAACTAGCTGTGACTTGAAAGTAGATTCGACATTTCCAATACTACCAACAGGGAAATTATCATAATTAGAGAGTTCAAAAGTAGTCAGCTTACCAACCAAACTTTCCAAAGTAAGTGCATTTCCAGAGTTACATCTAGATTCCTGAATAGCTGAGATCTTGATAGCATATATAGGACACAAGGTTCTTAGTACTTTCCCAATTATAGTTTCATCATCAATAGTCCCATTTTCTCCTCCAATAGCATTTACAACTTCTTTTATCCCACCACAATATTGTGCAATGTTTTCACCTTCTTGCATTCTCATTTCATCAAACTTACCTCTAAGACTCTCAACTTTTGCTTTCAGCACATTTAGATCACCACCATAGATCCTTGCAAGAGTGTCCCACATGGCCTTTGCAGTTGTGTAGTCCTTAATGTCTCCAAATTATAGATAACTTAGGGCAGATGCAATCTCCAACATTTCTTGATTATGTTCTTGCTTGGCTCTCATTTCTTTAGCAGTCAAAGGTGCAATAGGAGAGACATAGGCATTCTCAATGTAGTACTTTTTAGAGTCACCAATACTGGCCAGATGTAGTTTCATCAAGCTTTGCCATGTAGGGAAGTTCTCCTTGTTGAAATTTGGTACCTCCTTATACATCTTGATCATTTGCTTCAAGTCCCTTTAAACTTGGTATTTG
Source organism: Chamaecyparis obtusa (assembly GCA_027943335.1). Lineage (NCBI taxonomy): Eukaryota > Viridiplantae > Streptophyta > Pinopsida > Cupressales > Cupressaceae > Chamaecyparis > Chamaecyparis obtusa. Next base: position 433,432 of record BSBK01002891.1, on the reverse strand, counting down.
TCAACACTAATGATAAGCAACTTAGGCTCTGATACCAATTGTTACTATGATTTAGAACAATAAAGAGGGGGGGTGAATTAGTTTCTCTCAGGTCCTGATGTATAAGACAATCTTGTAAACTTATCTCTTAAATCAGATTAAAAACCAAAACAAACTCGGTCATCACTGATTCAATAATAGAAACATCTTAACAATGCAGTCCACTACCTAGTTGTAACTTAACTTGCAAAACATAGTAATGTTCAGATCTAAACATTGACACAAGTATGAACACTAGGATTTATAGTGGAAACCCAATATGGGAAAAAGCACTATGTAACATGCTACTATTATTTTCACTCTTCTAAAGTGAGCTCAGTTAAAAGCCAACTCGGTCAAAGGTTACAATACACATTGTTAGGTGTGACCCGGTTAAAATATTTTGATCACCCTGTTAAAAGTGAGCCTTGTCAAAGGACTTACATACATCCCATTAGAATGCAAGCTTGTTCAAAGGATTTCACATATGACTGTTAGGTCAACCTTGGTTAAAAGGATTTTGACTGTTACAATGGTTAGAAAGTAGCAGCAATATTATCTTAAAAATATACAACTCACTTTGTAGATATCAGATCTGATTCCATACACTAATGTTGGTTTACTAACTTTGAAACTTTGTCATATCCATCTCTAATCTGCTTGGAACTTTTCTTCAAGCAATCACCACAATTATCTTAAGCCTTTTTTGCTTATTTAGTCAATAAACTTTCCTCTTCCAGCATTCTTTGTTCACCCATGCACACACTTCCATCAAAGTGTTCAGGTTCCCTTATATTTTCCTCAATTAGGTTAGCTCTTCTTTTTCCACTCAATCTCATTCATAGATCTTAGGGTTAGGTCAGATTCATTGAATCTACCCACTTCATGTTTGTTACAAGTAGTAGTTGCCATTGCACCAAAAGATTGACCTGTTAATGCCCAATACAACCACTAGACTTATAGAAGACACAAGAGGCTATTAAACCATGTCACGAATCCCAAGGGGAGCACTGACCATTTTTCCAACAATCTCCCCCTCAGCATTACCCGAGGGTTTAAGGATTTGAACCTGTGACCAAGCTCTGATACCACTTGTTACAAGTAGTAGTTGTCATTGCACCAAAAGATTGACTTGTTAATGCTCGATACAACCACTAGACTTATAGAAGACACATGAGGCTGTTAAACCATGTCACGAATCTTGAGGGGAGTGCTTACCATTTTTCCAACAATTTTCTTCTGCTCATTTTATATAATCATCTCAAATCTCTTAAAGATTTACAATAAAATGTTTTACAATGCATTTAATGCTTTCAAACAATCAATAAATAAAGTCAACACATTTTACATAATCCAAGAATTCAACAATGTCAGCTCCAAAACTAAATTCTCTTCAAATATAAAATTGCTGATGCTCGGTCGATACTGTGATTGTCCACTTGGTCTTCATTAGAAAGCTCAGTCATTACTAAAACTGTTTCCTCGACATACACTGTCTTCCTCGGTAATTTAATGATGCTCGGTTGACACTAGAATTTTACTCGGCATACACTAACTCAGTTGACACTAGCATCACTCGGCTTAAACATGATTTTTCCATTCTTTTCTCGATTAAGCCTACCAGTTTAGTCTTTAGTCTTACTAAGATAAACAATACATTATCTCATCATTGTGCAACAAAGTCAAGTACACATTGTAGTATCAAGATAACTCAACCTTTCCCTAGGTTCTATTGTTACCAACCTTGCTTAGCCCTCTTAGCAATAGTCAAATAGATATAGTACTTTCCTAAGTAGCAACAGTCTTACCAATTAAGGTTTGACATCAATGACAATACAATAATTGTTTCAATTGCAGTTTCCAACAAAAGGATCCTCAAAGAAAAATATATTATCAACAAGACCCCCACCATAGAGGAGTGCTTTTAGATAAAATATCATCTTTCAAAGATAAATCAAGCAAGAACAAATATTCCATCATCAAGCCCCCTGTAATCTAGAGGAAGAGCAATCTTTGAATTGAGGGGAACAACTCTAATCACCAAAGCAAGGGTAAGAGTTTATAAAGAACATAATTTGAAAAATAGAGAAGAGGTGATGACCTAGGACAACAACCTCTCATATAACAATGTATCCATAGTCAAAACCTCAATCATTATAATGAAATAATATTATAATATAAACAAATGCCACTAAGCTAAGGAAAGTAGATCCCTAGACAAATAGAAGGAAGAAATAACCTTTTCCCCTAGGGATGAAGACAAGGGATACCTTTGCAAAACAAATGTCTTAGAAAAGATATCTTGAATATAGAATAAAATCTATGGATGATTATAAACATAATACAAAACCATAGAGAGATAAGATAGAAAGAATGATGATTAAGCTCAAGACACAATATATGTTAAAAGCCTAATGGATCCTAGGAGACTAGATGGAAATACACCTCTTTCCCCCTAGTTCAGAGACAAGAGGAGAAGAGATCTATATTATATCAAAATGAGGGGTATCCCCTATATCTAAATTATTAAGGAATTGTAAAACTACATGAGAGCGAGATATAATTCCTAAAGTAGCTCTTTCCCTAACATATAACTTGAAATACTTACAATCAACAAGTAAATGTGTATTACTATAATGAAAAGGATATTTGTACTTGGATAAAGAATCTTTTGGCCTAGGTTTAAAGATTTATTTCTTGGAATTCATCAACTGAACATATACCTTCATAGCTATATCTTGATGAATATTAGGGTTATCTAAGGTAGGTGTAGGAAGAAGAATATGAAGAGGAGGATGATGATCAACATCACCCACCTTGAATTTAGATTGTGAACAACCAACACCATGCATATCTTGTTTAGGGGGTATATGAACTAGATACTTAATACCATGCTCATTAACTCCAATCCCTAAACCTCTATAACCTTGTTTAGTCATCATATTATATCCTGTAGTGTATATATCATGTAAAGCTTCTACATGAGGTGATTGTTTATTTTGTTCATGAGTAAAAGTTGTATAAGGTGGAATAATAGGTTTAGAAGAAGTTTCTTTACCCTTTTTCTTTAATATCATGATCAATCAAAGGATAAGGTAAATCAAAGAACTCTTGCACATCTGCATCCTGAATTATAGCTTGAATCCCATCATAAGTATGGGAAGAACTAGGATAAATAGATGGAGAATTAGGCATTAGATTAGGAATAGGAAGGTTAGGATTCAAATTAGGAATGATAGGATTAGGATTAGGAAGATTAGGAGATGGTCTATCATCTACCAAATTCCTCACATAATCCAAAAGAGTAATAAGTCTACCACATAAATCTTTAATGAAAGTTTTGAAAGTAGGAAGACTAGTATCGGTCAATTTCACAAAAGCATAGGTGAGTGCAAAATGAAGGGTCATCAACATAATGAAGTGAATGATACTCTCATAAACATCATAGGTATGGTAAAGAGATGCTAAAAGAAGGGTAATAAAGAACATAATCACACACCAAAGCATCTTAACAATCATCATAGTAAATGAAATGCAAGAAATATTTTTGGATTTTGTTGAATATATAGATTTTTTTGTATTTTTGAATTTAAAATGCAAGAGCATAAAAGAAATCTAATCTTGATGCAAGAAAAGAAAAGACCTAACACCAAAAAGAAGGAATTATCTATCGTGGGTTCACCAAAATGTAAGTTGATGAGCACACAAGATAAAACAAACACAATAGGGCATCTAATTCCACAAAAGAAAGGGGTAAGCTTGTTGGGTTCACCAAAATGTAAGATATAAAAAAATATCTAAGATATATTTTTATATCTATGTTTTGTGTGTGTGTGTGTGTGAAGAGTATATAGTAACAAGGTGTCAATATGTGATGGAAAATGTTATGGACATAAAAACTTAATAAAATAGGAAAAATTATCTTGAAAAGAGGCTAATGTGAAAATCGCTATTTTCTGATGTCTATGTTCAGTTTTGGGAGATTCTGCAACTTGCTCCGGCCTAGAAATGCAGAGACAGAGAAAACCCATAAAACTTCTATCTTTTGGAGTCAGGTCGACCTTGACCTCAGGATCGGGGTATAGTCTTACTCTGGGGCACAATCTTACCCCCCACTGAAGGTCGACCTTGACCCGAAACAACTCTGACAGAAATTTTATTTGTGGATCTCGGAAGTTCACCGAAAAGGGTATCCAAATCTGAATTACAATTTGTTGTCCTGCACGCGTACCTACAAGAAAAATGGTTTTTTGTTTGGATGAGGGGTTTTTCTTAGTCAAAAACCGGTTTGGAATCAACCTTAATAATGGAATTGAAATAAAGAATGCTAGCAAGTAGTAGAAGTAGATCTAACAATGAAGCTATGATATTTAATAGATATACAATTATATTTCAAATGTAAACAAGTATGTTGATATGAAAGCTTGAACAAAACATTAACAAATGTAAATCAAAACCTCCATGATTGTATACTTGGACTCTACCTTGAGGGAAAAATGAATGGATCTTGAAGATTAACAAAGGATCTTGAATGAAGATCACTCCATCATGATGGATAGATCTAGGGTTTTAATGATGAACCTTGAATGCTTGAACCAAATTCCTTCAAAGGCTTGAAAGCTTGAATCCTTGATCTTCAATGGAGAACTTGAATGGAGATGATGGCTTGAATGCTTCCTTGAAAATGCTTGATGGAATGCTTGAAGTCTTGGAGAGATGTGATGAAATACAACTGAATGAGAAATTGATTGAAGATCTATAAGTGATTAGAGATCAGCCAACACTGAAGTGTTATGTAAGATAATTAAATCAATTTTATTTCATCATTGATGTCAACTAGTTTTGATAGTACTTATCATGGTAGTTGCAAATATCTAACACATCTGTAGAAGAGAAGAAAAAGATGAAGAACCAAGATATCTACATTGAGGAAGATGGATAGGACAGATGAGGATAAGGAATACTCTTGGTAACTTATTGATGAGTCTATGACTTCATATTGTTGACTTGATTATGTTACATTAATCTGCTATGAAGATAGAAGAAAATTGTTACAAAGTAGTGTGGTCGGTTAATGAAGCATTCCAGTATACACCGAGAAATTTTAGTGTATACCGAGCACAGTATAAATCCAGCTTGTGTTTACCGGCAATTTTCTTTATTAACCGAGCATGAACAAAAGAACTAAATGATTAGTTTAGCTGACAAAAGTTGATGAGCTAGAAAGTGTATAAGTTTGAGGTAGGAGATAAAGTTTGTTACGAAGATCAACGGCTAAATTTTTTTGAATAAAATCTAAAGGATGAAACAAAATGTGTTATTGACACATCAGCCAAGGAAGGTTTAAGCGAAAAAATCAACAAAGGAGAATAAGTGGCAAAATATGATGGATGAGAAGAAAATGGTTTACTTGTCTATTTAAGAGACTAGGGTTTCATTATGAAACTTATACCGGAAGAAGGAGACTACATAACTATCACGTCAATAGAGCTTCATGCATGCCTGATCAGACTGGTTAAGGAGAACTGAACTGCAGAGATTATAGAGCGTTAGAAAGCTATAACTGAGAGACAGTAAGTCATTGAATATTATTGAAACAAAATTGATATATTGATCAGACGATTTGAATAAGCATAATATAAATTTGAACATCTACAATAGAAGTTGTATTGTAATAAGATCATCTACTGTTACATTTTAACAATTGTAATTAGATAAATCTCTTTACAAAGTGGACTTGAAAGTCTTGTAATGTCATTCATAGAATGTACATTTGTTATCCTGTCAACCCCATAGTGAATGTTGGTTGGACGATAATAGTTAGTGTTAAATCCTCTAAAAAGGTCACACCTTACAATGTGTTTTGTAACCTTTAATAGGGTTGGGTCTTCACCGACCTCACTTCAAAAGAGTGAATAATTTTTGGGTTTCTGGTCCCAGGTGGTTTTTCCCTTAACAGGGTTTCCATGTTAAATCTCTTGTGTTATGTGTTGATTGTTGGTTATCATACTTTTCATGTTGCATATTGGATTTGATTGGTAATCACTATAAGTTATTAACTGGTAATTGGTAAAAGCACAGATAGTTTACTATTTTATGTTACCGAGCTTCAGAAGTTTGTGTAAATTGTTTTTGGATATACATTTTTTATTTGAGACTGTAGATAATTGATTCACCCCCCTCTCAGTTATTCTAACAATTGGTATCAGAGCTGCTTGGTTGCTTGGAATAGAGTTTTAAGGACTTCAGCACAAAGATCACAAAATGTATAAGAGGGAAGTGCCAAAGCTAAACAAGGATAACTTCACAATATGGCAAAGCTGAATGAAGTTGCATGTATCTAGAATTGGGAATTCTTCTCTCACTCTAATGGAGAATGGCTACCTTGCATCATCCACTAGACCTTTGACCCTCGATCAGTTAAGAGACAGATATGAGCATAATGTCACTATGATGGAGATTGCTTCTACTCTTATATATGCCAAATTTGAAGATATCAAGGACTGTACTACTGCTAAGCAAATGTGGGATAAACTTGCTCAAGTTTATAGTGGTGATGAAAATGTCAAAAGAGCCAGAGTTGAAAGTTTAAGAGGAAGATTCAATGATATGAAGATGAAGGAAGGTAAAAATATAGTGCAATATACAAATCAGATAAAGGAAGTTGTTAATGCTATAAGAGGATCTGATGGTGTTCTTGAAGAAGATACTGTGGTAAGAAAAATTATTAGAACCTTATTACCAATTTATTCAATCAGAATATTTGCAATCCATGAAATGAGATCTACACTTGGTAATACTCTCACTCTTGATAATTTGATTGGTAAATTGACAACATTTGAGCTTAAGAATTATGATAATAGTGTTCTACCTATTGTTGAATCTTCTTTCATGACTTCTTTGAAGATTGGTAAGTCTAGTAGTAGACATGATGATAATGATAACAATACTGATAATAAGCTTGATGAACTTGAAGCTCTTATGGCCAGAAGATTACCTAAAGGTAAAGGTAGATATAAGGGTAAATTACCTTTGGCATGTTTTAACTGCAAAGAAGTTGGTCATATTGCCACTAGATGTCCAAATAGGAAAAAAGAGGATAGAAACAAAGATTGATCTGGTGAAGGAAGCTATGGGAGAGGAAACAATAGAAGTTACCGACAATACAATAGAGACAATCGAGTCAACAATGATAAAGGTAAAAATGTATGTTACATTGCTGAAGAAGATGATACTGACATTGATTCAGATGATGATGTAGAAGTTGTATTTGTTTCTATGAAGGATGATTCTGAGGAAGAAGAGAGGTATGTAGAAACAACACTAATTTCTAAAGTTAATAAAAATGATATATGGATCATAGATAATGGTTGTACACATCACATGATTGGTGATGAAAAAAAATTTGATTATCTTGAGCAATACAATGGAGGATTTGTAAAAATGGGTAATGATACACCCTGTATGGTTAGAGGAAAAGGATCTCTGATGATAAATGATAGAATAAAATGTGATAATGCTTATTGGGTAGAAGGACTAAACTATAATTTGCTAAGTATGGCACAACTGAACAATTTAGGTCACCGAGTTGCTTTTGAGAGCAAGAAAGTAAAAATATTTGATGATGGAGGAAGACTTGTTGGAATAGGAGCACAATTGAAAGGTAACTTATTTTATCTTGACAATGGTGAGTCTTCTTGCTTAATGATGATAAATGAGGATGCATGGTTGTGGCATAAAAGGTTATGTCATGTGAATTTTGATAACATGATTAAGATCAGTAAAAAGAAAAAGGTTATAGGTCTGCCTAACTTATCAAAGCCTGATCATGTTATGTGTCATGAATGCCAGAAAGGTAAAATGACAAAATCTAGTTTCAAAAGAAAAGATTATTCAACAAAGAAGATACTTGAGTTAGTTCACACCAACCTATGTGGTCCAATGAGAACTCATAGTTACTATGGAGACAAATACTTTATTCTTTTTGTTGATGATTACACTAGATTAATGACCGTCATGTTTTTAAAATAAAAATTAGAGGCATTTAAGATGTTCAAGTGGTATAAAGAAAAAGTAGAGAAAGAGATTGGTAAATAATTGAAATGCTTGAGATCTGATAGAGGTGGTGAATTTATTTCTGATGAATTTACTAACTTTTGCAATGAGCATGGTATTAAAAGACATGTCTCTACACCGAGGACACCTTAGCAGAATGACATTAATGAAAGGAGGAATAGGTCAATTGTTGACTACACAAGGACATTGATGATAGAGAAGAATGTAGCTCAGACATACTAGAAAGAAGTAGTTAGCACAACTGTTTATGTTTTGAACCGAGTACAACTAAAGAAGGACACTAACAAAACACCCTATGAGTTATGGTTTGGACACAAACCCACTATAAGTTACTTCAGAATTTTTGGAAGTAAATGCTTTATTATAAAAGATGAAAGAAATGGAAAGTTAGAATCAAAAGGTGATGAAGGGATATTTCTTGAATATTCCACTAAAAGCAAAGCATACAAGTGTCTAAATAGAGTTAATAATAAAATGATTGAAAGTACTAATGTCAAGGTTGATGAGTTTGATGATAAAAATGCAGAAGAAAGTAGAAAGGAACTAGAAGAATATGGTAGATTCACTTACATTGAATAACCAGAGTACCTACTGAAGCCGCAAACTATGAAAATTGGTCAGCAGGAAAACAACGTCGAGGAACAAGAAAGAGAAACCAACGAGCAGGAAGGACCTACCGAGCAAGCAAATGAACCTGTATAGGATGAACAATAGAGAAGAGATCAAGTACTGGCAAGATTTGTTAGAAGATATCATCCTGGGACCCAAATAATTGGAGATAGACAAGCTAGCATGCAAACAAGAAGTAAGGCAAGACAAGGTACATGTTTAGTTTGTGAATATGAACCGAAGAATGTAAAAGTTGCATTGGAAAATGATGAATGGGTTAATGCAATGAAAGAAGAAATAGAACAGATAGAGAAAAATAAGACATGGACTTTAGTACCCAGACCTAAAGATAAGAATATTATTGGCACTAAATGAATATTAAGAAATAAGCTTAATGAAAATGGAGAGGTAACAATGAACAAAGCTAGATTGGTATGCAAGGGATACACATAGGAGGAAGGAATAGATTACGGTGAAAATTTTGCACTTGTTGCTAGATTAGGAGTTAGAATGTTACTTGCATATGTTGCACATAAAAAGTTCAAATTTTACCAAATGTTAAATCAACTTTTCTGAATGGGATACTTGAAGAAGAAGTCTACATAGAACAACCAAAAGGGTTTGTTGACCTAGACAAGAAAGATATGGTATGTAGATTACATAAAGTTGTTAATATGATTTAGAATAATAGGGAGGGCGGGGTGAATCAGTTGTGTTGGTTAGAAATCTCATCTTTTGTTTTTTGCCCTAAATTTATGGATGATTTTGAAAAATTTGCAGTCTTTAGGGTTTGCTAGGTCTAATTGCCTTTGAAAAATCATAAAAACCCTAGTTTTGGTCATCAGCGTTCTAATTCTCTGTTACTTTTTCGGATGACTTAAGTCTCAAATTTGCATGCGCGCTTCTTTTTTTTCTCTTGGTCGCTAAGTCTCCTTAAGGTCCAAGAATATTCCCTTTTGTTTGGCGATTGCCCGAAAGCCTTTGTCGCCCGATCTCATGAGTTTCTTGGAATATTCCTTAGCATCTAATGACTTAGCATTTCCCCTTTAGTCTCCAGATCTTGCAATGATAGTCTTGAGATCTAGCGAATGCTGTATTTGATTTGTTACTAAGGGACTATAGTCGCGTAATCTCTGAATTGGTTTTTCCTTTGGTCGAGAGATCTCTCAATGATTTATCTAAGTGGCCTTTTATTCAGCGATCACGAGTTCTCTCTTTGGTCACTGAATCTCGAGATGGAATAGCGGTCATCCTTGGTAGTTGTCTCCAGATCTCGTAATAATGTGGTAGTTTGTCTCTTTGTTCAACGATTGTGAGTTTTGTTGGTCACATGATCTCCTAATGTTGGCGGCTATCTCTCTGGCGGTTAGTTATTCTGCGACGCAGTCATCGCTAGATCTCTGAATGTGGCGGTTAGGTGACAAAGGATTGTTAAATTTATTAAGAACCATCGATGAATTTTGATCATGTGGATGGCGCTTGATCTCCAGTCTTAACCCAGAGTGAAGAAGTTTTCTTTTGACTTGGAGAATGCCTCGGTCGTGTGATCTTGGGATTAAACCCCAGTTAAGTAGAGATTATGAGATTTAGCGAGAAGTCTTTGTCGCCAAGTCTCTAGATGTGCTCGAGGTCAAGTGGGAGTTAATGAAGTGGTTAGGACCTAGCAGTTATGATTGTATTCAGTGATTTAGTGACTATACGGTCGTGTGATCTCAGGTTCCTGACAGTTAAGTGGTAAGCTTTCGGTGATTCAGCGACATGATTTTCTCGGGGTCGCGGGATCAGGTGATTAGTTATGAAATCTTCTTGTGATTTAATTTGGACCATTGGATGAATTGAAGGGTGAGATCGACGGTGGTCGTGTTATCTCAAGAAAAAAGTCAAATAGTTAAAACTTTATGAGATTATGAGACTTTAGGTTTGTCGCCAGATCTCTAGGTCGGGTGATCGCTAAAATTTTTCAAAGACAAATATATTGCCGCGACTATAGTTTTTGACTATAGTCGCCAGTTCTCATAATAGAATAAATTGAATGTATTGCTTCCTTCAGTCGCTAGATCTCTAAATGGCTGGGTCGCCTGATCTCAAAATGAATTTTGAAAAGTCAATAGTATTTCGCGACTATGAGATTTCCTCTCAGTCGCCAGATCTCGGAATACCTTTCTAAAGCACCAAATTTGTAAAATGACTATTGTAGCCTTTTCTTTAGTCGCCAGATCGCAGAATGTTCAAATTTAAAATTTTCTTGGCTACGGCTAGTATTTTGAAACCCTGTGCGTGTCGAAGTAATGGTGGAAGTGACCTTTTGCTGGCTGGAAATGTTAGATGTGGTGGTGCATTCAATGCTACAGGTTAAGACAATTAAGGGCGGCTCATTTGATAGTTACAAAGCTTATTGAAGAAGTACAGAGTGCTAGGTTTTCTAAGGTTTTTCAGACTTGCAGCGTGATCAGTGAATTTGTAGAAGAATTTCCAGGGCTACAGTCAGGATGAGTCAGATGACAGCAAGCGAAGCATCTACCAGCCGGGGGTCGAAGGAGAAAGTTAAGGAAAGTTTCTCAGATGAATTTCTCACTCTCTTGCCTGGTTCTTCTCAGAATAAGAAGGTTAGTGATGATGTTTTTGTTGATGACCTAGCTTATTGTAGGGATGCTAAAACTCCAAAAATCATAGGCATGTGCCTGTTTACATATTTCTACAAGAACCGTGATAGCGTCATACCAGTTTCAAACCCTTGGACTTCAGGGTTGACCAAGTTAATTATTCCAAAAGTTTTTCTAGATGTGGACTTGCTCCTCATGCTATCTCAGATGTATGAACCTCTCTCAAAGACCATCAGAAAGGAGGATGGCTCCCCTCTGGTCACTTTGGACATAAATTCTTTTATGAATGCCTTCGGAATTCAGTTTCCAATGGCCACAGAAATCAACTTACAGGCCTTGGCAAATAGATATGTTAGAGAGGCTGCTCTAGTCTCCAGGGAGATTAAGAATCACATGCCAAGGGAGAATAAAAACTATATTGCACCTATGGCCAGATCAATTCCATATGCCTACAAAGACCTGAAGTTTTACATGAAATACATTTCATATGGGATATGCTAGGTTTTGGGAATTGATGCAGGTTTTGGGAATTGATGCAGGTCTTGAGAGGATTACATCTAATATTTTGATGCTGGTGATGGATTCACAGAGCCATATGGTGAGCAAAGGGTATGAATTTATTGGTTATATCATAAACAAGATGCATGAGGGTTTTCTTTCCTTGAAGAATTTCACCTCTAGTTCTCAACCCAGGTTCATGCATCACTCCCTGCTGATGCATCTAATTGTGTATCACAATTATGGTTTGATTAATTTGGATGACCTCAAACCACAAATTATGTGGAATGGACGGCCTAACCTAGTTCAGTTCTGGTTAGGATTCTAGAGCCCTTTGTGCCCTAGGAGAGACTTTAATGCTTTTGAGAACTGGATTGTGTTCCCCATTCTCTGAAGTTTGGGTGTGAATTGCTCAAGATTACCCACCAAGGTCCTGCAGTTGGTGAGACCCTAACAATTTATGCATAATTGGACCAAGGGTCACAATTGGGGAGATATTTACTATGAGACAAGCTATACAATGATTAGGGTTTATGGATGCCCTCAGCCTCCTCATTTACTCCCATTTTATGTACCACCAAGAATTGCATTTCTAGAATTTGTTTGGCAACTCATGTTGACAGAAAGAGAACATTTAGCTTCCCACAGAAAGGGGACTCTTACTCCTCGGCACTTCAGGGTGCATTATATTACAATTGGGAAGGGAGCATTCAGTAAGGTTAATGATTGGTTAGAGAAATACAAGATGTTTGCAGCACCACATAGGTATGTGGATTCAGAAGGTTTCATGGCTACTGCAAGGAAGCACTATATGCCCACCATTCCTTTCAATAAATTACATGAGGAGTATCCTAAAGAAGATGTGATCATTAACATCATTGAGGATGATGAGGTGGATAAAATAATTAAGCAATTGGATCAGCTACACAAAATTGAGAAGGAATTTAAAGGAAAAGGATTGGTATTTGGGGGTTTCTTTCCCACTTTGCCTTACTTCCAAAGACTTGAGCAGATGATGGCTCAATTTGACACACTTGTTGAATCCATGAGGGATCAAATTGATGATGCCAATCAGGGCAAAAAGGCCCATTCAGAGTCAGAATGTGATGAGGATAGTGATGGTGGCTATCCCATATATAGTCCACCCACTATGGAACAACCAATGGCCGAAGGGCCTGGGGAGGAGAAAGAAAATGTTGATCTTGCTGAATTGCCCAGTTCTGGGGATACTACTGAGCCTCAAAAGAAAAAGCAAAAGTTGTTAACAGGTGAGCCCTCAAAGAGGAGGAAGAAAGACAGAGTGAGTGCCCTCTACACAGGGACTAGCTTTCATCACCATGAAATTAGGAAAGTAGTCAAAGAGGCTAAAAGGCAACAGAAGTATGAAACAAAAGATGTAGAGTTGCCTCTGGCTTTAGGCTAGGATGAAAGGTTAATTGAGCAAGATGCTTTCATGAAGGATGAAAATTTTGTGAATTCTGAGGAATTCAAAAGTTTCTTGTTATGGCATAAGAAGCAACAGGTGGCTTCAAGTGTACAAATAACTAAGGAAGGTCAAGTGCCAAATGAGGCATTACAACAATTGAAAGAATATGACCCCGAGGAGGAAAATATTACTCCAGATGAGGCTAGGGAATTAGTAAGAAAAAGTAATATGTTGCTTGTGCTGGGGTGGAGTTTGTATACTGACTTCATAATAGATCAAATCAAGAGACAAGAAGATGTTACTTTGTCTTCTGAAACCCAAGTAGGGGATATAATAAGAGGATTTGGGTATAGCCCAAAAAGTCAGGCCTTGGCCATGTGGAGTTTGTATCCAAAGGACAGGAAACCACAAATTTTGAATGTAAAAGAACAAATGGAGGGAGATAAAATAGTGTGGTCAATCCACAATACAGGGGACTTGGAAATTTCTCAAGTTTTGACCCAATTTGCAAGATTAAATGAGGATAAAACTAAGTAGCTGTCAGAAAGATATGGCAACCTCTTGGAGGATTTCAGTGCCCTAGTGAAGGTTAGGGACTTGCAGATAATAAAAGTTATAGCATTAGAGAAGTAGACGGAGGAACTATAATAGCAAATCATAAACACCCCTATAGTAGCCCTTGCACCTCCTGAGAAGCTAGTGGCAATAGAGGCACAAGGAATGATAGATGAAGAGGTGGCAGTAGAATTGAAAAAGATCAAAGATGAAAAGAATGGGGCAGTATTGTAGGCCCTTCTGAATGTTTTGCAGCACAGATTGAACACAATCAAGGATAAATTTGACCTAGTTTATAATGCTTATGGCAAATTGCCAGAATTGCAGAAGGAGGTCAACAGTTATGTGCAGATTTTGAGTGAGTTTCATACAGTATGGTCTGTCAGGGCACCACTTTTTGAGAGATTGATTTTTGCTCAATCTATGGGGAGTGACATACCGGAGACACTTGTAGGAGTTGGTGAGGAGATTGATAGAATTAAAGCCATTTTACCTCTTTTCAAGGGTAAGGCAAATTTGATTGAGGCTAAGATAGCCATGCTCAGCCCCTGTACAAACAGATTCATCCCCCCAATTTTGAGTACAGATGGAACAATAAAGAGCCTTGATAATTGGAGATCGGATGCTGATCTTCTACTACCTAGGAAAGAGGCATTTTTAGGTGAGAGTAATAATATTGATTTAGAGAGCTTCAATAAAGCCTTAGATGAAGCCATCAAAGCAGAGGTTGACCTCACCAAGTTTGTGTCAGATGTTAAGGAAATTACGGATGCCAAATGGGAGAGACAAAAAGCCCAACTACAACTTGTCTAAGATTTTTAATTGGCCATCAGAGGAACAAGTGACTGCATGGGATGAAAAGACAAAGCCCAAAAAGGCTAGATTTGCTGCAGTTGATTTGGATATTTTAGATGAAGATTGAAAAGGACATCTTACACACCAGAAACCTGATCCAAGGAATACAAGATTGATAAGCTATCATTCAAGAATGGTGTAGGTTAGCCTGAAATGGCAGTCACCATGTCTCATTGAAGTCAAGGAGCTATCATAAATATTTGCAGTTGAGGGTGTTAGTTTTTGAGCAGCCAAAGACGTACCATAATCTAAGAAAGTTTTGTCCTTCACCACCTGCGGGTTGGTTGTATCTTTTGTTGTATTTTTATGTTTTGATAGGAGTTAGGAACAGTGGGAACTATACCCTGTGGGAACTATACCCTGTCAAAATGTTGCAATTACCCCTCTGAATCAGCCAACTATCCAAAGACGACCGGTTCATTTGGATAGATATAGGCCCTTATTTTTTGATGGTATTCTTGGCCAACCTAATGCTATTCCTAATGAAATCAGGAAGAAGATCCCATTATTCACTGGGAATAATGTTATTACTTGTGAAGAGCATTTGAAGTTTTTCACAGATAAAGTTAATGACTATGAGATTGAGCATGAAGATGTCATTATGAAACTTTTTGTTCAATCATTGATTGAAGATGCTAGGGATTGGTACAGAGGGTTACCTGAGAATAGTATTGCTTCATGGGATGAATTTGTCAGGAGTTTTAAGGAGCAGTATGCTGAACATGTGAATTCTAGTTACATGCTCAATGAATTCAATAATATCAAGAAAAATTATAATGAGAGCATGTCAGAGTTCAATAGCCGGTTTCAAAAGGCTATGTACAAATTGTTCCAGGTATTGAGGTTGGATGATGCAGTTTGCATGACCACTTATTTCAATTCCATGGATGGTAAAATGTCTTATCTCCTAAGAGATAAAAATCCCCGCACCCTTAGGGATGCATTTAAATTGGCCATAAATATTGAGAGTAACCGAAAGGCATCTAGCCAAATGTACAAGAGGGATGAGGGTAAATTGTGGAAAGAGACCAGACCACAACATGCAAGGCCTTTTAAAGAGGAGGATAAAGGACCGGGTGCTAACAAGGAGTTCCCAACAAGATTTGATAAAGGTGGTAGAAACTTTCAAGATGCAAGACCCCCTTATCAAAGGCAAGACAAGGCCCCTAATTTGAGAGATATGCCTTACAAAACTAATTGGAAGGATGGGAGACCTGTTCTCGATAGCAATGAAGTACAAAAAGGGAGAGATACCCCAGATCCCTTAAAGAAAAATACTACACACAATGTAGAAAACACTCCTTGGTGTGTAGCTTGTAATATGCCTCATTCACCCTTCCAGTGTGCTGTGGCCCAAGCCTTAGGAGAAGAGGCTGATAACTCATGTGCAGGAGATTATGAAGAATCTGAAAAGCCTACCATTAACATGTTTACTACAGATCCAATAAAGGATTTTGTGTCCTCAGATGATGAAGCAAGCTGCCCAGATGTTGATCATAAGAGAAAGATTTTCTCTGATTATGAGCAACAAATATTTACTCAATCTGATCCTGAAGAATTTGATAACAATGATTATAAAACTCATATGGTGGGATCTAGATCAGATGAGAAGCAATGGAGGAAGCCCAGTGAAGAAGAAATCAAAAACTTAACTGTGGCTGCCATAACACAAGCAAGATCCTCATACAATTTGAGGAACAGAAAGGTGGATAATGAACAGGGAATTCCTAGATCAGTATTCATCAAAGGTAGTCCTCAGGATAAGGGTTTCCCAAAGCCCAGTGTTATAGATGGCAAGGATCAAGAACTTGTGGGTGAAAAGAAGAAAGGGGAGGAAGTTAGTACTGACAAGATGAAAAGGAAAACTGGTAGGACAAAGGATCAATCTGATTCTCCTGCTGATTCCCCTGCATTTGATATGAGACATGCATTGTCTCAGATGAAAGTGTCCATTCCTCTACTTGAAATGTTGAAAATAGAGGAGCACAAGACAGCAGCCTTGGCTCTTATAAATGAGCAGAGATTTGCTCCTACCAAACAAGAGGAGGGGAGTTCTATAAAAAGGCCTATTCCCATCTCAGATGTATGTGTTGGGACAATTGTAACACAAGAACCTTCTTCCATCAATCCATTTTATGTCACTTTAATTGTGAATGACTTATTGTTAAAAAATTGTATGATAGACTCTGGTGCTGCCACAACTGTGATGCCATATCATGTAATGAAAGAATTAGGATTGCAAGTTGACACTTCTAATGGCAGGTGTTATGCAATGGATAATAGGGCAGTGCCTGTTGTGGGGACTTTGATTGGAATTGAGGTAAAAATTGTTGCATTCCCAGAGGCTACATACAAAATGGATGTAGTTGTTGTGGATACAGAGCCTCACTATGGCATGTTATTGTCAAGACAATGGGCTGCATCAGTGGGTGGAAAGCTAGAACTAGATCTATCTTATGCCACTATTCCAGTGAATGGGACTGAAGTAAAGTTGTACAGGGAGCCCCGTTCCTCAGTTATGGTGGAAATGGTTGCTCCGAAAGCCCTTAATTATTTTGTAGATATTGACATGAACAATTTTGTGATTGAAGAAGTGTTACCTCAATTGAAAAACACAGACCCGATTGTGGAAGAATTGATGATGCAACAAGATAGCTTGTGGCAAATGTTTTTTGATGGTGGATGCTCCAAAGAAGGATCAGGAGCTGGTGTTGTTTTCATTTCCCCATCAGGTAATACTTTCAAGTATTCCTTCTTGTTGACTTTCAGTTGTACAAATAATATTGCTGAATATGAGGCCCTGATCTTGGGATTAGATGTAGCCATAAAGCATGGTATTAAATGTTTAAAAGTTCATGGTGACTCCCAATTGATTGTAGCCCAAGTAAGATCCCAATATGCCTCCAAGGATGAAAAACTCAAGTTGTATAAGCATGCTGTCTGGGATAGATTAGAATTTTTTGAAGCTTTTAATCTGCTCTGGGTAGAGAGGTCAAATAACATCATGGCAGACTTTCTTGCTAATGTTTCTTTGAAAAACAATGATATTACCCTCTCTGGTGTTTCCATGTTGGAAACTAAAACTAGGCCTGCAGTTCCTGACAATGTGTACTATTGGAAAGTTTTTGAGGATGATCTTGATATCCTTAGATTCCTTCAAGGCCTGGATCAATATGATGGTCAACAGATAGATTTCAATGAGGTACAGGAATGTATTGAAGGAAAAGAATGCATCATGGGAAATGAAATAGTTCAATTGCCTTCTAATCATATACCCAAAGGATTGGTAGAACTGGAGGGAATGTTTAAAATAAATGATGGTTGTCTGTCCCAAAAGTCTAATACGAAATTGGAAGACTTAGAGGAGATAAACCTAGGATCAGAAAATTCCCCACAAATGGTATACATTGGAAAGAAACTGAGTAGGGAGATCAGAGGCAACTTGATCAGACTTTTGAAAAAGTACAAACATGTGTTTGCCTGGTCATATGATGACCTCAAAGCTTATAGGGATGATTTATTTCAGCATGAAGTTCCTCTAAAGGAGGAAACCACACCCTTCAGACAAAAGCAGAGACCCATTAATCCTTTACTGGCCACCAAAATGCAAGTTGAGTTGACAAAACTGAGAGATGCTAGTATTATTGAACCAATTAGGCACTCAACTTGGGTTTCAAACCTTGTACCAGTGAGGAAGAAGAATGGTGACATCCGACTTTGTGTTGATTTTAGGAACCTAAATGTGGCATCACTCAAGGATAATTATGGATTTCCTAATATGGAGGCCATGCTGCACAGGGTGACTGGATGTGAACTCCTGTCAATGATGGATGGTTTCTCAGGGTATAACCAAGTGCTAGTCAAGGAATCAGAGCAATTCAAGATAGCCTTTACCACTCCTTGGGGAACTTATGTATATGTTCGCATGCCTTTTGGTCTAAAAAATGCTGGGGCAACTTTTCAGAGAGCCATGGATGTTGCTTTCAAAGAAATGATCAATGTCTTAATGGTAGTGTATCAAGATGATCTCACTGCTTTTTCCAAAAGGGCTGATGATCATTGTTCTCATTTAGAAAGGATTTTTCTCAAGGCCTTAGAGTTTGGTGTGTCCTTGAATCCCAGGAAATGTCAATTTGCAGTGATAGAAGGAAAACTACTGGGACACATAGTATCAAAAGAAGGAGTCAGGATTGATCCTGAAAGAGTGGAAGCCATCAAAAGGGTTCCTCCACCAAAGAATATAAAGGGTGTGCAATCATTTTTGGGGCAAATAAATTTTGTGAGAAGATTCATTGCTAACTTTGCAGAGTTGGTCAAGCCAATAGTTAAGTTCCTTAAAAAGGGAATGAAATTTGAATGGAACTTGGAAGCTCAGCAAGCTTTTGAAAAAATTAAACAAACAATTCAAGAAGCTCCTGTTTTGGTATCACCTGACTATTTAAAACCTTTTTCTCTATTTTCTTTTGCATCTTTTCATACTATTGCAGCTGTCCTTCTGCAGAAAGATCAAGAAGGATATGAACATCCTATATCTTTTTTCAGCAAGTCTTTGCAATCTACTGAATTAAATTATGAAATAATGGAAAAGAAAGCTTATGCACTTGTGAAAGTAGTCAAGGCTTTCAGACCATATTTGGTTTGTGCAAAGGTTAATGCTTATGTACCCCATGCTGCAGTAAAGGACATCTTGATACAGAGTGAAGTCACAGGGAAGAGATGTAAATGGATAAACAGGATTCAAGAATTTGACCTTGAGATTCACATTACCAAATTGGTGAGAGGATTGGGACTTGCCAAGTTAATGACTGAGGAAAACATGGACCTTGTCCAGATAAATAATGTTGCTGCTAATGTTGATACAATTACTAGTATTGAGATGCAACCCTGGTACAAGGATCTTGTTTATTTTATTAAAAATGCTAAGTGTCCACCTGAATTGAATGATAATCAGAGAAGAAGCTTGAGATTACAGGCTCAAAGATATGTCCTCATTCAAGGTGATTTGTACTGGAAAGACAATGATGGCATTTTACTCTTTTGTTTGGATGAACATCAATCAGAGAAGGTGCTAAAAGAGATGCATTCTGGAATGTGTGGAGGGCATTATTCTGCTCGGTCAACAGCTCATAAAATTTTGAGGGTAGGATATTATTGGCCTGTATTGTTTAAAGACACTCACTCTTATGTTAGAAAGTGTGAACCTTGTCAAATGTTCTCAAAGAAACTAAAATTTTCAGGTGCACTGTTATTAAATCCAGTTGTTGCAGAAGCCCCTTTTGCAATGTGGGGTATGGATTTTATTGGAGAGTTCTCTGAAAAGTCCAGTGGAAGACATAGTCACATTTTGGTGGCTACTGATTACTTCACCAAGTGGATAGAAGCTATTCCCACTAGAGGAGCAACAAGCACTGTGGTGATTGATTTCCTGATGAACAACATAATCACAAGATTTGGTGTCCCAATCAAATTGGTTGTAGACAATGCAATGAGTTTTAGGTCTTAGGAAATTACTAATTTTTGTGATGAAATGGGAGTTATCTTGTCTTATTCAAGCCCATATCACCCACAGGCCAATGGACAAGCTGAGTCTAGCAATAAGAGCATTTTGCAAATTTTGAAGAAGACTTTGGAAAAGAACAAAAGAGGTTGGCATGAGAAGTTAAAGTTAGCACTATGGGCTGATAGAATTTCTGAGAAAAAAGCCACAGGGAAGTCCCCCTTTGAAATGGTATATGGTGCAAAGACAAGATTGCCAATTAATAATTTCCTTCCCATCTACAAGTTTATGCAAGAGGAAGATATTGAAATCAGTAACCCACTGCAAGATAGGATGGTTCAGCTGATTGAGTTGGATGAGATAAGAAGGGAAGGGAAAAAAAATAACATCAAACTGCAGCAAAAAATGAAATATCTTTTCGATAAAAGGGCTACTGTGAGAAAATTTCAGCCTGGTGACATGGTTCTTCAATGGAATGCTAGATTTGAAGACAAAGGGACGCATAAAAAATTTGAGTCCTTATGGATGGGTCCCTTCATTGTTTGTCAGATTCATGGAAAAGATTCTTATTTTTTGCAAGGTATGGATGGTGAAGAGCAAGAATTGCCAGTGCATGGACAATTCTTGAAGTTTTTCTTCAGTTGAAAATTCTTTTTCCATGCACAGTAGGCTTGTATTATATGTATAGGTGTGTTTGCTTCTCGTTTTAGGTTCAGGTTTTGTGGTCTGCCTCCCAGAGATTCATGGTTTCTTGTTGTGATCTTACAATCAAGCATCCTCAGATAGAGCCACTGTTGGGTATCCTAAAATTTTTTGAGGTTTGAAGTCCAATTCCTGGTTTAAGTCTCCATGCGAGTGTTTTTCCTGGACTAGGGTTTGTAAAGTGTCGTGAAAATGGTTTTTGACATGTTCAAAAAAACCCTTACCCTAGGTCTTGTCTTCCAAAATGTTTCCAATTCGTTTCCAAAATTCATGTGGCCTTCTTGTTTCTTTTTCTTGGTTACCTTTTAATCACTTAAGTCACTATTTGTGCACATGCTTATTTGCCCCTAGTGTTCGCTGAATCAGGAAATGTATTATCAAAGGTCAAAACAATCTGGCGATTCAGCGAATGAGTCAAATTCATGTTCACTAGTAATATCAGTCGCTAGTTCTCTAGATCCTCCAGCGGTTATCCCAAACATCCAGCGAATTGGTGAATGCATTAAAGCCAAGCTTTTTAACCCTTTGTTCGCTAAGTCTCCAAGTGTTTCGGCGGTTTCATTTTCCTTTCTGAGAACTAGCGAATGGCAGTTATCTCCAGTTCTCACAATATTTGGCGGTCTTTTGAAACAATCTGGCGATTCAGCGAATGCTCTGTGTTCGCTTGTTCTCAGAATCTGGCAGTCAAGGGTCATTTCAACTAGAGAATTAGCGAATACCGTGGATTTCTTTCACGATCAACGGCCCTGTTTTAATCTCAAAATATCTGTGGGTCCTGCATATTTGATCTGGCGAATGAGCGACTAAATGAAAATATTGCTATCCTCTAAATTTGGCGGTTCTGATGGTTTTGCCCAAAAGATTTCAGTGGAGATAAGTTTTCTCACATTCACTTATTCTCAGAATAAGTTGGTGACATGCTAAACCATTTAGCGATTCAGCTAAGCCTTTGGTCGCCAGTTCTCTTAATAAAAAGGTAAAGGTTAAAACAATCTGGCGAATAAGCGAATCAATGGATGATAAGTTTTAAGGTCTCAGTCGCTTATTCTCGAAATGAAATTTTCAATGATATAGAGTATTTGGAGAACTAGCGAATGCTCTTTGTTCACTGATTCTTGGAATTAAATGGTTAAGGGTTTTGTTATTCAGAGAACTAGCGATAGCCATCGATTGATGAAGATCAACGGTCAATCTCGAATCCTGGTATAAAGTGATGATTAAGCTAAATGATTTAGCGACTCAGCGAAGCTAGTGTTCGCCAGTTCTCCAGACAGTCAAGCGGTTAAGTATATCTTTAAGCGAATGCGCAAACCCTTTGTTTGCTAGATCTCCAGGAAAATTGACCGTGAGTCATAACATTAAGAGAATGGGAGATGGCTTTGTTCGCTAGTTCACCAAATGGTAATTGCAGGTTAACTGTGTAAGTGGGAGCCCTTTGTTCACTGATTCGCAAAATGCATGGATGGTTAAGGATAGGATTCCGAGAACCCGCGAAGCTAATAGTTGCTAGTTCTCTAGATTTGAACCAGGGTCAAACAAGGATTCAGAGAACTAGCGAAGCCAGTGGTCGCCAGTTCTCCGGTTGCTAGCTAGGGTTAGCATTCTATTCAGTGATTAAGAGAAGCCAATAGTCGCTGGTTCGCTAAATGGGCTCAGATGGAAAAGGTCATAAAGGGAAAAGAAAAAAGGACCGTTGCCACATAGATAAAGTACTTTGTCGATATGGACATGAAACTAGTAAGCCATCAAATCAGCTTCAAGAAGAAAGATTGCATGACGCAAATAGTTTTAAAGTACAAAATCATGATCATTCCCTCTTCACCTTGTTTTCAAGTAGTTTAATCTATCTGTCAACATCCGGACATGGCGAGCTCAAAATTTGAAATCTGAGGGTACATGAAATTGAATATGGGATCCATTAAGGAGATTTGCATTAACTATGGTAGTTGCACACCTTGGATTCATATCGATAAATAAGTTTAAGCTCATTGTTTATTTGTTCAAGTTTCAGTTGTTAAGAGTTTCTGTCTGTCCAGAACATTTCCGAGCATAAAGCATTTGAGATACAGAGAATTGAAGGTGTTTCTGTAGCAAGGATGAGTCAACCTAAGAAGAGTGCAGCGTCTTCCAGTAGTGAGGCCAAGTCCAAAACTGGTGAGGACAAGAATAAGCCTAATTTTTCAAATGAATTCCTGAAACTGTTGCCGGGCTCCAGTCAGAACAAGAGGGCTGCTGATGACGTGTTTGAAGATCTTTTGGAACGGTGTAGAGACCCAATCACTCCGGAATTCACAGGTTACACCATTTTCAACTTCTTTTACAGCAATAAAAATAAGCATGTTCCTGTCTGTAATGGTTGGGTGTTAGGATTAGGAAAAATGGTTGTCCCTGACGTTTTCCTAGATATTGATTTAATTGTTGCCCTAGCCAGAAGATATGACCCTATTTCAAGGACAATTAGAAAAGAAGACCAATCACCCTTAGTTACTCTTGATAGGGGATTTTTATGAAAGCTTTTGGTCTATACACGTCCTTTTCAACTGAGATTGATTTGAACAAAGAAAAGGCAAGATACAGAAGCAATGTAGGGTCAGTAAAAGACCAGTTGGTTAAACATATGCCAAAACAGGATAAATACATAGCCCCCCTTCCTGCTAACATGAATGCCCCATACCAGTTCAAATCCCTCCATCATTATATGAGATATACTTGCTATGCATTATGCAGAGTTTTGGGAATGGATGGGAATGCAGAATTTTTACCAGCTGACTTGCTGATGATCATCCTGGATATTCAAAACCCCTTGGTAAACACTGACTATGATTACATTCAGTATGTGATTGATAGGATACATCAAGGACTGATGTCTGTCAAAGAAAGTAAAAGTCCTATTGAGTTCATGCATTATTCTCTATTAATGCATTTGATTCTATTTTTCAACATCAACAGTTTTGATGCAAACATGTTAAAACCAAGGTTCACTTTCAAGGATCAGCACAACCCAGTGCAGTTGTGGGTGAGGATATGGAATTCTACCTCTAATGAAGCAGATTTTTGTGTTTTTCAGAATTTCATTGTCTATCCAATTATCAGGATGCTAGGCATAAATGTCACCAGGCTATCTCCTAGAGTCCTCAGGCTTTTAAGACCACTGCAGTATGTGGATAAGTGGGATGGAAATCATAATTGGGGTGATTTCTACTTAGGAGATAATTCCACCATTATCAGAGTTTATGGTTGTCCCCAACCCCCACATTTATTACCAAAGTATGTGCCTCCAAGATTGGCTTGTTTGGAATTTGTTTGGCAACTAATGTGTACAGATAAAGAGCTTCTGGCCCCTCACAGAAAGGGTACATTCACACCCAGGCAGTTCAGGGTAGGTGACTTCCTGATAGGAAAGAGGGCTTTTCCTCAAATCAGTGCATGGTTACAACAATTCAAAATGGTTACTGGTGCTTGTAGGCACATAGATCCTGAGGACTTCATCAAGTTTGCCAGGATGACTTACATCCCAAACATTGGTGTGATCAAGGAGCATGAAGGTTTGGATGAAGAAGATGTGATTAGAAACATCTTAGATGAAGATGAGGTTAAGAGGAGATGGTACAGATTCTTTGATTTAGTAGATTTGTCCAACCAGTTGAAAGCATCTCAGATTCCTTTTGAGGGTTTTTTCCCTGATCTTCCTTATCTGAAGAAGATTGATGGGATGATTGAAAAGTATGATACCTTGGCAAATCAATTGGAAGGTTTGATTGATCAGAATGAGCCAGAGAAGAAGAAAAAGAAAGATTATTCATCTTCTGATGAGGAAGAATTCACTGATGAGTCACAAGAAGAAGATAGTCCTCCACAGGTTGAGAGACCACTAGTTGTTGATCTTACTCAAGATCAACCAGAAATAAGGGATATCTCAGAGCCACCATTGAAGAGATAGAGGCTTGAGGAAGGTGAACCTTCAAGGCATGTGAGACAAAGAAGAGAAATTGACAGAGCATCTGCTCTTGTACCAGGTGATAGGCCATATCATCATCAATTGAGGAAAGCAATAAGAGCAGGCAAGAAGATAGCCATTGAGCAAGAAGGCAGAGAAAAGTCCTTATGGTTAGAGAAGGATATCAGAGAGGTTTATCAAGAGGAATTCTTGAGTGATGATCAGTTCATTAAGACTGATGAGTTTAAGATTTTTCTCATTTGGAACAAGTAGCAAGAAGTAAAGAAAGCTCTGCCTGAAGGTATGGAGCCAAGTGAAGAAACTTTGAGAGCTCTTGCTTCATATGATCCTAGCCTTGATCCCATAATAGTGGACGAAGCCAGAGAATTGGTTAAATCAAGTGGAATGTTGTTAACCCCAGGATGGGATCTAACTTCTGCATTCCTCATTGATCAATTGAGAAAGCAACCAGAGGGTAGCCTATCATATGAAGTTCACATTGGTGACATGATAAGAGGAAGTGGCTATGACCCTAAGTCCCAAGCTGTTGCAATGTGGTCCATGGCTCCCAAAACTCAAAAGCCATCTCTATTGAGTATAGAGGATAAGATGGAGGGGAATAAGATTATATGGACTGTACAAAATACAACAGACCTTGAAGTCTCCAAGGCAGTAACTCATTGGGCTAATCTGAATGAAGCCAAGACAGCTCAGCTGTCAGAAAGATATGCCAAATTGTTTGAAAGTTCAAGCATGGTAGCCAAGGACAGAGATTTGAAAATGATGAGGATCAAACAGTTGGAAGATGAGCTGGCAGAAATAAAGGTTAAACTTGAGGAAGCCTCAAAAATAATTCCTCCTCCTCCTTTGCAAGTTGAGGTACCTATTCAGATAAACTTGGAAGCACCTGAGGGACCTGTTGAAGACTTGGAAAAGGTGAAATTGGATGCATCCCTAGACACTATAGCCAAAATAGTGCTGTACAGGCAGGACAAAATAAAGGACAGGATGGATGCAGTTCATAAATCAATCAGCCTATTACATCAGACCAATCAAAAGGTGAATGACTATTTAGCCACCTTGGAGCCACTATATAGTATTTGGTCTGGGAGGAATTTATTGTTTGATAAGCTTGACAGTTTACAAGAACACGGGCCTAATATCCCAAAAGTAGTAACTGATGTATTTGAAAGGATTGGCCTAATAAGTGCAGCGTCAAAGTTTTTCAAAGGAAAGTCAAACCAAATAAAGGCTAAGTTAGCCATGTTTGATAAAGATTACAGCAAGTATTTGCCCCCGGTATATGATGACAATGGAAATGTGGTTAAGCTGGAAGATTGGAAGTTGTCAATGGGTCAGTTGGTCATCAATCAAGATGCCTTCCTAAAAGATAATAAGGCTTTGGACGTGGAAAGAACTAACAATATAATTGATAGTTTATTCAAATTTGAAAGTGACTGTATCAAGTTTATATCAGAAGTTAAAAATGTGACTGATTCTACATGGGAACGGCAAGTCAACTTGTTACAGGAGCTGCAGAGTTACAACTGGCCATCTGATGATGATGTGGCAGCTTGGGAAAAGTTAATCACAAAGAAGAAGAAGAAACTGGTTATCCAGCTGACAGAG
Source organism: Chamaecyparis obtusa (assembly GCA_027943335.1). Lineage (NCBI taxonomy): Eukaryota > Viridiplantae > Streptophyta > Pinopsida > Cupressales > Cupressaceae > Chamaecyparis > Chamaecyparis obtusa. Next base: position 407,027 of record BSBK01002891.1, on the reverse strand, counting down.
GAGGAAGAAGAATAGATCGCACTTAGCACCTGATCCAGAATTTGAGGGAGAGCGTGTTCAAATAGAGAATGATGTAAATTAGCTTGTAATGGTGGTCATCATTCATATGACAAACTTGGTAACTTCTCTGAAAATATCTACAAACAAAGGTGCCAGCTGCGGAAGTTGTTCAGAACTAAAAATACGCCTTGCTGTCTTTATTAATATCTTTCTGTTTGTATTTTCTTTTGTTTTCTAGCGCAAATTTCTATCAGCCATCCGAAGCTTGTTGCATCCTTTCGAGGATTCCAGGATGGTTGATTAGTATAAATAGTCAGTTCCTATTGATGATCGAGGTTGGAAAATATTTTGTAAAGGAGAGGTCTGAAATATAGAACCTGATTTTCTGTGAAATCAAGGAAGATTGTACGAATGCATTTTATCAATTAATACAAATACACTGGAGTTCTGTACTATCATTTGATTGTCTTTACATGTGGAGTGTTTTAGTTTCTTTATGCATTTAAATTGTAAGATAGTTTAAATACATCTTTCACAAGGTGAATGTAGGGGTTGAGCTTAAGTATCTTTCAAGGAAAGAGTAAAATCTTAGGGGAGGTCTCTGGGAATTGAATATCTATATGTCGATTTGATGACAGGTGTAGGAATGGAAACAATGATATGTTAGGCATGTTATTTGAGTTTCATTGTATTCGCTTTAATAGATATATGTGAAGGTAGAGTTCGACTCTAATGCCCAGCGGATAAGGGACTGGTTTTAGATCCACTTACATTGGTTTACCATCCAATATATAATTGATTGAAATTTTACTTTATATGCATAATTTTCAGAATTGAGTCATATTATGACAAGTTCATAAATATGTATTTCAGTGCTTTGAAGAAGCAATAAATGAGGTTAACCCTTCCCTGAGTTTAACTCTAAAAGGAAGAAGGATGAATATCCTTAAGCCATTGTATCGTGTTGCTGTTTTTATAGTCTATATCATGATGTTGTGTATCAGGATGATTTGGGTTATACTCAAAGTTTTAGCAACTTATTGAGTTAGATTTTGAAGGTAGTAACAAAGCAGTGAAGGAGCAAGTTCTCAATTCAGAGCTCAGTTGAACGTTGAATTGACAGAGGTACACCCGCCTGAGTATATATTACTCAAAGTGAAGAAGGTTTTAACCTTAATACCTTAGTAGTTTGTAACTTGCTAGGTTACAGCCATTGGGATTATTTGAGTAATTGATTAATCTGCAGGTTCAAACACTAACAGAGAGAATCATATTAGGTTGTCCCTCCTAAAAAGGAAGAAGGATGAGAATCCTTAAAGCACTGATTATTGCTTCACTAACGGTCACACTTTGTCTGGTTAAAGTTTGCATCAAAGTGATTACAGTCATATGCAAAGTGTTCTATAAGTTTGTGCATTAAGAAGACTAGAAGCTGATCAGTGTCCACTCATAAGAATACTACAAAGATATTCATCATTAAAAGGTAATACCTGCCTGAGCCTGTGGAGCTCAAAAATGAAGGAGGATCTTATCCGATCCTCAGCAATTAGGTCTTTCTTTTGTGGGAATCAGTCTCAAGAAAAACAAATTCGAGCACCATTTTATGTCCTACAAGAAAAATCCCTAACAAGTTGTTCTAAGGTCTTGATGTATAAAATAAATTCAAAATTTTTTCCTTGAATCAGATCAAGCAACCAAAAACAACTCGGTCATCACTGATTCAATAATAGAAACATATAACCTAGCAGTCCACTACCTAGTTGTATCTAACTTGTAAAACACAGAAATGTTCAAACCAAAACATTCACACAAGTATTGACATCGAGATTTATAGTGGAAACCCAATGTGGGAAAAACTACTTTGTAACATGCTACTATTATTTTCAGTCTTTTGAAGTGAGCTCGGTTAAAAGCCAACCCTGTCAAAGGTTACAATACACACTGTCAGGTGTGACCCGGTTAAAGGATTTCAATCACCCTGTTAAAAGTGAGCCTTGTTATAGGACTTACATACACTCCATTAGAATGCAACCTTGTTCAAAGGATTTAACATATGACTGTTAGGTCAACCTCTGTTAAAAGGATTTTGACTGTTACAATGGTTAGAAAGTAGCAGTAGTATTGATCTAAAAACATACAACTCACTTTGCAAATATCAGATCCAATTCCGTACACAAATGCTAGTTTACTAACTTTGAAACTTTTCCATCTCCATCTCTGATCTACTCAAAACTTTTCTTCAAGCGATCACCACACTTCTCCTTCAGCCTTTTTGCCTATACAGTCAATAAAACTTATCTTTTAGCATTCTGGTTTCACCCATGCAGCATCCTCTCCTCTTCATCCAATATTCAAGTTCCCTAAATACTTTCCTCAATTAGGTTAACTCATCTTTTGCCGCTCAATCTCATTTGTAGATCTTAGGGTTAGGTCAGATTCAATGAATCTACCCGCTTTATGTTCTTTGGCTCCCTTTCTAGAATCATCTCAAATCTTAAAAAGATTTTTGATAAAACATTTTACAATGCATTAAATGATTCCATACAATCAATAAATATAGTCAACACATTTTACATAATCCAAGAATTCAACAATGTCAGCTCCAAATCTGAATTCTCTTCAAACATAAAATTGTTGATGCTCGGTTGATACTATGATTGTCCACTCGGTCTTCACTAGACAGCTCATTCATTACTAAAACTATTTCCTTGGCATATACTATCTTCCTCAGCAATTTACTAATGCTCAGTCGACACTAGAATTTTGCTCGGCATACACTAACTCGGTCGACATAGCATCACTCGGCTTAAACATGATTTTTCCATTCTTTTCTCGATTAAGCCTACCAGTTTAGTCTTCAATCTTACTAAGATAAACAATACATTGTCTCATCATTGTGCAACATAGTCAAGTACACTTTTTAGTATCAAGATAACTCAACCTTTCCTTAGGTGCTATTGTTACCAACCTTGCCCCAATCCTTCACAACAATATAATAGATATAGTACTTTCCTAAGTAGCAACAGTCTTACCAATTAAGGTTTTGACATCAATGACAATACAACAATTGTTTCAATTGCAGTTTCCAACAAAAGCTTTATATGGTTTGAAGCAAGTACCAAGAGCCTGGTATGAAAGGCTGCATAATTATTTGTTGAGTATTGGATTTGTTAGAACTAGTGAGAATAGCAATCTGTATATGAAAGGAGATTAATATGATACTATCTTGATTGCTGAGATATTTGTGGATGACATAATATTTGGAGGACAAGATCACATCTGTAAATTATTTGCTGATGAAATGAGAAAAGAATTCAAAATGTCTATGTTTGGAGACATTAAGTTCTTTCTAGGACTACAGGTTATTCAACCAAATGATGGTATATTTGTCACACAATCCAAATATATCAAGGAAGTATTGAGAACATTTGGCATGGAAGATGCTAAACCAGTTGGAACACCGATGGTCACAAGTTACAAATTAACTAAAGAGGATGAAACTACAGAGGTAAACCAGACATTGTACTGATCTATGATTGGTAAATTAATGTATGTAGTGCATAGTAGACCAGATATAGCACATGCTGTTGGGATTGTTGCAAGATTTTTTGCAAATCCTAGGGAGTCACACATGGTTGCTACAAAGAGAATCTTAAGATACTTGAAGGAAATAGAAGATTATGGATTATGGTATCCTAGGGATGGTAAATTTGAACTCAGAGTCTACACTGACATTGATTGGGCTGGAAATATGGATGATAAAAAAAGCACAACTGGAGGAGCATTTTTCTTTGGTGAAAGACTTGTTACATGGATAAGTAAGAAGCATTCTTGTATTTCCTAGTTGTTGGTTAACAGTTTGTCCTCTTTTAAGATTTATATCTTTGACTCTCTAAATACCCAATGTGTAGAGAACAAAAGGATGTCACCAATGATTGGGTCAGTGTAAGTCATCTATCACTGCCCTCTGAATTAACAGGTACAGCTCCTTGAATATGCAATGATATGCAATGAATGTGTTTTTATCTATCATCAGATTATTTCTTATAGGATTTAACCAAATTGTTTATAGGCACAAACAATTCAGGCAGGGAAAGAGTGGACAATCTATAATCCCCAATGGAATGTTGATCATAGATTATCATAAAGACTATCTTCTAACTAAACCTATCTATTCTAAGAATGCATATTCTACTAATGAGAACAGAAGTAGAATCATATACAGACAGCAAATGGAATTGCTTAGACTGCAACTACTAATCATGAAATGGAATTCAAGCAGGAATCACAGCTCCATACATAATTGTACTTTCTATTCGGATGCATCTAAATAATAGGGTGAATAGGAGAAGAATCATACATGAAAGGCAAATGGAATTACTTTAACTGCAATTATTGACATGAAATAGAATCCAGTAAGCAATTACAGCTTCACGTGCAACTGTTCTGTCTATTCACATGCAAATGAAAACTACTGGTTCAACAAACATGAAAACCCAACAAAGTAAATGGAATCACTTATGTTACCCTTACAAGTTTTCCAACCCTCACACTGAGTTTCTTTACAGAATATATAGGTTTTACAATACATCAGGCTCATAGGAGCTAATGACCTTCCCTCTCCTTTGAATACAAAGAGACAAAGCATTAAGAAATAAACTCTTCCAATCTGAGAACTCAAAAGGTCACTATGGAATCTGAAACTCTTCATCTCCAACCGACATTTGTTGAGCTGAATCCATCGGGCTTCTGGAGTCGAATCATCTTTCAACAATAGTCAATCGATTATACCACTGCATCCAACCTTTTTCAAACAGTTCAAAAATACTTAGCATGACCTTATCTGACATAAGGGCTTTATCATCACTACCACCTGTGGCAACCCTTGGCGCATCTACTAGACCTACAACATACAACATTTTTAGCATTGTATTCTTCCTTCTTTTCCTACCCATGACCTCAGTCGACAGGTTGATAACACTGTGTCAATAATCCGTTGTTCTCACCTTCGATGTTCCATTGGATTATATTATCTTTATTCCCTTTAAGTCTCGGGTCCCACTTGACAAGTTTCTCATCAGATGGTGATTCTCGACCAATCAAAAGCCTCCAACTATGCACCCCTATCAGTGGACTCATGTTGTCACATGATCGCATGGCAATATTTCAACTCTTGTGATCATGCGACTGCTCTATCCTTATCGCATCTGCACTGTTAGCGTATATAGGTTCCCCTTTTACCTTGTCGCATGATCGCATGAGGAAAGAATATTCCTTGTGATCATGTGCCAGCTGTAGATTCCCTGCATCTGACAGAACTCAACACTAGCCAGGTCCATAAGATAGATGGCAGTCGGTCATAATCCTTTTGCACTTTATCATGTCCCAAAACTTAGAATATCAGCCCCACCTGATAGATTCTCATCAGACAGTGGGCATATGATCTGATGGGCTCACAAGATTCTACAAGATCATATGCCATATGTAGGTTTGGAATCTTAGCCGATGTCGTAAAATTTTGACCCCACCTGAATACATGGCAAGATCCCGTTAACCCGCTAAGCAAAGGTGACGTAATAAAGACAAAACGGGAACCGTAGATTTTGCATCTCAAAAGATTACCACTGCAAGCAACTTTCCTCGGACCCACAGGGACACGCATACACATCTCACAAATTCACAAAGCATCTTCCTTCCCATAGCGACTAAGCGACTACCGTTGATTTGGTATCGCATACAAACTCTTTCGGCCCCACCTAGCTACGTGTCTTCATCCCGCCAAGCATGATGACTTACGTTGTCGCATGATTGCATGGTATTATTTTAATTCATGCGATCATGCGACTGCCCTATGATTGGCTCACGGGGATCCAACATATTTTTTATTTAATCTTTCCTATCTTTCTGTTGACTTTCCTTATCTGCACGGGCTTCCATTGTCGCATGATCGCATGGTATTTTTTACCTCATGCGATCATGCGACCGCTCTATCATTCATGAATACACAACACTATTCTTCGATCCCATTATATTTTTAGTACCCAATTCATTGCTATCTCTGATCAATATAAGTAATCCAGTACTTAGTTTGGTTTGACACATGTTCAAGAGCCAGAAATGTAACATATGTGATAGCTGTTTGATGCACAATGTAGAACATAATACAATGATTGAGATTCTTGTTATTGCAAAGTCTTCAAATTTAGTAATGTGCTAAAATCTTGATTTTCCTACCAACATTGCTTATGTGTAATGTACTGAACTGTAACATTCCCCATATTCAAGATGCCACATCTTCGTTTTGATCATAATGCAACCTGTGGATTAATGAGTCACAACATAAAGGCTGACAGGATTATGTGACCGAATCATTCACCATTTTATTTATTTCATCTTCAAAAGACACTGAATACAACTAGATCTTTGACTGTCCCAAATTCTGCTATTGTCATTAAATCATACAATGCAATGCTATCACCTTCTTGATACTGGGATAAATAGTATGTCCTTCCGAGGTGATTACTTTAATTATTTTGCATTAGGAGGCTTTCAAAAACTAAATCTAAGTTCATGTCTGTCCAAACTTTACTTCTGAAAATTGAATCAACCTTCTTCTGATTCCTTGCAAGTGCCTAAAGATCATGACTTGGAATCATCATTTCACCTGAGAAAAATTACCAATCAAATCATGTTATTCTTGCCAGGTAGGTATCTATCACTTACCCATGATGACAAGGTTTTCAAGGCAACCCACCCGGCTTGAAGCAAGAAGGCAAGGAACCCTAGCAAGAATAGCCTATCTTAGAAAAGCTAGACCCTAGACACCAGACTTGACAAGACCACATGACTCCAACATTGCCAAAAAAATGGGTGACTGAAAGTCAGACAACACTAGTCTATAGCCAAAGCGTGTTGCTACAAACTATTCAAATATTGCATACATCAAACAAGTGTTGGAAGGTATGAATGAGGTAATCACTGAGCTAGTGATTATATATTGTGACAACACTAGTGCTATTAACATTTCAAAGAATCTAGTGATGCACTAAAAACAAAGCACATATCTATTAAGTATCACTACTTAAGAGAACAAGTACATGAGAAGCAAGTGAAGCTAGAATTTGTTACATCTAAAGAGAAACTTGTAGACATATTTACCAAGCCTCTGCCAAAGGATACATTTGAATACTTGAGGACTAGACTTGAGGTCTGTCCCCTATCTACCGGTAGCTAATGTGATCTGGAGGTTGCATCAGCCTAATCTTATCAGAAGATCATTCATGTTGATGCACCATAGTTCACACTTTGGATTTTTGTCTAAAGTTGTGAAAAGTTTGAAGAACTGGAATAAATTTGCATAATAGTATACAGAGATACAAAGAATGCACCAGACAACAGAGAGTTACATGGCTACTATAGAGTTGTATATTGTATATTTTCTTTGGCATTATTGTCAAAGAGAGAGAGAGATCTCAATATGAAACAAAGACAAAAGGAGTGAAAGTTAATGGGAGATTTGAAATTCAAGGAGAGCATTGAAGATCAGTTATTGAGAATAGAAGAAGAAATCTGAGAGCTACAAAGATCATATCTGTAGAAGATAGTCTGCATTTGCAATGCTATTAAGTAACATAGTGATTAAACATATTAAGCTAGGGAGAGCCTGTACCGAGTTACAACATTTGTTTACAAAGTTGTAGAATACATATTTGGTATGTGTATGGTATACTTCATATTGCTTGAGTTTCCATCAATGCCAAAGGGAGATATTGATGAACTACAACTGATTGAGAACTTGATTGAAGAACTACAAGTGATTAGAGATCACCGAACACTAAAGTATTATGTAAGATAATTAAATTAGTTTTATGTTATCATTGATGTTAACTAGTTTTAACAATACTTATCATGGTAGTTACAAATCTCTAACACATCTATAGAAGAGAAGAAAAAGATGAAGAAATGAGATATCTACATTGAGGAAGATGGATAGGACAGATGAGGATAAGGAATACTCTTGGTAACTTATTGATGAGTCTATGACTTCATATTGTTGACTTTATTATGTTACATTAATCTGCTATGAAGATATAAGCAAATTGTTTTAAAGCAGTGTGGTCAGTTAATGAAGCATTATGGACAGTATACACTGAGCAAGTGTAGTGTATACCGAGCATAGTATAAACTGAGCTTGTGTTTACTGATGCATTTCTTTGTTAACCGAGCGTGAACAAAAGAACTAAATGATTAGTTTAGCTGACATAAGTTGATGAGTTGGAAAGTATATAAGTTTGAAGTTGGAGATAAATTTTGTTACGAAGATCAACAGCTAACAATATTTGAAGAAGATCTAAAGGATGGAAACAAAACATGTTACTGACACATCAGTTGAGGAATGTTTAAGCGAAAAAATCAATGAAGGAGAATAAGCGGAAAAATCTAATGGATGAGAAGAAAATGGTTTACTTGTCTATTTAAGAGACTAGGGTTTCATTATGAAACTTATGCCGAAAGAAGGAGACTGTAGAACTATCGTGTGAATAGAGCTTCATGCATGCTTGATCAGACTAGTTAAGGAGAACCGAACTGCAGAGATTATCGAGCATCAGGAAGCTATAACCAAGAGACAGCAAGTCATTGAATATTGTTGAAACAGAATTGATATATTGATCAGAGGATTTGAATGAGCATAATATAGATCTGAACATTTGCAATAGAATTTGTATTGTAATCAGATCATCTACTATTACAGTTTAACCATTGTAATCAGATAAATCTCTTTACAGAGTGGACTTGAAAGTCTTCTAATGTCATTCATAGAATATACATTTGTTATCCTGTCAACCCCATAGTGAATGCTAGTTGGATGATAACCGTTAGTGTTAAATCCTCTAACAAGGTCACACCTTACAGTATGTTTTGTAACCTTTAATAGGGTTGGGTCTTCACCGACCTCACTTCAAAAGAGTGAACAATTTTTGGGTTGCCGGTCCCAGGTGGTTTTTCCCTTAACAGGGTTTCCATGTTAAATCTCTTGTGTTATGTGTTGATTGTGATGATTGTTGGTTATCATACTTTTCATGTTGCATATTGGATTTGATCAGTAATCACTATAAGTTATTAACTGGTAATTAGTAAAAGCACAAACAGTTTTCTATTTTATGTTACTGAGCTGCAGAAGTTTGTGTAAATTGTTTTTGGATATACATTTTGTGTATTTGTGACTGTGAATAATTGATTCACCCCCCTCTTAGTTATTCTAACAATTGGTATCAGAGATGCTTGGTTGCTTGGAATAGAGTTTTAAGGACTTCAAAACAAAGATTACAAAATGTATAAGAGGGAAGTGCCAAAGCTAAACAAGGATAACTTCACAATATGGAAAAGCCGAATGAAGCTGCATGTATCTGGAATTGGGAATTCTGCCCTCACTCTAATGGACAATGGCTACCTTGCACCGCCCACTGGACCTTTGACCCTCAATCAGTTAAGAGACAGATATGAGCATAATGTCACTATGATGGAGATTGTTTCTACTCTGACAGATGTTGAATTTGAAGATATCAAGGACTGTACTACTACTAAGCAAATGTGGGATGAACTTGCTCAAGTTTATAGTGGTGATGAAAATGTCAAAAGAGCCAGAGTTGAAAGTTTAAGAGGAAGATTCATTGATATGAAGATGAAGGAAGGTGATAATATAGTGTAGTATACAAATCAGATAAAGGAAGTTGTTAATGCTATAAGAGGATCTGATGGTGTTATTGAAGAAGATACTATGGTAAGCAAAATTCTTAGAACCTTATTACTGGTTTATGCAATCAGAATATTTTCAATCCATGAAATGAGATCTGCACCTGGTAATACTCTCACTCTTGATAATCTGATTGGTAAATTGATAACATTAGCTTAACAATTATGATAATAGTGTTGTACCAATAGTTGAATCTACTTTCAAGACTTCTTTGAAGATTGGTAAGTCTAGTAGTAGACATGATGATAATGATAGCAATACTGACAATGAGCTTGATGAACTTGAAGCTCTTATGGCCAAAAGATTACCTATAGGTAAAGGTAGATATAAGGGTAAATTACCTTTGGCATGTTTTAACTGCAAAGAAGTTGGTCATATTCTGTTTCATCCATCACAAGATGCATATCACAATAGAAGATCAAGTTATTGTAAGATCATCACCTTCCAATAAATTTTGCAAATACAAGTGATAATAATTTGGAAGTCATCACTTCCTCATGATTTACACAGGGGGTAGGCCCATTAAAAAAATTCATGATTTATTAGTATAATAATCAATTATATCTAGTTTACCTCAGAAGTATTTCACTTTAATAGTGAACTCCCTCTCAATCAAGATTGTCACACATTGAATTAACCATTTGCTCTCTCTGAAGCTCAACTTTATCAAATTATTGACCTTTTTTGAAATATCAAACTCCCTTTGTATCTAGTCTTAATCATCAATTTTTTTGCAAGCTTCAAGTTCTTTCTCCTTTGAATGCAATTATCTTGTGCTTCTGTCCCGAAGGTATGTCATAGATAGATTATAAATAGCTCACTAAGCTATCTCAAACATAAATAACAATGATAGAAGCATAAAATATTTTACTAACCAATAGTATAGCATGAATTATAAACTCAAAAATTATGTGCATTAATAAAACATGAAATACTTATCTTTTATAAATTTCAAGCATTTCATTCTGTAAGGTGAGCCCATATAGAAAATATCATGGAAATTCACAGAATGATGTTGTCATTCATGAATATTACTAGAATTATTCACATGAATTGTCTTTAATAGCCAAAGGTTATATACACTATGAAAACCTTCAATATAATTAGATCTTCCTTCAAGCCGTTAAGCTTTTAAAGAAGGAACCTTGCTCTTTTACAAATTTTTGTATAGACTCGTACACAGTTGGTCATAACTTTTGAATTTGACATTTTCTCTCCAATCACTCTAGTGAGATTCTTAAAGATTTGTTTATCACCAAAATATCCAAAATTAAGGAAAATCCAACGGTGAATTTGTGAGATATGGTATTCATATTGAGACTATATTGTCTAAGACAGTCACACATTCACCATCAAAAAACTACTCTCTTACATTTGCAACTTGGCTCTGATACCATGTTAAGGTTTTAGGATCATTGCAAATGTAGTAGCACTATCTAATTGTATGTGTTTTCCAAATGCAACAATATCTTGCCTTTATACTGAGCAAGAGCCAAGAAGAGACATGTCCCTTCATGGGACATGTCTAAGTATTATTATGTAATTAATATAATGACAATTATGATCACACACACACACACACATATAAAATATCTTTTGAGTATTATATTAATTTCTCTAATATTTACATTATATATATATATATATATATAGTATTTATGAGATGTATATATATACTTAAATATATAAACATATGTATATATGTATATATTCACTAGCATTGACTGATAGTGTTTATCCGACTGAAGCTACAAAACATCAACAATACTCCATATGCTCTTGCAAGGTATTCGACAAGTGGGAACTTATTAGGAAAATGTGTCTCAACCTAGCATTCACATACATTTAATGTGTATGTACACAAAGATGGGGGATTAGAAACATTTATTAAGTTGCCACTTTTTTCTAAAATCAACAAATTTTGAACATTAACGAGAACATCAAGATATTTACACTCAAATTTTGAAGATGAGACAAGAACAAGATTTGTAGTACTCTGAATCTAGTTTCTAAACTACTAATGTGTTTTAAAAATGGATGAGATTAAGGGCCTCAAAAAGGGGGAACACACAAAGTCATCCTATTTTTTCCAAAAAATATAACATAGCGTTTGGTGTGCTTCCCCTAAAATGTTGATTTTTAAAAAAAAATTTAAATTTCTCTAGTGAGAAGTTACACCAAGTAGTTTGTTCTTTTTATGAATGTATAAATTTTTACAATTTTTTGAAGTGGACACATTCTAAAAGCATGAAATTTGAGTGTGGCCCCCTTAGAAATAATTGAAAACTAATAAAAAATTAAAACTTATTTTTTACCAGATCGTGTTAGAATGGACTCTAGTTGCTAAAAATGTAATTTGTTTCAGAATTTGAATAACAAGTCAAAATCTATTCCTGAAATATTACACCTTGGCTTTTTGACAAAAGTCAAACATAATTACAAAAGAAATTAGAGAAAGAAATAATAACATAATCAAAGTTAGAAATAAATTATATGGTTAGAGAGCTAACATAGAGCTTAAAATCATCATGGTATTGGAGCTTGTCTACGTTGAACCACGTGTAAAGATGATGGGGAGCACAAATGAAAATGTCAAAAAAAAATTTATGTTTTTTGAAAAACACGTCTCAAGCTTGTTATAGTTGTCCAAGCCTTTGGGTTAGATTAACAAGGAAAATCCAAGCCCAAGGTTTGGTGTTTCACAAGGTAGTTAATATGGTGCACACCATATATGACATGCACCATATATAAAAAATGCTCTCCACATGGTGTGTGTCATATATAACACATGTCATACCTTTGACATTGCCAATTTGTATCTTTGTCTTTGTCTCCACCTCTCGATCCATGTTTCATTGCCCCAATTCCCTATATCATCCTCTATCCATCTCCACCCTCTATCTCTCTAATTAGGCCTCTAACATTTATCTCTCTCTCTCTCTCTCTCTCTCTCTCTCTCTCTCTCTCTCTCTCTCTCTCTCTCTCTCTCTCTCTCTCTCTCTCTCTCTATCTCTCTCTCCCCCTCACCCCCTCCTCCTCTTTCCCACATTTCTCCCCTCTTCCTCTTTCCCACCTCTCTCCCCCTCTCTCCTTCTCCCCTCTCTCCCCCATCTATCCCTTTACCCAGGCACATATGCATTCCCCCTCTTTCTCTATTTCCCCTTTTCCTTTCCCCTTCCCTCTTTCCTCCTTTCTCTCTTTATTTAAACCAAAAAGCATAAACTACAAGCCCTAAACCCTAAAATCTAAACCTTAAACCCTAAAATCTAATCCCTAAACCCTATCTCCCTATCCCCCTTTATTTCCCTCTCACTCTCTTCTCTTCCCCTTCTCTCCATATTTTTCCCCTATCCTCCCTCTATATCCCCCTCTCTCTTTCTCAAAACTTGAAACTCTAAATTATAAGTCCTAAACCCTCTCTACATTTATCCCTCTCTCAGTGTCTCTCTCTCTCTCTCTTTCCCTTCTCTATTTTTCCCACCTCTCTCCCCCTCTTGTCCACCTCTCTCTATCTTCCCCTCCTCTCTCCCTCTTTCCCACTTTCTCCATCTCTCCTCCTCCCTTTCCCCCTCTCCACTCCCTCTCTCTCTTTATCCAAACCTAAAATCCTAAACTATAAGCCCTGAACCCATTCTCCCTCTCTCCCCCTCTTTCCCTTCTCTTTGTTTTCCCCACCTCCCCCTGCCTCTTTCTCCAAACCCCAAACCCTAAATGATAATCGTTATTGGTGTTTCCAACTGATAGACCAGTTCTTCTATAAAGTAGCCAATCTTTAGTCTTGGAAGATTGGGTTAGATGACCAACATAACAACATGTGATTGGTTGGGGATACATAAAAGACCACAACTCTCTCCACTTTTGGTTATGTTAAACTAGGACAGGTGCACCCAATATGATACTCTTTTGATCCTAAGTCTATGTTTGGTGAGCATCACAACATATATGTTTTCAATACTTGAAATCAAGTGTATATTAGGTCTGAGGTAGTTGAATATATGATTGATTTAATAATCATTTTGAGACCATGAGAAAATTCTAGATTAAGACCTAAAATTGTAAACTAAAAGGAACAACAAACTAAAACAAAATTGAAAAGAAATTGGATTAACTGATTTTTTATTTGATTCCCCATGTCTATCTAGACTTTCAGAATAAACAACTTCTCAAACTAGTGCCTAATTTAGGTTACAAAGTCATATATATTTGAACAAAATAATAATATACTCATAACATCACACATTTATATTCAAGGGCCATTCATGTGTCACTGCCCTGTAGGGAAATACTCGTAACTAACATTCTAATAGTTCTACCTTGAAATCCACAAGCAATTGTACATTTCCCATTCTCCACTTAAAATATTTTAATTCAAACCTTGAATGAAAGTAATAAGTGAATCTTATATTCTTGAAATGATAAGAAACAAAATCTTTAATCCTTTTGTTTAAAAGAAATACACAAAAAATAATGGAGACAACTGTAGAAAATTTGCACAAATTTATATTGAACAACCTAAATATAGTAGACATTACTCAAAAATTCATTACAGAGACAAAATATTCATACTACAAACCAAAATCAGAGAACTGTATTTACAGAAAATTATTTTAAAAAATGTGGTTGCCTTGCATTCATCCTCTAGAACAAAATAGAATAACTTGGAATGGAATACCTAATTAGAGAAAAGAAGAGATAAATAGAAGAGAGAGGAAGCCCTAAAACTAACTCAATATTGACATCTGGCTTCCTTTTTGTAATTTAAAATTTGATTTACAAGATATCTTTCCTGTGCAAGTTGACAGTTGTTCTTCTCTTCTCTAACCTTCTCTACAAATTTATGATCTTATCCATTAGTTCGATCATCTTTTCTGATCTACAATCTAATCTTTATCATGTTGATTTTCAACTTGTCATTAGAATTTGCAAATTTGTCTGGTAACTTTATCTTATCTTTGCCCCATCCTCTTGTCCTACTAACAATGTCAGATAGCAGAGACAAGTTTGTCTTTTGTGCACTTTCTTGTCTTCCCATGAAAAATATCTTTACCAATGAGTAAAACATTCCACTGGTGAAGAATTAAGTCTGAAACTAAAATTTCACTTTTACTGACAAACCTGATTATTTCATATCACTTCCTTTGGGTAGAAACTATTACCTATCTTTTGCATACCCATATCATACCCTATCTTTATGAGAATATCTAATGTCAATAGATTCTCAGTTTCTATTTGTAAGAATTCACTATTACTGGCAACAACAATTGATTTGAGAATTCCAAAGCATCTGATATGCCTTCGTTCCTTCAAATATTTGCATGAAACACATACCTTGTCATGTTGATTTACATTGGGAAAAGACCCAATATTCATACATCCTAACTTCGCATATATGTAGATCATAAACAATATGTTGGATTTTGACAATTTTTTTGGTTGTCTTTGTATATGAATTAACTACTTAAAGCTAAGGTTTCAACTTCTGTAGAGACCGTCAAACACAAAGTGGTAAAAGAAGTGGCCATTTCAAAGTGTTGCCCAATACCCACTATGTTCTTGCACCAATTGTCGTTCACTAAAAAATGCCAGTACTTGTGGCTAAATGTCCCAGTAGTCATTACAAAATGTCCCAATAATGGTACACAAATAGGCCAAATACCAACCAAAAAAGATAAAAAATTATTGGCTATTAGGACATGTTGTTAGAAATAGGGAATACTGAGAGGGGGGGGGGGGTGGGTGGTGGAGGTGAATCAATATTATACAAACTTTTACTTTTGCCCAATTATGGATATAACAAATTAACTTGAAGCTTGCAAAAAAAAGTAGACTAAATAACAAGCATACCAATAAAGCAAATGAACTCATAACACCATGATTTGTTCTCGAGGAAACCCTAGCCATGGGAAAACCCCAGTGGGGATGATACCCACAACTGATCCACTAATCAAAAGTATCTGGTTAAGGATGTTGACCCTGTTAGGAGTCTATTACATACATATAGTGTCTGTGTCCTGATTAAAGGACTCCAGGCCTTGTTAGAAGCCTCAACCCTGCTAGGAGTTGGTATTACAAAATAGGATGTTTACAAGATGAGCTCACTGCCCAAACATGTAAAATACAATGATATCTGAATACAAAGGTGAATAGAGGTAAAATGGAATCACCTCTATTGGGGGTAATGTATGGGGGAAATATGAGATCCAATCCTGAATCCAAATTATCAAAGGAGAGATCCAATTTGATCAACCAAAACGTTAATACACAATCGAATCAATCTTATGAAGAATATGAAAGAGAGAGAAAAACCCACTATTTCCCTATGGAGAGTTATGCTTGAAATCTGAAACAATTGAAATACAAATACTAACCTCAAATTAGGGAAAATCTAGAAAATGCCAATTTCTGATGTCTATGTGTACTTTCAGGCAATTCTACAACCTATTTTAGAACTGGAAATGCTGAGATGAAGAAAACCCAGAAATCTTTCGTCTTTCTAACGACAGGTAGTCTTTAACCCTCACAAAAGGTCAAAGGCTACATTCTTTATTTGAAGGTCTATTTTGACCTTGTTCACAGGTCTCAGAAGTTTGGCAAAAAGGGTATCCAAATCCGCTCTCAGATCCAAAATTTTGCACCTGTACCTACAAGAAAAAGAGGGTTTTTGTTGTTTTTTTGAGGGGTTTGCCTTGGTCAAACCTCGGTTTGGAATCAACCTTAATATTGAAATTGAAATAAGAATGCTAGCAAGTAGTAGAAATGGATCTAACAATGAAGCTATGCAATTCGATAGATATAAAATTGTATTTCGAATGTAAACAAGTATATTGATATGAAAGCTTGAACACAATAATGGTAAATGTAAATCAAAACTATGCAAGTCAATACAAAACCTCCATGATTGTATGCTTAGAATCCACCTTGAGGGAAGAATGAATGAATCTTGAAGATGAACAAAGGATCTTGAAGTAAGATCACACCATCATGATGGCTAGATCTAGGGTTTGAATGATGAATCTTGCATGCTTGAACCAAATCCCTTCAATGGATTGAATGCTTGAATCCTTGATCTTCAATGGAGAACTTGGATAGAGAAGAGGACTTGAATGCTTCCTTAAAAATGCTTGATGAAATTCTTGCTTGATCACCTTGAGAGCTTTAGAGAGGATTTTGCAAAACTTGATTGAGAGGTTGTTCTCACAAAACTTGATGGATCAAATGAGAGAGGAAGGCCTCCTTTTATAGTGAACTAGGGCACAATATTCTAGAGGGGTCACCTTGGAGAATTAAATCCTAATTAGGTTTAAAACTTTAGAAAATATACCTAGATTAAATGTAATTTGAGGATTTACCATTTTGAAACCCGAAATGGCCGACCCAGAGGCAGGAAAACAAATATCCCCAAAACCCAACACTCGAAAATCAAGGAAATTTGAAATCTGGATAGGGGGTCAAGGATGAGCTCGACTCTGACCTAGGTCAAGGTCAAGGTCAAATTTTACCTAGGTTAGGGTCGAGGTCAACTTTGATCCATAAAGGTCAACTTTGACCTTTTGGTCAAAAACCTCCAAATCCTAACTCAGAATGCTAGGAAATGCAGATTGAAGTGAAAATCAGGGACATATAGAAGCAGAATGAGAAGAACAAGCTTGATCCGAGCAAAGAACTAATTTAAGGTGCTTGGCATGACCCAAACCACTCACTCAGAGGACTAAACACTCTTAACATGGAAGTGCTTCCATTTTAAGATGATACATTAAGCCCCCACTTTAGCAAGAGTATGGATTCAATACAAACTCTTGGTAAAGGAGAAGGAGAAGCGATCCTAGTGGATTCAACATGAGATAGAATGACACTTAGTTAGGAACACAAGATCCTAGGTTAAGGATACACTTAGTTAGGGACACAAGCTCCCAGGTTAAGGATTCTAACTCAGCATACACACATGAGGGTGTGATAACAAAAAGACACAAAAAAGGGGGTTAGTACTGAAAAAAACCCAAATCAACTAGCACAAGAAACCTTGCTAAGAAATCTTTCTTATAATAATATCATATTTGGAAAGCTATCATAAAAGCATAAATGTTTACATAAGAAAGACAAGAGCAACACTATAAATAACACAGCTTCATGATCCAATCCTACTAGCATGAAAGCGAAGAGAGAGAAAGGGAAAAGAGTGATTACCTTGCCTAGTAAGATGCCCACCTTACCATGAATCACCTTGGAGGGAGAGCCCAATAGGTTCACCCATAAATTGTGCTTGTAATTGTAATGCATCTTCTGATAGCTTCCAGAATACCCATAGATCCACCTTCTTGTATCACTATGAATATGAAATGTGTGTCTCTTTAGGATTTAGCAACTTATGTGTGTTACCTTCAGAAGATTTAGCATATAAATGCGTGTCTTCTCAGGATTTAGTAACTTATGTGCGTTACCTTCCAAGATTTAGCATATTTGAAAAATTGGAAATGCGCATCCCTTCAGGGTTTAGCAACTTATGTGTGTTACCTTCCAAGATTTAGCATATTGGAAAATTTGAAAAATACATGTCTCCTCAGGATTTAGCAACTTATGTGCATTACCATTGGAAGATTTATCATATGGATGCGTGTCTTTTCAGGATTTAGCAACTTATGTGCGTTACATTCCAAGATTTAGCATGTAAAAATAAAAATTATAGTGCAAGGGAGACCCTATATATTCCCCCCTCCTTAATATGGAAAAAACATACTATTTTGACATGTTAAGGAAAAGAAAGAACAAGGATAACGCCTTCTTCAGCATCAAGACAATATCCACAAAAAACACCCAATCCAAGCCAAGAAGGTCACAACTCCTATGAGGCTATGGAAGGGATGAATGTAAAGAGATAACATGCAAGAAGTGAAAAGAAAGTAACCCTTATGAGGGATAGCACACTATTTAGTTTCGAAAGTGAGAGATATATCAACCATGGAAACCCAATGTCAAACAACAAAAGAGGTTGTTATCAAGGACATAGATCCTCAATGCAAACCAAAATTTTTATGTATGATTGGATATCACATAATAGATAGATACTACTTAACCAAGGAAAGAGGTGAATCCCGACAAGACAGAAAAGAAAGGGATGGCATCCTTGCCCCCTAAGTGTAGGAACAAAGATGGAAGAGGATACCTACTTCACAATGCAAGGAGATATCCTGTTTACTACAATGTACACCATATTCTTAGTGAGTGATGTTGACTCCTACATCCAAGAATATAGATAATTGTGAAAATAATATGTCACTCATGGAAAAGGATCCTCAAATGAAAGAGATCTTATCAAGAAGACCCCCGTCAAAGAGGAGTGCTTTAGATAAAATATCATATTTTCAATAGGTGGGAACAAAGATTCAATCATCAAGCCCCCTGAAAAACAAGAGGAAGAGGAATCTTTGGAATGAGGGAAACAACTCTAACACCAAAGCAAGGGTGAGAGTTTATAAAGAACATAATTTTCAAAATAAAGAAGAAGTGATGACTTAGGACAACAACTTCTCATATAAGAATGTTATCCGTAGTCAAAACCTCTGTCAATATGATGAAATAATATTGCAATATAAACAAATACCACTAAACTAAGGAAACCAATTCCCTAGACAAAGAGAAAGAAGGGGGTACCTTGCCCCCCAGGGATAGAGACAAGGGATACCTTCGTAAAACAAATGTCTTAGAAAAGATATCTTGAAAAATATAATGCAAAACCATAGAAAAATAGGAGAGAAAGAATACCAATTAATCCCTAATAAAAGACCTAATGGATCCTAGGAAAGTGGATGAAAATACACCTCTTGCCCCCTAGTCATGAGACAAGAGGGGAAGAACATCTACATTATATCAGAAGGAGGGGAATCCCCTATATCAAAATTATGAAGGAATTGTAAAACTACACGAGAGAGATATAATTCCTAAAGCAACTCTTTCTCTAACATATAATTTGAAATGTTTACAATCAGCAAGTAAATGTGTGTTGTTATAATGAAAAGGACATTTGTATTTTTATAGAGCATCTATCAGCATAGGTCTAAAGATTTCTTTCTTAGAATTCATTAGCTCAACATATACCTTCTTAGCCACTTCTTGATGAGTATTAGGGTTATCTAAGATAGGTGTGGGGAGAAGAATGTGAAGAGCAGGATGATGATCAACATCACCTACCTTGACTTGAGATTTTGAACAATCAACACCATACATATCTGGTTTAGGGGGTATATGAACTAGAAACCTAATACCATGCTCATTAATTCCTAGCCCTAAACCTTTATAACCTTGTTTAGTCACCATATTATATCCTGTAGTGTACATATTATGTAAAGCTTCTATAGGAGATGATTGTTTATCATGTTCATGCGTAAAGGTTGTATAAGGTGGGATAATAGGTTTTGAAGAAGTTTCTTTACCCTTTCCTTTAATATCATCATGAATCAGAGGAGAAGGTAAATCAAATAAATATTGTACATCCACATCTTGAACGATAGCTTGAATCCCATCATAAGTATGGGAACAATGAGGATTAACAGATGGATAATTAGGTATCGGATTAGGAAGATTAGGATTGATAGGATTAGGATTAACATTGATAGGATTAAGATTAGGATTGATAGGATTAGGATTAGGATTAATAGGAGATGGTGTATCATCTACCAAATTCTTCACATAATCTAAAAGATTAATAAGACTACCACATAACTCTTTAATGAAGGTTTTGACTGTAGGTAGACTAGTGATGGTTAACTTCATAAAAGCATAGGCAAGGGCAAAATGAAGGGTCATCAACATAATGAAGTGAATGATACTTTCATAAACATCATAGGTATTATAAAGAGATGCTAAAAGAAGGGTAATAAAGAACATGACTACACACCAAAGCATCTTAACTATCTCCATAGAAAATTAAAAAAATTTGTATTTTTTTTTTTGAATATGGAGATTTTTTTGTATTTTTTAATTTAAAATGAAAGAGCATAAACTAGATCTAATCTAAATGCGAGAAATGATCTAAAATCTAACACAATAGGGAATCTAATTCCACAAAAGAAAAGGAGAGTAAGTATGTCGGGTTCACCAAAATGAATAGAGGTAAAATTGAATCACCTCTATTGGGGGTAATGTATGGGGGAAATATGAGATCCAATCCCGAATCCAAATTATCAAAGAAGAGATCCAATTTGATCAACCAAAAGGTTAATACACAATCAAATCAATCTTATGAAGAATATAAAAGAGAGAGAAAAACCTGATATTTCCCTATGGAGAGTTATGCCTGAAATTTGAAATAATTGAAATACAAATACTAACCTCAAATTAGGGCAAATCTGGAAAATGCCAATTTCTGATGTCTGTGTGTACTTTCAGGAAAATTTGCAACCTATTTCAGACTGGAAATGCCGAGATGAAGAAAACCCAAAAATCTTTTGTCTTTCCAATGGCAGGTAGTCTTTGACCCTCATAAAAGGTCAAAGGCTACATTCTTTATTTGAAGGTCGATTTTGACCTTGTTTGCAAATCTCAGAAGTTTGGTGAAAAAGGTATCCAAATCCGCTCTTAGATCTGAAATTCCACACCTGTACCTGCAAGAAAAAGAGGGTTTTTATTTTTTGTTTGAGGGGTTTGCCTTGGTCAAACTCCAGTTTGGAATCAACCTTAATATTGAAATTAAAATAAGAATGCTAGCAAGTAGTATAAATAGATCTAACAATGAAGCTATGCAATTTGATAGATATGCAATTGTATTTCGAATGTAAACAAGTATATTGATATGAAAGCTTGAACACAATAATGGTAAATGTAAATCAAAACTATGAAAGTCAATACAAAACCTCCATGATTGTATGCTTAGAATCCACCTTGAGGGAAGAATGAATGAATCTTGAAGATGAACAAAGGATCTTGAAGGAAGATCACACCATCATGATGGCTAGATTTAGGGTTTGAATGATGAATCTTGCATGCTTGAACCAAATCCCTTCAATGACTTGAATGCTTGAATCCTTGATCTTCAATGGAGAAATTGGATAGAGAAGAGGACTTGAATGCTTCCTTGAAAATGCTTGATGAAATTCTTTCTTGATCACCTTGAGATCTTGAGAGAGGAGACTACAAAACTTGATTGAGAGGTTGTTCTCACAAAACTTGATGGATCAAATGACAGAGGAAGGCCTCCTTTTATAGTGAACTAGGGCAAAATCTTCTAGAGGGGCCACCTTGGATAATTAAATCCCAATTAGTTCCTAACTTTTAGAAAATATACCTAGATTAAATATAATGTGCAAATTTACCATTCCGAAACTCGAAATGGAAGACTTGGAGGCGGGAAAACAAATATCCCCAAAACCCGACACCTGAAAATCAAGGAAATTTGAAATCTGGACAGGGGGTCAAGGACGAGCTTGACTGTGACCTAGGTCAAGGTCAAGGTTGAATTTGACCCATAAAGGTCAACTTTGACCTTTTGGTCAAAAACCTCCAGATCCTGACTTAGAATGCTAAGAAATGTAGATTGAAGTGAAAATCAGGGACAGATAGAAGAATGAGAAGAACAAGCTTGATCCGAGCAAAGAGCTGATTTAAGGTGCTTGGTATGACCCAAACCACTCACTCAAAGGGCTAAATGCTCTTAACATGGAAGTGCTTCCATTTTAAGATGATACAAAAGGTAAAGTATATAACCTTTCACTGCTGTCGAATAGCTTTCCTATTCTGATTTAGCTTTCTAGGCTCTTCACTTTCATACACAAAGTTTGCTTGCTTTTCTTGCAATATACAACTTCACATCAAAGTATTACAACATTATAATATCTTATTACATCTATTTTTTTCTTCGCATTACATGCTTCTTACATATATACCAGTTATTAGGAATAATAACTTATAGTCAGCTTCCAAAATACAAACCTAATTCATGTTGCCTAAGGGTTAACATCTAGGATGTCATCCCTTATATGGTTAAGTCATTATTTTGATAAACAAAATAATCTCTTAACTAACAATCTTATTATGTCTTCTTGCTTTGTTCAGGTTGGCTTCAACTCTGTCTCTGTTAATCTTCAATATCTCCTTCCATACATGTCGTACAAGTTTGTGCTTTCACATGTGTCTTTAATATACATAGAATTATCCACATTCAAGTGCACATGCATTGAACCTACTTTTGTGAACATTTCTAACCAAAACTGTCTCTGATTAGACTGGAAAATACTGTTGTACTTAGACAATTTTTACTTGTGCTCTTACAAAATTGCTTGCTACTGTAGTGTGATCATCATAGTGATTATATGTTGCCATAATGACAACAATTTGATATCCTACTCAAACAAATTGTCAAAAATCTCCCCCTTTGTCATTGGTGGCAACATATAAGAAAATTGGCTAAGTCTCACAAAATTTCAAAATTGTGGCCACAAAAAAAAATCTCCAACATACTTATATCTCCAAATATCTATACTCCCCCTAGGAGTATGCATCATACTATATTGTCTATACAATTTTCTACTACAACTCCCCCTTTGACAACAATGACAAAAAAAGGGTGTCAAAAATGGTTTACCTTAGGGTCTCATTATTGCAAAGCCAGTAGGCTTGAAAAATAGTATGCAAAATTTATCTTCATGCTTGCTAACTCCTTATCCCATGATTTCTTTATAGCATATGAAACACTTAGGAGTGCACATAGACCAAAAGATACTATTTCACATGCCTTTAGGTTTGCATAGTGAAATTTCTCATAAGATGTCTTTGAAGAAAGATATTCCTCCTACCGATTCTCAATAATACTCAATTTAATTGATACATTCTCTCGTAATAGAGTGAATCTCCTCAATTTCTTGTCCTTTTCATCATTCAAAATTCTTATATCATCATAGAGTTTTCTTATGTTTTTCTCAATGTCTGAGATCTTTACATTTGGGCTTAACAAAAGGTTTACTGTTGTTTGTATTTCTGCCTCTTTCATCTTCATCTTCTATGTTATTTCTGATATATGATCTTCTAATTTTGTATACTGAATGTACAAAGCTTTTTCTCTTTCCAAACTCCTTCTTAGTTCCTTAATGCAAATATCTAGATTGTCTATATGATTTCTGATATTCTAACATACATCTTGGAATATCTTGGCTTCATAATCTGCTTGTGCTTTAACTGTGGCCATATCTGATAAGTTTGTGAATTTAATATCAAATGCTTTCACAACTTCTTTTGCTTTACCCTGTGGACCTACCTCATTTATTTGACTAGTTATTATGCTCTGCAGTTTCTCTATCACTTCAAGCAATGATCCTTCTAATCTTTTTACCTTTTTATTCTTTCCAATAATTTTATTCAAAGACATGAGATCAACTCAATTTGATCATCATCATCAACTTCCTATCCAAGACTAGCAAAAATAGACTCAATTTTTGGTTTCTCTGTTGCTTCCTTGGGATTATGACTGATTACTGTCTGTTCTTATGGAACTTCCTATTCTACTGCATCTGCATTGTCCTGTGGTTCTTCTTGTGTCATTTCTGCCTCTTCTTCCTTTCTTGTTTCCTTTCTTTCTTCCTCATTCACTGGCGTATCCTACTTCTCAGTAGCCGAATTGTCAACAATGTTCTCATGATCACTGAATGGGTTTTCTTCGCTATCCAAGGTAATGTTTGTTCCTTCTACATTCATGGTTTCATCCTTAATATTAATAGGTGGTGGTGGTGACGTTTGATGTTTTTCTTCCAATGCTTGATAAGGTACACTTGTGTGCTCACTAGGGCCTGAGGTCATAACCTTTACAACTTCTTCTTCTGTCTCTTTGTTGATCTCCTCATAATTCTCTCCCATTATTGATATAGTTCTTCTTTTCATTATCAAATGAGTATTAAGATTTTTCATAATCTCCTTGAAATTCTCTTCATCTTTTATCTCACATAGTTTCCTTACATAATTTTCTCTTATATTCTTGTCTTCCTCAACTGCTCTTTTCTTCCTATTTATCAATCTCTCAAAAAGTTCATTAGGAATCTTTTCTTGAATGCTATCAAACTTTTTGTTTTCCAGTATCATGTGCCTGAAAAATCTATTTTCTAAGTTCAATTTCTCATAAAAGTTGTATACTTCATAAAATTTGTTCATCTTAGTGAAATCACCTTCATTGATAATTAAGGCATTCACTTTTTCAATCTTAGGCTTCCATTTCTTCTTGCTACTTCCTACTTCTTCATCAGCCTTTACTTATGATACTTTCCTTTGTCCTAGGGCATATATTGTCTTTTGCCTCTTTCCTGGACCACTTTCCATCTCCTTTACTCTTTTTGCTGGTGGAGTGGTGGAGGATCTAGTGGATTTTCTCACTTCCTGCACTTTCACTACTTCTTCCAAATCCTAAATTTCTTCATTGGGAGCTGCAACTGATGTTAGGGGTGGAACATATAGAACTTCTTTCTATCCTATGTCTCTTATTACTACTACGATTTATTTCACAAATATAAATCCATATTTTTTCATGATTGTATCTTTAAGAATTTTCTTTATTGTGTTGTCAACTCTCTTTTTAGCTAATTTCGCTGCCTAAAAAACATTATTTAGAGCTTTGCATAGATTTTTCACGAAATCCTTTTCCAAATCTAGCAAACTGCTCTTAATCTCCACTATATCGCTCTTCTTATCACTTTTAGTCACTTGAATGATCAACTAATACTGATCATATGCTTTTATCCTTTAAATCTTTCACGATTCTGACATCGCATTCAATTTCTTTGCCGCTTCTTTCTAAAAAGTTGTTCCTGGTTACCTGCGAAACTTCATTATTTTCATGTACTCGCATACATTCATATTAGCTCATGCATTCTTAACCATAGTATCATTACATCATATACTACCTCATATTAACTTCACAAGACTTAATTCAATCTACTCTAACTTTTACACTATTCTAATATTCTATTCTAATACATTCTCCATGAATTAATTACTTCAAGTGCTTTGAGATGGGTTAGGAAAAGATTAACACTTACTATCAAATATTTCACCTGTCTAATTACCTTGTGTACTGAATGTGCTTGCTTGATTTGTTGCTTTAACAAATTTAACTTCTTCTGAGTTACTACAACATCCTTTCTGACTGTTGTTTGTCTTCTCATTTCTCTTTGTGTAATTTCTAGGATTAGGGTTTCTCATGTTGTTCGTTCTGCAAAATCTTATTGTGTGACCAAATTTGTTGCATATTTGGCAAACTACTCCATTGTTCCCATATCTTGGTCTCGTCTGACTGATTTGTGATTTACAATTTTTGACAATGTGTCCAATCTTGTTGCATCTATAACACACAACTCCATTTCTTTTATTCATATATTCAGTAGGTCTCTTATCTGTATGGTTAGTATCTCTAAACATTCTACTACTACTATTGTTATCATTAGATCTAGGTTTCTTACACTCAATAGCTCTATGTCCAAAACTATGACAATTATAACAATAACCATGGAGAGGTTTGAATTGCCTACCTATGTAATCTTTCTTCATATGTCCAAAAGTATTACATGCAAAACATCTACCTTTGAATTCTCTTTGCATATCTTTAGGTGGTTTATCTTCTTTAGGTAGATTAGGTATGTCTTCAGATAATTTGTTAGCTTCATTAGATTTCTTTTCATCTTTGTTCTCAGAGGATTTCGGATCTGGTTCCTTTCATTCTTCACTTGTCTTATATGAATTAAATCCAAGACCAGTTGTATCATAATATGACTTTTAAATAGACATTTGTTCATCAATTTTCTCACTGGAAGAATACAATTTTTCAAGATGTTGTTTAGACTGAGTCAATTCACAAAAATCTACCAGACCATTTGCAACTGCAAAATCTGATAAAAAACCCTCTGTTTAGCTTTGATGAATGTCTATATACCATTCAAAAGCTTTCATACTGGAACGTGCAAGGAAGACGTTGGCAAAGGTTGGATTTTGGCGTTTACACCAGTCAAATGCACTTGCTTGAAAGGTTCTGAAGTCTCTTTAACAAATCGATTTTATGCATATCCCGCAACTATTACATCCATGAGATGCTTTTCTTGGCATTCCATCTTCGCACCAAATTTCAACATTCGGCCCTGTTTGTGCAATTCACACTTGCACATGTATCTACCAACATATTTTGCAAATACAAAATCTAACAAAAATCATTTTGTTATGATTTGAGGAATGTCTATACGTTGTCTGAAAACTTCCTTATTGGCACAGGCGGGAGTATGCTGGTAATGGTTGTGGAATTAGGCTTAAAATCTGCCGTTGGCATTTGATTGAAAGTTTCTAAAGCTGTTTCAAGAAATCCATTGAGCTCATATAGTGCAACCATTCCAAGAGACCAAAATTCTAATGTGTTCTCCCTGCTTCCCTACTTTGCGCGCATATAAACTAGAATCCATCAATCCATGAGATCACATTCTTTAAGACCTTTTCTGGGATGAATGAGAGACGCCCTGTATGATGCGTATTCATGCGTTAGTAGGAAAATGTTTAATCAACACTTAGACGCCAAGAGCGCAAGCCTGAAGCTTATATATACTTTAACTATCAATAGCACCTTAGTGTGCAATGGGTATAGGAACAGTTGTGGATGGTCAATTCAATGGGAGACAATTTATAGTTTTCTATGACTAGATTATATACAAAATAGATTTGTCTAAAAGTTTTGGTTTTTTTAAATCCATATTTCTATGGAGCTTTAATGTTCTAAGAACAAAAAAAAAATTATATTGTAAAGGAAAAATCACTATAGGTGTTGCAGCAAATGAAAATATGACATCAACTTATTGAACTTTCAAGAATAGATGTTTATATAAAATTCAAATTATTAAATCCAAATTATCCCAAGTTATTTGCAAATTAAAAATCATTACATATGGTCAATTAATCTATTTTTTTGAGAGAAAACATGAAAAATGATAGCTCATGAAATGGATTACAATGGCATCACTAAGAGAGCTTTTTTCTTCATACATTGTTGTTGATTTAACTTGTATTACTATTAATATTAATTCTCGTAAATTTTGTTTCATGAGAATAATATAATTGAATCATATGAGAGGAGGAAATTCTTGTAGGCTTGCCTCAATGCAAAATATTTGTTCATCGGGCCATGTATGGGGGATGGGTTTGATCCACACGCATCTCCTAATGGACCAATTAGACTGTTTATCTTTGTCATTCTTGTTATTGAATTGACCAAATTTGTAGAAGGAAGAATTAGGGTTTAGAAGGTTTTCAACCTTAGTGTTCAACCTTAACGAACACTATTGGGTTTGTAGATTATTTAAGGGGCAGCATGCAGAGGCTTCCAAGAAGAAAGATGATGTAGTTATGAAATATAAAGATCAAAGGAAAGATGAAAGAATAAAAAAATCATTCCTTCAAATTGAGTTAGTTCTGTTGGTTCATTCAAATATTCTTTGCATGGAATATCACGAGCTAGAACCATTTGAACACTTAAATTCATGCCAACTATGCATTCAAATAGATGGTTCCAAATACAAATTAAAAAAAAATTTGAATTAGAAAGATATGCATGTTCCATTAAAACAATAGGTACATATTATGTACTAATGAAGGAGTCCTCAAAATTTTGGCTACCTACAACTCTTTTCCTCATCAATTAGAAATTACAAGCCACTAAAAGTTTAAAGCTTGGAAGATTACCCAACGTGAAGATTAAAACTATAGGCATCATTGTCGCTCGTTGTTCTCAATCCTCATTCTCTGTTATGTAATTGAATGCACACGTATTTCCAAGTCTGCTAGACCTTGATGAAGGGAAAAAATTTTAGACAATTTTGTTATTCTATTTTCAGTAAAATGGAGGTCTTGGCTCTTGAAAGGCATTGTTTTGGCCTCGCATGAAGCGATTGCAGCAAACAGTCCCTGTATATAAAGGACATGAGGATAGGTAATATTAACAGGTATTGTTTAACATTAAAGTTGTTCAATGGAAGAGGGAAATATAAAATAGAGGACGTTAAAATAAAGTGGGGAGACACGTGTCTTGTTTAAGCAATACCTGGCAATTTTTATATTTCTTGTCCTTAACATTGTTCTGAGTTATTATAACAGCTTTTGTCTGTGCCCACACAACTCATTTGTGGGCTTAAAATGTCCTTTCACCTCTACCGCAGAAGAATTTGGATTCAGACTTGCCTATTCCATTGCCTTGTAAGTTTATAAAGCCTTTCCAATGAATACATTTCGTGCATTTGTTTATTGGTCGGTATGATTTTCAAAGTTTGAAGAGAGTTCTAAACACATCTTCTTAGCTCTGTTGTGTTTTAGGCTCATGTTCAGTGGATTACGAATACTGTAATGTTCGATATGCCTATGGAATATTATGCTTATACTGCAAACAAATTTGAATTCCATCCTCATGGTGATGCACAATACCTTGCACCCATTTCCTAAATCTAATTTATTTGCAGCTAAAATGCGGTATCATATATACCCAGTTCCTGAATTTCGATGGTTTCTTCTTGTTTTAATTCCTTCATCACCATGTTGTTCTTCTATTTCTTGCTTCTCTTTGTTGTAGTTACTCGTGAACATCAGTGAATTGTTTTATTTGACCAAGTTAAATGTAGCAAAAGCCAATAGTTTCTCTTATGAAACCACCTCACTAGTTGATGACCACCTTTACTTATTCCTGTCATATGTGGGTGTATGGAAAATTACTCCCATGCCAACATCCCCTACGATTTTAGGCCCCAATATACCTATTTGTTGGTCTCAAGATACAAGTTTCATTATTTGACAGCATTTTAGGCTGTAGAAATTGCTAATCCTAGCTTGATACCAAAATTCATCCCTATTGGTACTACTGTAACTTTCCCAATTAGGTTCCAATGCTCATCCCAAGCTCAAATCAGTAAAGGGGTCAAAATTCAAATAATATATGTGGTGGAGGAGGGAGATATCTTGAAATCTATTAGCCATGAAATTTTTGCAAATCTGGAGGATTTGAGTTCTTAGAATGGTATGAATTCAACCTTGTTTCCTAATACTACAATCTTGGTTCATGTTTCTGAAAATTCCATATTAGCTCTTCCGATACATACGATGCAACCAAAGAACTGATGATCGTATATGGATGCTATCACAAAATGCTGATAGTGAAGTCACAAAATTAACCCTATTAGATGAGTACGGTGATAAAAATTTAACCCACTTCAAATTATTGCCTCAATTGCTTATATATTAATGTCTACAAATCCTTCAATGCTTAGTTAAAATACCCACTTGAGATTTTAATGTCAACTAACTCTAATGTTGTGTTGCTACAAGCATGAAGTCGATGATAAAGAATAGGTACATGTATCTGACGGAAGAGATTTTGAAGGAGAATCCCAATGCATGCGCTTACATGGCCCCCTTGCTGGACGCTCACCAGAACGTAGTGGTCGTTGAAGTTTCACAGTTGGTAAAAGAGGCGGCAACCAAGGCGATCAAGGAATGGGGTGAACCCAAATCAAAAATTACCCACCTCCTCTTCTGCACCACAAGTGGCGTAGTGGCATCGACATGCCCGAAACTGACTATCAACTCACCAAACTCTCAGACTCCCATCCCTTGGTGGGTGACGAGCTTCCTATCCCGATTGATGATGTTGGTTATCATGTTTATGATGGAGATGGCATTTTCCAGCTGGAAACCAAGATATCCGCAAAATGATTGATGACATCACCAGTGGACAATGGACAACAAACGAGATTTGAATTGTCAAATATTGATG
Organism: Chamaecyparis obtusa; assembly: GCA_027943335.1. Classification (NCBI taxonomy): domain Eukaryota; kingdom Viridiplantae; phylum Streptophyta; class Pinopsida; order Cupressales; family Cupressaceae; genus Chamaecyparis; species Chamaecyparis obtusa. The sequence continues at coordinate 376,509 of BSBK01002891.1, read as the reverse complement.
GCTTTAAGAAAATCGCGTGGTGGCAAAAAGTAGGAAGTTGTGATATATCCTATGGTTTTCATTTCTTCTATGCAATTGTCAATCTTTGATGGCAAAATTCAGGTTGTGCATATCAAAAACATATAGATGGTGTGGTGGACTATAAAAAAAAGTTTACAGTTTAATAGTAAACACCTCCTACTTAAAAATTAAAAAAAATCATAATGTTGGTCATCTTAAAAATGTTAAGGGCCCACTTCCTTTTAGATCCATTTAAAATAAATTGTTGCACACGTAGAGAGCCTTAAAACTTTTATAAACTTTAAAATAATAAAGTTTATAACATCATACCAGTAAAAATTACTAAGGGGTCCACTAAATTACTATTTTAAATTTTCGATAATTTAACTCTTTTGGAATATTTGGCCAAGCAAGAATGTTTTAAATAATTCGTTAAGAATTATTTAAATATACTTAAATCAAATAGATTTGAATAATAAAACTTTGATAAAGCATCCTTTTATAGTCATAATGTATGTCAAGTTCCCTTGAGGGCCCAACCCAGAAATTTTTTGTTTCAGAACACTTTGACTCTGGAATGTTTTGAAACTAACATCACATGCATTCCAGATTCGAAAGATGAAGTGGGTTGCCTTTTGGCTTTGAATTCTAACTTCATCCTAGACCCAAAAATTGAAAAATTGCACTCGAAATCAGCTTGGAAAACTCGTCAAACCAATGTATCATGTCATGAAGTCACACATGCACATAGGCAGAGGATGAGACAACCGATATCATCAAACAATTGATTTGACTCCTCTCCACGTGCAATATATCAAAATTCAAACATGATCTCTAAAATTATTTGACAAATGCAACCTTCAAAACCTAAGAAATCTTTGAAAGTTCAAGCTTTGAAACATGTCAAATAAAGACTTGTGATATTGTCATTGAACATGAATGTACACTCATATAAAGGTCGTATGTGTACTATATGGTATTTCATAACACTCAACAAGATAAAAGATACCCACTCTCAAAGTCACATGTTTAATCAATTCTAAAAATTTCCCTTGTTCAAGACAATTGAAAGACCCTTTTGATCACATGTTGAAAAAATATCAAATGGTACCATGATATCTTGAAAACTAAAATGAGTGCTCATTTAATAACAAATAACCAATCAAAGAGCATCCTATTGCTTCCTATCTAGAAAGAGTATGATTAGAAGTCATGATTTGGCTCTCAAATGATGATCCTAACCAGTGACATTACACTTCTAAAATGGAAGATTCAACTTCTACAATGCCATTACGCATCTTCATGAATGAATTAAGCTAATGCATGCTGAATTTGACTATGTATTGAAGAGAAATTAGTCTAAGATAAAAAGCACAACTAAGCTAGAATGTGATTGGATTTCAAAATCCAGTAGAATGTAGCTACTATGCATGGAAAAGTAGATGGATTGAGCTTTGAACAAGTCCTTTTTATAGATTTTAGATCAATTTGGATGGTTGAGATGTTAATGATTGTAGCTCCAGTCGGATGATTCCAATTGATGAAATCAAATGTTTAAGTGGCCTAACATCCTTAAACATTCAATAAATATCCTTCTCTATTATTATCATGGAGCATTATTGATGACAATTATTAAGATGACATATATATTATATATATACATAATACATATGTGTGTGTGTGTGTGTGAAATATATATATATATATATATATATATATATATATATATATATATATATATATATATATATATATATATATATATATATATTATTGTCATATACATTATAATGATGATAATACATTAAAGAGGTTTCATTTTTTGATATCGACCATAACATCGATTATGTGAATCAACTTAATATCAATAAATACTGATAGTAATCATAAATGCAAGAAAACTATGGTGGCACAGTCGATGATGTTATTGACTATGATGATGATCACAGTTGATATTGACTGTGGTTTTCACAACCGATAACATTATCAACTATCATATATTATCATTTTTAATATATATTATAAGAGTTGATCATTGTATCGACTGTCTTGCATTATCATTATTATTAAGTTATGACTTGATCATTATCGATCAAATTCAATGATATATATTAGTAGTAACAAATTAATGATTAAATTATTAACAAGAGACATGTATCACGTAGAGACATGTCCCATTATGTTATATATACTCATTGAAAGAGTAATTTGGAAAACATAGAAATCTACAAGTGTTATTACAAGTTACAACAATGATATATATCAAGCCTTCTCATGTGAAAATAAATATATCATCTTTACTCATAGTAATCATTGTTCTCTCATATAGATCTAAATCATCACATATACAATCTCATTAAGATTTAAAAGAGAGTTAGAATATAATTCTTGTCTAAGTCTGTCATATACATCAAAGAAACAAGTAATAAAAATAAAATTTCCTCTATCCATAATCTGATCTAATTTAACATGGTATCAAAGCCAGTATAAGAAAGATCTGATCAAATGAGTTAGAGGAAGAATAAAAACACCACTAAGTTTCTATCAAACTTATAGTTATCAAAATGGTGACAGGAGTTAGATTCGAAGATAGACTTGAAAGGGCTTCAAATTTTGTTTCTTGGAAATTCAAAATAATGATGGCACTAAGAGAATGAGAATCAAACATAATTTTGGAGGACATACCTATACCAGATGGAAATGATGATAAAATTCAATGGACAAAAAATAACAACATAGCCATGAAAATTCTAGTAGATGTAGTAAAGTACCATATAGTACCTATCATATCTAAATTAGATATTGCATATCAAATATTCACTACTCTCAGAATATGTATGAGATAAATAACACGAGTAGGGCCCTTGCCCTAAAATAGAAACTCCACCATGTCAAAATGAATAAAGGGGAAACCATAATGTCCCACTTCATGAAAATAACTAAGTTAAGGGACCAACTATCAACGTAACTATTGGACATCTAATTGATAGTAAATAATTATCTATGTTGGCTCTTAATGGATTGTCTACATCTCGAGAAGCATTCATACAAGGAATAAGTGCTCAATGTAAACTCATAAAGGTTGATCGATTACAGATCGATTGTATTCAAGAAGAGTCAAGACTGATTGCAAGAGGAATCAAGACAAATATCTCTAATGGAGATATCCAAGTACTAAATGTTAATTCCCACAAGAAAGGAAACTTCAAATGAAAGAAATGGAAGGACAACCATAATAAATGCTCATTCAAAATAAAAATGGATGTGGCTAAAGTAGAATGCTTTAGATGTGATAAATATGGATATCTTGTAGTTAAGTGCCCTAACAAAATTAAGCATAAATCCTCCTTAGAATAAGTAATTAAGGATAAGGATGCAAAAAGACTTGTATCCTTCTCAGTCCTATCAAGCGAAGTATCCAACAATAGAAATACCCGGTTCATCGACATTGGATCCTCTTGACACATTACATGTTTCAAAGAACAACTAGATAGCCTAGATGATAAATCAGATGAAGAAGTCACCACTGAAGATAATTCAAACTACCTAGTGAAAGTAATTGGAACTTGCATAATCCAACTAAAATTTGGGGTCTCTCTTTAATTGAAAGGCATACTATTTTTACTAGGCACCAAGTGCAATCTAGTTTCCGTATCAACACTTGAAGACAAGGGGTATCAAATTACATTCATGGATAGAAAGGTTATAGCATGGCTTGAGAACTCAAATATAAATAAAGAATATACCTTAGGGTTTTGAGATGGATGCCTATATAAACTTTCTACTTCTCCCTCTCAAGCCCTAATTCATGACATATCCTCTACAAATGAAATATGGCATAGAAGGTTAGAAAATGTTCACTTTTGTGCCTTACCTTCCATGGTGAATATTGTAAATGTCCTACCTAAGTTAAAACAAGATCATGAAGGGGTATGTAAGGGATGTGCTCTAGGGAAGAACTCCAAGGGTGCCTTTCATAATAGTGAAAGTAGATCCAAACATGTACTTGAACTCATTCGTTCAGATCTATGTGGACCAATGTCAGTAACCTCTATAGGAGGATTTTTTTACTATGTTATTTTTGTTGATGACTACGAGCTAGGAAAACTTGGATTTACTTTCTAAAATGTAAAGAATCAAATGAAGTCCTAACAAAATTTAAAGAATTCAAGGCCCTAGTTGAAAACATGTTAGGGAAAAGAACCAAAACTCTAAGGTTAGATAATGGGGGAGAATATATCTCTAATAACTATAAATAATTTTGTAATACAATTGGGGTTAAGAGGGAGTACACTATTCCTTACAACCCTCAGAAAGATGGGATAGATGAAAGGAAAAATGGGACCATAGTAGAAGAAGCAAAAGTTATGATGCATGACCAAAATATTCACACCTCATTTTGGGTTGAAGCCTCTAGAACAACTGTTTATATCCAAAATAGATGTCCTCTCTCTCCTAGATAACAAAACCCTTGAAGAAGCATTCACTGGAATTAAACCTAACATAAACTACTTTAGAGTATTTGGTTGTCTTGTCTATATCCACATTCCTAAAGAGAAAAGGTCCAAATTAGAACCATTAGGAAATAAGGGGATATTTATTGGGTAATTAGGTTATGACTATGATTCATCTTGGAGCAGAGTTCCTTTTTCTTCTTGAATATGTCTCCAAATGTGGATTTATTCCATTATTTTACCTCCCTTTTAATTATTTCCAACTTCTCTAAGATCCCAAACATGGTTGATCCTTTGATCGGGGTAGCCCACCACCTTTGAGTATGTTCCTTGAATTTTGTGTGGGAAGTCCACATTATCCCATATCTAAATGGAAAAGGTCTAGAGTAAAGCTTATCAACCCAATGGAGGAGCATAGGGTTGTGGTCAGATGTCATCCTTGGAAAGGTTTTAAGTGAGGTATTGTATCCAATATCCCATCTAGAAGAAACTTGGAATCTATCAAGCCTAACTTGAATGAGATAATTACCTTTTTCTATGATTAGATTAGGTGAAGGGGTTATGTTGGAGCTCAAGATCAAATAGGCCCGACATGCTAATAAAGTTGGTTGAATCCCCCATGTTGTCAGTGTAGTCCAATAACCCACCCAACTTCTTAGAGGGAAAAAGGGGCATGTTAAAGTCATCAACTATAATGTAGAGAGCATAATGGTCCTCCAATATGCATTTTACTATCTCATCCCACATCAATCTTCTTCCAATATTAGTGTTGGGGCAATAAATATTGAAGAGATGCAACTACAATCACCTAATTTAAACATAACTCCCAAGTAATTCTGAGAGAAGATATACACATCACCATTCACCTCGTTTGGGTTCCACATGGTTGCAGTTCCTCCTAAAGTACCAACCACTTCAGAATTTAATAGAAGGAAGCACCCGACCATAGTTTTCCAACAATCATAGAGAAGGTCTAATGCGACATCTTAACTTATTGTTATAACATGGTATCACCTTTTAAATCTAAGATATACTGCTTGATTGAAAACTATTTAATCCTCGAAAGTTCTATGAAAGGAACTTCATTTTTTGTTTAAGGAGTTGCCATCTAGGGTCAATTGTTAGCCACTAGGAGTTTCCCTCTCCATAGCCTTCTTCCTGAGCACTCTCTCAGATAGTCTTCCTCCTTTTTTCTCAATTCCTACATCCTCTTCTTTATTCCTAGTCTTCTTCTTCTGTGTCGGCCAATCCTTAGCACCCTCCAAGGATTTTCTAAAAGGGGTTAGTTTACTGTTCAAAGTGAGGATAACTTACTTGGTTACGTCTTCAACAACCACCTTATTGCAAGGGGATAGAGGGACTCATGGGAAAATCCATGTTTTAATGTTTGTCTCTGCCTGGGATAAATCTTTCATCCTGCTTCTATTGAACCCTATAGTAGGTCTCACTAGTGGTATATTTGGTGCTATTCTTGGAGTTGAACATGTTAGTCCTTATCTCCCTACTAGGTTTTTTGTCAGTCTTTCCACAATCGTGTCCAATAGGGCATAAATCCTAGGCTTAGGAGATAAACACAAATTACCCATAGGGGGGACTTCACCTTCTTCCAATGATCCAAGAGAAGAAGAGTTTTCTTTTCTTTGAGGACCACCTGGGGATTTCATCAAGTCTAGCATCCCTTCCATGAAAGGATATTCTTCAGTCTTCTCTTGGTTTAAATTTTTCAGAGCTTAGGTCCCTAAAGCCACAAGGGAGGGGCACTTTTCTTTCATCTTAGGTTCTTCTGGAGGGGGAGATTCACAATATGCTACAATGTGACCCTACTTAGCACACCTCTAACAATATAGAGTGACATTTTCATAAACTAGGGCTTGGGTCCATTTACCCTATTTGGACCTTAAAGAGAAAAAATTTGGAAGGGGTTTGTTAGTGGAAACATTAGCAAAAAAATTGAGCAAATACCAAAGGAATTTCCCACCCACCCACTAGAAAATCCTCTCATCTCTAACATAGTGACCAAAGGAATTTCCCACCCACTGGAAAATCCTCTCATCCCTAAACTCTAGCGGGAGGCATGACATTCTCACCCACACAAGGGTGATCTAATTGATCTCAATGGAGGTATAAAACCTTGGCTTCCTCCTGGAGAGTGTTACTAAATGTTTACAGTATATCCATGACTCGGAGAAGAAAAAGATCAAATCCTCCTCTACCATAAATTTAAACAAGAAAATTCCTCCTAGTATTGCAGAGATATCAATTCCACCCTTCAAATTCCAACATTAGGTCTCCTACTATTAGACCATGTCAATAGAAGGGTTAAAGGTGAAGAATCTTCCAACTAGAATAAGGTGCATAGAATACACAATTCGGTCCATAAGTGCATTCATGAGGTTGATTTTTGTCGCTTCCTCTGTTTGAATGAAGCCCAAAAGCATAAACTCTAGATAATTAACAATGGTCCAAATATGGCCCCCTTCCATTTGGGTTTTGCGACTCATTTACCTACCTCCACACCATTCAAACCATTGGTATTATCTAGCATAGAAGCAAGCAATTCACAACAAGATTCTCCATTCTTACCCTCCTTGTCAACATTTGCTTTTAGCAGAGGAGTCTGTGACACATTTCCAAAGACTTCGTGCACCCCTTATGGGCTGACATGAGTATTGGGGGGGTTAGGTTGTAGGGAGGTAGATTCCTCCCTAGAATCAACGGTCATGCGCAAAAATAATTTAAAATTTAAAAGTTGGAAATGGTGGGTGATTTGCAGAGTGACAAAGAAAAGTTTTTTACATTTAGACTTTGACAAAATGTTAAATTTTTTTTACCTCTAGTTTAATGAACTCAACACAAGTGTTTACAAATGAAACAACAAAGTATGCTCTTAATCTCAAGAACCCAATACCACAAATCTCACAAATACAATACAATTATAGTAAAAAACATGAACTTGAGAGCCCTTGACTAGGGTTGAGATGATTGATATCGAAGGATAAACATTATGTCTAATTCATATATAAACTAGGGTTAGATAAAGAAACCCCTATACACTGCAACAACACAAGAATCTGTTCTAAAAATATTGACTTAGACAAACTAGAGTTGAAGACCACAAAAATACCAGGATAGTATTTTACTCTTCAAAATAGAGAAATTCCAAATAGGGTTTGAAGAAACCAAAATGATAATGAACAAGGGATACAAACCAACTAACCCACAGTTTACATGATCACTACTAAAGACAAACAATAGGCATATAATTTAATATAATATAAAAAATAACGTGTATACAAAACTAAAATAATCTTTAACAAAAAATACATTTACAAACTTTCACTTAGAATTAGAAAGACTTTCATAAATACCACACTAAATGTACTAATTTCATGAAACCCTTAATTAAGATTTTGACAAGATAAATAATAGAAACTAATCCTCTTTGAAAACACAAACTAATTTGTAAATTTCACCAATAAAAGAATATGACTGAAGGAAACATGGAAGGAAGATGACTGGTAGAAAAAATCAAGCAACTTCCTTCAAATAATATTCCCAATCATTCCTCAATCGCCAAATGGTTTGCATATCCTTGTTCCAACTTCTCAAAAATAATTCAACATTGATCTTATCTCAATTGTAAGCTGCCAACAATCAAATTCATTCAAAACTGCAATGATGCCTTGGCTCTATGCATGTGGCCTAGCTCATTAGAGCTTAAGGTGTTTATAGCTGAACGTGGACCTCTAATCTAGCCATAGACACAACATAGTCATTGCTCACAAATCAAATTACGAAGAGGAGTATGAATTACTCAATTCGTAGATTCATAGTGAATCAACCTATTGCCTCCTAATTAGTTGGGGTGTTTAATTACTCTCAAATTGGAGAGCCAACAACCATTAGACCAAACTAAGATGGAGGATTTGAAAGCATAAAAGATTGAACAAAATGAAATTAAGCTAAGATAAATATGCAATTAAATCTAAGAATGAAAATGCGATTAATCTAAGAACTTGAAAGAAAATGAGCAGATTAAGCTAATAACAATAAGTAAATTATGCTAGTATGAGAATGCAATTAATACTAAATAAGAATTAAGCTAATTGCAATGAAAGCTTGAAACAATGAAAATTGAGACTAAAATTGGCTATAGTTTAGTTACTCTCACAATTGCCTTTTTTCGAATGAGGAAGAAGGTTCATTATATAGACAAGCCCAAAAGAGGAATGAAGAGGTTCTTGAAATGAAATGGTTGACTTTTCATTCCAAATTGAAACAAACATGAAGAATTACTTAATTAAAGAATTAATTATTGCCACATATGGGTGACCTTTCGAGTAATTTGAATTATTAATTCAAATAAAGGTGTCCATTCAAATAACCAAGTAATTATTAATTCCTTTTGTGTGTATTAGCTAAAGGGGGTGGGTTTTAATTTAATTTAAAGCACTTAGGACTTTACAATTAAATTAGTTTATCATAGGGATTGTTTAGCTAAAAATGTCGAATACTTAGGAATTAATTATAGTGTGAGATTAATGCAATTTAGGGTTTTTGCAATTGACTCCAAGTCAAATAAAGTCAGGTAGGAGAGAGAAAATTGCCTAGAAAAATAGGACTTTGATGATGTAAAATTAGAGGAATGCACCAAAATTGATTGAAATTGTAAGGTGCCAATTTTGGGGTATTACATTTGCCCCTCTTTGAATTGATGTGCAAACAGCGCGTTGATTCAAAGAATAGTTTGATATGATAGATGATGAGGATTTTAGAAGTCTAGGCTAGATTGCTAAGACACTGATCAGATTGAGATGCAAAACCTACTTTAGAATGAAGCATGATTCTCCGAAGTCTAAGTTAGATTGCGAAGACAACGGTCCAAAAAGAGATTTCAAGAGAAACTAGAATTGGGGTTAGATTTCCCCAATACCAATTAATTGATGCAAATGTAGACTTAGGACTAATCTCCAGAATCAGGGTTAGATTACCCCAATACAAAGCTTAGCCCTCTAAGACCCGGGTTAGATTGCCTAGATAACTATCCAAAAAAGCTTTCGAGAGCCATCTCCAGAATGAAGCTTGACTCCCAAGAATTAGGGTTAGATTGCCCCAATACCTAATAGATTTTGAGAACCATCTGCAGAATGAAGCTTGATCCTCAAGGATCTAAGTTAGATTGCTCAAATACCTAAAAGATAGATGACAAGATGATAAGATGCGAGGCACAGAGATGCCCCTAGCAATTCAAGATCATGGAATATCCAATTTTGACCACAAGGTATGAAAAATTGAATACGCCCCAAGTGATGAGATGCCCCAAGCGGTGAGGACTTTGATTTAGATCAAATTGAGAAGAGACTAGTTCGACAAGATTCAAATGATGCAATCATCTTGCCCCCTGAGGAGTGAAATTGAAAGATGACATATCAGAAGGATGATTGATAACAAGAGGTTGCATAAAAGAAGCAATCAGACTAGATTAAAGAAGTTGTAGAAGCAATTTGGAACAGTTGGGAGGTCTTGTTGACCAAGTTTGACTTGAGTTGACTAAATTTGACTAGAGTTGACTTTGATGAAAATATTAAAGATCTCAAGAAAAAGATGAGGGGATGAGAATCTGGTAGGAAAATGATGCCAGAAGGCTGACTGCACAAGCGTCCGATCCCAAAGGATCCCATAATTTAAAACGTGATTTTGAGCTATCTAGAGATGTCAAATTTTGATTTCGATCCTGAAAACTTGTGCAGCCAAGATGAAGCCGGGATGTAAGATGAGAACCCTCGACAAATAAATCCAGAAGAGAGCAATCAAGGGAGCACCAAAACACTGTCTCAAATGCAAGCCTAGAATGAAAATGCAAGCCTAAACTAGATGCAACCCCTAAGACTTGGTTGTTGGACCCATTTTATCATCATAGAGTTTTTAGGTATGGACAATTGCAAGATGCCATATAACTCTCATTGACATTACAATCATGAGAATATGAATATGACATAAGTCTTAGAGTTGTCAGAATGAGGTGTAAGCATTACGACACAAGAAGCCAAAATGACCTGAACACCTATTCCTTTTAATTTAGCAAGTTAACATAAGCATCAAAGCACAATTTCTAGAATGACCTAAATGTTGCTTGCGGACAAACACACCAAACACACAAGAGTTCCTTCTTTTGCCAAAAGATGCTCACAGTGACCCTTACGTTCACTTAGTAGGATGAGTGTTTGCAATTTTACTTGTGGCAGAAAGAAGTCACCCAAACAAACAAGGAGAAGAACCAACCTCACCAAAGTGTCAATGTAAAAGGAGTCAAGGTACACATGGCCATCCAATATGAGATGAAGGCTCTCACAGTGGACACCCCTCTTATGTAGATTCTTTGGATCATTGGAACTAAACCAACAAACAGAAAGCAAGAAAAGATCATGCCCCCAGTCAAGAAAGATGTCTTAGATTCGCTTGAGGGGAAATGACAAAGAAAAGAAAAAAACACACACAAAAGAGAAAAGCTCAGCATACTTCAGAGAATCACAAATTCAGTTTCAGTTTCAGTTTTACATTTTTGATCAAGCAGATTGAAGTCGAATCAGAAGAATACGATGCAAAAAAGTCTCAACAGAATGGTGACAACAGGCGGACGCAGTGAGAACCACTAGTGACTGGCACAAGAAATCATCTCAAAGAGAAAATCAGAGAGCTAAACGAGGTAGCGGTAGGCAGATGCAACAAGAAATGCTGGTGACCAATACACGAGAGATCCTCAAGGAGAGAGATCTCAGAAATACTAGTGAAACATCAGCAGGTAGACACAGTGAGAACCACTAGTGACTTATGTACAAGGGATCTTCAAAAGAGAGATCCAAGTGATAGCTAGGTATCAGTAGGCAGGCACAATGAGAACCACTGGCGACCTATACATAAGGCTTAACAAATGATAATACAATATGTTTCAATTTACAAGTTACCACATGCCAAAAGTAATGTCATGTTAATTCATGCTTCAAATCACATTAATGTTGACACCACAACCTTGGTACCAGTTGGTACTAAGCGTTGTGTAAAACAACATTGCCAATAACATGTTTTTAATCACCTAGGCAATGCCAACCAAAAGGCTTGCCACCATAATTATGAATGTTATCATTTCTAATTTCAAATGGTATGACCATCAATTCACTTATAGTGACTAAGAAATATTTCACTTGTAATTCAACTTGGATATCAAAATGAACATGTAAACTGATCTCAAACTTATTAACCTGGTAATATCCATCTACACAAACTAATTGTTATACATCAATTTGTGAATCAGTAAACTGGTCATTACTATGTAATCAACCAAATCTCTAATCAAAAGATGTCTTATATAACAACGGATTGCCATTAAATATGTATCAAGCTTTAAAACAATGGAATCAAACAAATTGATCACTTCCCAAGTACTCAAAAACTCAATACTCTCAAGTGCCATATAATTCAGTGTTACTGATCAATCAAGGTGCCAATCAAGTGCCAACCAAATTCTATGTAGTCAATGTTAAGTACATGCATGAGCAGTGCATATTGAAACTAGTTAGTGTTTGGGCATCAAGGACAACAAAAGGGTAGGAGCAACAGGTCAATGCTAATTTATTTGGGACCATAAATTAAAGTTCTTAAAATGAATATATAAACCTCCATTTATATATTTGGTCATATTTTAAAACAAAGATGGTCATAAGAATGTGCAAAGTTCATGTTTATTCTTATTTGATACTATGACAAATGAATTTTGAAGAGCTGGAGATTAACTGAAGAAAAGGAAAAATGCTCTGCAAGAATACAAGTTTTGTTTTCTCTGCTATTGATGGTCAGATGATCACAAGTACAAATGAAGTAGATAGGGATAGAAAGTGCCTTAAATGTTAGAGGTCAAAACTATAAAGTTGTGCGTCACCTCACCTCATGTTTTACTTCTTTGTGCAAGTTGGATAAAGTTACAATCTTGATATCTATGTAAATATTTTATAAATATTGCAACTTTGGTCAATTTTGAGTTATAGTTAAAATCTTGATCTTCCTTCTGTTATATTTAGGATTTTGGCTTTTATTTTGTAAAAGTTAGAGTTGGTTGTAAAAGAATGAATAAATTTCATGCTCTATCTTGGTTACCAACCCAAAAAAGTAGTTATGATAAAAGAGTCTATAGATACAAGACCATTTGTAATGTAAAAGGGACTCTTACAGGGGGAAATATTGGAGAATTTTGTAAAGAACTTTTTTAAAAAAATTTAATGTTCATACTTTGTACTTTAGGATTTCGAAGCTTGTATATTTTCAAAAGAATAACTAAGAATGCATTTGATTCATATGTTTTGAATATGATTCTGAGTTATTATTATTGATCTCTCATATTTCAAATTAATAATATCTGTGTGTACTTATCTGATCTATTAGTCATTTGTTCAACTAATATTTGTAAATGATGATACACCATCATACCCTAGTACCTTGGTTTGAATGTGATAAGATGATCCATTTCTTTGTACATGTGTTTGTCTTCTTCCATCACCATTGTATATCAAAGCTTATCTTGTACTTAAATCCCCTTTGTAATTTTTATTGATTATGAAGTCTTACTTGGTATTCATCAATCCGCCCGTAAGGTTCTTTTTATTTATTTCCTTTAGTTCGGCCTTGTATCCTTTTTGTAGTTTTAGGTTAAAAGTACACAAAAACAACAAATACCCCTAGCATATGAGGGAGTTGCCCCTCTCAAATGCAAATAAATATTGTGATCTAATTTCAATCTCTCCAACTGTTAGCACAATTGTCACTGCTCATAGGGAAAACAGGGTTAGTTTTGAAGAAGTACCTGCAGTGACAAAAAATTTTACTAAAAATATTTTAAAATTATTAACAAATATATCAAAAATGTGATTTTTATGCCTAATAATTTATTGATATTAGTTACTATTTGTAGCAATATTGAGAATGACTGTATTTTTCCATAACTATATTTATATAACACTACATTTATTTAGAGATAATAGACACATTACCTAAATATAAACAACACTCATATTTTATCAATTTTATTCACACTTGAAGATAATCAATGTCATTATCTATTCACTTTTTTTTCCTTTCTCTTTTAACATTTGAAATAAAATATATATTAAAAAATTAACATAGCATTGCTGCATCAAAAATATTTGTCAAGTCAATACTCTCGAATTCAAATTAGTTTAACTAAGAAACAAACTCCCATATCAAACGTTTAGAAAGATTATCATCTGATTACAATCTCTCCAACTATTAGCAAGTTTGTCATTGCTCATTGGGCAAACGAGGTCAATTTTAAAGAAGTGCCCACAACGATAAATTTTTTTACCAAAAATAATTTAAATTATTAATTAATATATCAAAAATATGATTTTTATGTCTAATAATTTATTGTTTGCAGCAATATTGAGAATGACTAAATTTTTCCTTAAATATCGTTATATAACACTACAATATTTAGAGAGAATAGATACATTACCTAAATATAAACAACACTCACATTTTATCAATTTTAATTGCTTTTATATTGATGATGTAAAAATATCGCCTCATAAAAAATATCTTTAAAAATATCTTTGTCTCAACCAACACTGCTAAATTCAAATTATTTTATCTAAGAAACAAGGGCCACAATCTTGAAAGTGAATTCCTGCATACCTACCTTTCATAGGCAGGCCTATTACTGGGAAACAAAATTGCTTGATGATTAAAGATAGAAAATACAAAGTAATTATTCGGCAAATAATATTAGAATTTCTACACAGCATGCATACATTTCTTAAGCTCTTAAGTTTTTTTCTGAAATTGTTCACCTCATCCTTAAATAAGTTCTTAATCCAAATCTTGTATTTCATACAAAACCTCTAGAAAATATGTAAATGTCAATAACAAAATATTAGGAGTTCAAAAAAACCCTCATGATTGAGAATGCACCCTAAATTATTGATTCCCCTACTTAAGCCATTTTTTATTATACTCTCATAAAAATGGTTCAAACTTGTCCATTATTCCCCATTTATTTTTACACTGAAAGCAACTCCTACAATACTAATCCATGCACATATTCATAAGAGAGTTCTATTCAAGAAACAATCATTACAGATGTTTAATATAAACAACAAGTTCAATACCCCTAAAATTAATTATTTGCTTAGAAATAAACAGTCGTGAAAACCTTTAAATACTAGCAGATTTACTTGGCTTAAAATATACATTTTCTCACTTGACCTCCTTGGTTTGATATCCCTTATGACTGAAGGAAAAGGAAATTCAAATTTTGATTTTGTTTTTTCTCAGGCTCCTCCTCGCTTCAGTCCATTCTCCCCTAAAGCTGTGATCAATTTTATTCTTTTATTAGGATTTGAGGCAGAAAAAAGGTTCTCACACCTGGTAACTTCCAAATCATCTTCAAGGTTCCTTTTAGTTTTAGGCACAAAAGATTGCACAACAATTGTGTCTGGCCGATTAAAATCTACCGCTCCATCATTTTGCACACATCTTCAGATTTTTTTTCATAAGCATCTAGGTCATGCTTCTTGTAGAAGAAGCAAAAAAGGTCAGATGTAGAAGTAAAAATTTGATATTTCTTCCAAATTAGCCAAGTATATGTGAAAGTAAACTCTGATATCTCTCATAACTTATTAGCTATATTAAAGCATTCACAAAAGCATTGCATTTAATGAACCTACTAACAATTGGTATACAAATTTATTTTTAATATAACTAACTTATTTTTCCCCTTTGTGAAGAAGCATGTAATTACTTTAAAATATGTCAGATTAAGTTTATAGAAGAGCCCATTTTATCAGTTACATATCTTCCTCTGCTTAGAAGAATAGTCTATGGGCACTAGTATTAGATTAAACATCTATCTAGAAAAACTAACCATTTACATTTTGGTTAGTGAATTTTATGAATCTCATAGCCATTTACGTTGTATTAAGTACATTAATTGTAAATAAATTATTTGTGCTAATATGTTGTTGAGAAGATATTGCATTGTTGTCATTAATGTCAAAACTAGTGATCTGGAATGTTGTGCTCCACAATCTATTCTATATGGTGTGTTATGATGAGTTGTGATGGTACACAATATTGATCTATCTTACAATATTTTCTTATGAAACAAGAGAGTGCATAATAATGAAGATTAACCTTTTGGTATTGGTTATTGTGTTCAAAGTTTATTGTGAGTATCTTTTCTATTTGGCCATTCATGCAATATGTTATAGGTTTCTGGTATGTCACTTCCATTTTGATTATGTACAGATGTAGTTAATCATGTTCCTCTAGTTAGTATCGAATTTAATAGATATCAAGATTTGGTCTTGGTTGTGACATTCATGTCAGCACCAGAATATATCTTATGTACCTAAAAGTTCATTATCCTTTGGTAATCATGCTATGTAACAAACTTATCTTATGTATGACCTATTTAAGGCTCTCATGGTAATGTAGAAAAAAGATTGTAATGTGTGATCCATCCTTGGGGTTTGGTGCTAGTGTGTTGAGCCTTAATAAATATTTCTAAATTTTTTTTAGCCTTCAAGCCAACATATTTTCTAGGCTAACCTATTCTGGATTTCTATTGTTATATACATATATATAGAACATCTTTTTAGATCTGAGGTAGA
Source organism: Chamaecyparis obtusa (assembly GCA_027943335.1). Classification (NCBI taxonomy): domain Eukaryota; kingdom Viridiplantae; phylum Streptophyta; class Pinopsida; order Cupressales; family Cupressaceae; genus Chamaecyparis; species Chamaecyparis obtusa. The sequence goes on along the minus strand of BSBK01002891.1, from coordinate 360,377 downwards.
GAAGCAGGTCCACATTCTTTATCAACTTCCTTTTGTGCCCTCTCCAAGTTATCTTTCTTTTTATTCTCCTCCTATAATCTTTCTAATTCTATTATTTTCTTCCTTTCCTACTCCTCAACTTGCAACTTGTCTAACCCCTTTTTCTTACTCTTTTCATACTACACAACCTTGATCAAGTTGGCTTGATCTTCTAGAGGCAGACTTAATCTTGGGTTGTTAATAACTAGGTCCATGTCCTAATCTCCCAAGTCTTGACTATGTTTTGTTTGGGTAACAACAAGCACTTGGGTATCATCTGTTACTTCTGAAGTTGGGCTGACATTGTGATCTTGTGTTTGTACATGTTCTTCCATTATGGGGGTCCTCTAACTGTGATGATTTACTGGTGTCTCAAGGGTTAGAAATATAGGGTTTGTTAATATTAAAGGTTGGGATCAAGAGGGTTTCATCATCTGAATGTGTTCTCTCACTATCACCATCATCATCAATAATTACATGCTTTTTTTCTAATCTTCAGTGGTAATTGAGATGATGAAGTGGTTGTTGTTGTAGATGAACCCCCTTCTCCCTGTTCTTGTACTCTTGCTTTAGGAATTAAGCCAATTGTGGCTCTTGGTGGTGCCACTACTTCCTAGGTTAGTACAAATAATCCTATTGTTACCCCTGGTGCTTTCTTGAGGAGTTTGCATTGTGTCATCTTTTCATCTAATTTCTTTTTGAGGGCTACAATTTCTACAAGGTCCATGAGTGCTTCATCTATACTATGTTCCCCTTTCTTTTTACTCTTGTCTTTCTCCCTCTGATATTCATTTGTGGCCCTAGATTTCTTGTTGTTTGTGGGATTTTGTTAATATCTTTGTTGCCTAGTACTCCTTGGTAGTCTAAGATTCATCCACTAGTGGCTTTTGTTGATCACCTCAACTATCACCACCTCAATTTTTCTATCTTCTTTGTCATACCATTTAATAGGTGAGAGTGCCCTTTGAGAAAATTTGTGCTTTTCGTAAAAAGGGTATAAAATTTCTCCATTGTTGGAGAAGCTAGATGGAAGTTGTTAACATACAATATCTCAACTTGTGGGCTTTACAACTATCTTGCGTCTTGACCCAAAAATCTTCCAATGTAGGCAGGTGATTTGGATATGATTTGGGCATGATGGCCTTGATCTTATCTTTTGGGTCATATACTAACTTCTTAGGCTCATATTATTTAATAGTCTCTAGCTCATAAGTTTCCTCTTTAGCTAAATGAAGGTTCAAGCATTGTAAAACCCCAATGTAAAGGGGGGTCCTACCTTGAGCTAATCCTTTTGTGTCATTAGAGCTAGAAGCTCAACGATCTATCTTGAGAATTATAAGAAAATAATCTTATTACTACACTATTGGGAGAGGAAAGAGTTGCCATGAAACCCCCTAATCTTGATATATGTTGACTTGGGTTTTTCAAGGAGCCAAGTCCCCAAGGTGTCTACCAGTGTTATTACTTCTTTTGACATCATGAACCCTATATCACTTGTTAATTTTTTAATCACCACATATAAGAAGACATCACATTATTGACCCTCTTCAAATGATTGTCTTTTTGTTTGAAGTGGAGTTGGGTGAAATATTCCCAAGCTGTGACCATCCTTGGAGACTCCCAAATTCTTCCTTTGGTGTTAAGTCCCGGGTATTCTCCTCCTTAGGTAACCAACCAGATGACACATGAAATCATGAAGAGCCTCTTGGTGTCCTTCAATTTGTATATATGTTCATTTATGTCATCATAGATTATCTAAGTCCACTCAAAATGATACTCTCCCTCTAAGATGATAGTGATGTAGTAATACAGCTAAGGGTTGTAGTACCTAGATTCCTCCTCCTTGAAGGCCTTGCTCAACATGATAATAATATTTGTGATGGCATCTTTAAAGTCAATTATGTGTATTTTATTTGTGATTCTATTGTCAAACTTCCTTGGCTCTTTCAACCAATGTTTGTTTAGGTGTTCCTTGTTTCTCTCTACCCTCTTCAAATACTTAGCCAAAGCTTCCACTTCTCCATTTATTAGGACTTTGTGAAATTGGGAAATCCCTAAGGTCTAGACCACCATATTAGGATATAAAACAATGGTTACATTCCCCTTATCATAAATACACTACTAGATTACTTGATTATAGCATTGAGATATTGTTATTATTCATTATGGAGAGTACATTGTTGGCAAGTTGGCTATACTGATGTATATGACTTGATCTAGTGTTTTCATTATGGAAACAAAGTCATATAATAGTTTGGAGTTAGCGCACTTGATGAGAAGATCAGAATTCAGTTAAGTGTTGAAGACTGGACAGTGTACAGAGTTCTTGCAACTCAGAGCATCAACGCACGTGCGTACAGAAGAATTATGGTATGTGCCATGGAAGTTAACTTGGTTAGACTATATTCATACTTAGTCTATGAGCGCATAATTAGATATGCAAGGATGAGTAAGTTACAGTCAATTGAAGATACACAACCAGTGAGTGCCAGAGAAGAACAAAGCATGAAGCCGACAGTTAGTATTTTGTTTTGTGGTTATAATGTAATATTGTAAAGGCTATGCACCTATTGCAATTAGGTTGCTGACATGTATACTTGTTTGTTTGTAAGCATGCTTGATCCAATTCATTTGGAAGCGTTGTTTGTAATAGGTTATAAGGTCGACCTAGTTATTTATTTTGTATGCACGTATAAATATAAGATGCGCCCATTGTAATTAGCATGGAAGTCAAGATAGAGTTGTGATAAGCAGAGCAGAAGTGTGCAAAGATAGTATAAGATGTATTAGAGCTTTGCTAGAGGTCAAAGCATCAACGCATCAAAGGAACTAATCTGACAAGTAGTGTCACAGTGACAGTTCATCCAGCATATATAGTGTGTATCTGAGATCAGAAGGTTGTAGCCTTCATCGCTTGAGTAGTGAGCTCCAAGACAGTGCGTCCACTCCCCTAATAGGGATTATTGTAAAAGACTCCTAACAGGGTCTGACCCTTAACAAGGTCTACTGTACTTAAAGCATTGTAAAGCAACTCCTAACAGGGTTAAAGATCTTCTAACAAGGATCACAAAACACTAGTGCAGAATATTAGTAGGTGTCAATTCCCACCGGGGTTTTTACTTATTTGGGTTTCCCTGTAACCATATTGGTGTCATGTGTTGATTTCATGTTTCATGTTTATGTGAATGTTTATTTTAGTTCTTAAGCATTCAAGTTCAGTTTAAAAATTAAAGTAAAAATTTAAAATATAGTGAACACTGATTCACCCCCCCCCTCTCAGTGTTCCCATTCCTAACAATTGGCACCAGAGCTTTTGTCCTCAGCAAAGAAGTTTAACCAGTTGAGGAGATCATGGACAAAGCATAAATAAAACATCTGAAAAAAAATCTTGAAACCGCTCTTGAAGACCTGGACAAATCTGAAAGAGAAATTGAAGAACTAAAATAAAAAGTCAGTGATGCTCAATAAGTTATCAAAAATCTAAGAAGTGATTTGAAAAAATGTTCCACCAGTGAATTGGGGATAATGGTCAAGAAACTGAAAGAAGAAAATGCATCCTTATTAGATCAACTTGAAGAATTTGATGATAAACTAATTAACAATCAGGATGTCTATAATGAACAAGTCAAGGAGAACCTTCAACTTAATGAGGAATTAAGATAAGCTAACTTGGAAATCTTGGAGCTAAGGAATAACAAAGAAAGCTTGGAGTCTGAATTGAAAGAAGCAAGGAATCACATTGACAAATTGCACACCAGTTCTGATTTGATAGAATCTCAGTTGTATGCAAGAAGAGCCAAAAGACACACTAGTTGTATTGGACACAATGAAGCAAAAAATTAGATTGACAACATGTGAGCAAGAAAGGATACACAAAAAGTCTCTACTGATACTGAAAAGACTGAAGATCAAACCAAAGATAATGGTGGACCTCCTAAGAATGAGCACAAGCAAGTAGAACACACTTGTTTGCATGTAACAAGCATGGACACATTGCAAGGAACTGTACATAGGTAAGACCTTTTAATGGTTATTGTTATTCATGCAATAAATTTGGTCATAGATCTATGAATTTCAAGACTAGTAAGAAGAACAGGATTCATCATAATCAGATAAATTAGAATCAAACAAATATAAGTTCTCAGAATGTTACATGTCAGATATGTAACTATAATGGTCACTCAATGAGACAATGTAAAATGGTGACTCATATCAATGCGCTGAGGAATATAAGACCTCCGGTCATTTTTCACTCTTGTAACAAGGCTGGACATATCTCAAAACTCTATAGATCAAGGACGCAAGGTTAGGAAAGCCCTAAAAAGGCTGAAGAACTAGTATTGGATCCCGAAGGAGAAGTCAAGTTTGTGAAAGCCTCAGAGGATGCGAGCTTGATTTGGTTAGAAGGAAAGAAGGACAAAGCTGATGAGAATGTATTGGATGCATCCACAGTGGACACACCCTCTACATCTGGATGAATGGCCCTCAGGGTCATAGGGGGACCTAATTTAGCTCTAGACCCCTGCGTGGCTGGTATACTCATTCTTAGAGTATGTGCCTTTGGACTTAAGCTTTTGGAGTATAAAGGAACCTTCATGCAAGAGTGCACATACTGATTGTTAGCAGAACTCAAGTTGGAAATCTTGAAGTGATAGCTTGGTTTATGCAACAAGCATTCATGGAAAAATTTTCACTTTAAGTACATAGAAAGTTGTTTAATTACTCATTGCATTCGAATTCAAATCGATTGAAGAGCAGAGAGAGCCTTAGAAGTAATTGTGAAGACTTTGAGATTGATCTATCATTGATTAGCATCAAATTGATCGGTTGCAAAAACCCTAGTTCGTAATGCCGATTCAGAAGTCTTCAGATTATCTGAAAGATCAGTTGGAAAGTGATTAAACAAGTAAGTCATGGCCACTCCCATAGTTTTTGATGTTGCAGAGAAGAAGAGATATGTATTTAAGAAGCATCTATTTAAGTCAACCCTAGATGATTTAGAAGGAGCATTCTCCCGCATGCCTATAGGCGTTATGCATGTCAAGGACATTAGGGCATACATCTACTGCAAGAAAGAACCAATAGGGTTGGATAGGCTAATGGCGCACATGGATACCATGTTGAAACCAGATAAAACATTCATGCATGAATATGTTAAGTGTAATGATCACCCTATAGTTGAGTATGCTATGACATATGAATTTTATGAGACTAAACGGATTAAGATACTATTGAGTAGAATTCATGATGATTTATTCTGGATAGGTGATGTGCTAGTAAGAATCACCAGTGACCTAATACATGAGATGACAGGCCTTTCTAGGACAGGCGCAGTCCTTCCTATGGGCAAGGATGTCAGAAAGATTGTTGAGCAAACATGTAAGTCAAGGAGTGATAGGAGTGGGATGACAATTGAGCCTATTAAGCAAGCTGACATCAAATTGATGTCTATGATATTGGGATATAGGTTTCATCACACTAGTAGGGTGAATAGTGTGTCTGTGGGCACAATTCTAGCGACAATTATACTTGTGAAGGAAGATGGGGAGTTCAATCTCTGTGAGATCTTGCGTGCATAGTTGATTGATAACATCAAGCCCATCAAGCATGATAAGACCAAAATACTCAAGTTTGGATCCTTAATCATTTACATGTACCTTCATATAGTTGGGAGAGTATCATATTTGTATTTGGACAAGTCCATTCCAACCATGCCACATATATCTAACAAGGCATGCACTGAGAGTACATTGAGAGATTATGTAACATTGGAATTGAAGACCTTCAGGGCTAAGATGCAAATGAGGTACAAGATTCTAGAAAACATTGTTGAAAAGTACAAGGATACAATTTGTTTTATGGTAGAGACAGACACAACTTGTATGGAAGCTGTTGAACCAAGAACTAAGTGGATTCATCCACTTGGTTATGAGGTAGAGGAACAAGTCCTTGAAGCATATGCGCAGGTTCTACTATCAGCCCCCAAAGATCCTAATGAACTTAGATGGGGAACATATAAGGAGAAAATCAGAGAAGTAGATGCTAAACTTAACAGCGCAACAACTAAGAGGAAAGCCTCCAAGATTACATCTGAGATACTTAGAATTCATGGAGTAACTTGATGAAGGGTGCTCCCCTTTATACCACAAACATATAATAGAAACAGAGAAACAACAACAATATGCAAGAACAGAAAATTGGCTTCTTATTATCTCCACAAATGTGGAATTACAAACTTTCAAAATTACAATACGCAAAGCCACATGGGCATTCCCTTACAATATTATGTAGGACAAAGCCTCAAATCAATACCCAGATCTACTACCCAGAACTACCCTAGACAACACTACGGGCGTTCTTTATATAGGCAATTTCCACCGCCCGAGAAGGTTCTAGAAATTTAGCCCTTAGGGCCGACCAAACTTAGAATTATTTTATTTTACAATTTATTACATCAAAGTCAGCTCAAAATGAGTTTTGAAACCCAAACAAAAATTTTGAAGGAAAATTATTTTCTGTCATTTCAGGTGGCCCGACTTCCAGAGACCATAAGTCATCACCAGTTGACCCGATTGACTATTATAACCCCATTTCAGAAACACCACGAAGCGCTCTACAGGCTTGACTCATGCAACGCACCCATCACCCAAATTTTAGACCTCATTCGGGGCCTCTAAAGCCTTCAAAACTGAGTTCAAAGTTTCTATACCCTGCTGCCAATACCAAAAATCTTCAATATCTTCAAAACTAGACCTGATCTAGCCATGAAACTTTACTGGCAGGCTGATATGACTAAGATGAACCTCCATATTTAAAATCAGACATTTCGAGATCGTAAGACCAACTTACTAAAAATAGCAAGTTTCCATAAATAGCAACTCTGCACAAGATAGCCCTTATTGAATACAAAAATAGAAATATTTTTGGGTGATGCAAGATTGCTCTTACACCCAGGATGCTCCTACATCAGACACCCGGGGTAATTTGAGAAGTGACCCTGTCACGACTCAGGTGTGCAAAGGAAAACCAAGATGGTTAACCTCCTCCTTTGTTAGCCATGATGAATCTTCAACAGGTCATCCTTTCCATTTGACCAAATACTCTTCATATGTCCTATTCCTTGTGCTTTTGCCAACACGACTGTCTAGTATGTCTTCAATTTCCTTGATATCTGAACTAGTTGCTGGAATACTCCACTGTGCTGCTGCAACCTCATCTTCAACACCTCCTTCATGATACTCTGTCAAATCTGAAATGTTAAACATTGGTGAAATATTCAGCTCACTAGACAATTCTACCTCATATGCATTTCCTGAATCATGCTTTTTCAGTATCTTACATGGTCCAAACTTTTTCATTTTCAGCTTGTTATATGTACCAACTGGAAACCGCTCCTTCCACAAATGAACCATGACTTCATCCCCAACCTAAAATTCCTTATGCCTCATTTTCTCATCTGCCTTAGTCTTATACTGCCCATTCATCTTGGTAATATGCTTCCTCACCTCCTCATGGATGTTCTTCAAATGTTCTGCAAAATCCTCAGCTTCAGCACTACTTATTTCTCCTTTATCTATCTTTCTCAACTCAGATGCATTTCTTGGACTACTTCCATATACAATCTGGAATGGTGATTTACCAGTACTCCTGTTGACAGAATTATTATATGCAAATTCTACCTGTGGTAAAATCAAATCCCATCCTGTTGGCTTATCTCCAACCAAACATCTCAGCAAATTTCTCAAACTTCTATTCACCACCTCTGTCTGTCCATCAGTTTGTGGATGATGTGATGAACTGAACTTCAAATCTGTCTTCAACTTCTTCCACAATGTACGCTAGAAATATCCAAAAAACTTAGTGTCTCTATCTGAAACTATGATCTTTGGCAAACCATGTAGTCTCACCACTTCTCTGAAAAACAATTCTGCTACATGAACAACATCATTAGTCTTCTTGTAGGGAATGAAATGTGCCATCTTCAAAAATCTGTCAAATACTACAAAAATTGAATCGTGTCCCCGCTGAATCCTCGGTAAACCAAGAACAAAGTCCATACTAATATCCTCCCAAGGCTTCTCTGGTATAGGTAATGGCTGATATAACCCTGTATTCTGCTTCACTCCATTCGTCATTTGACATACTCTGCAACTCTATACAAACTTCTTCACATCTTGCTGCAATTGTGGCCAATAATAATTCTCACCAACCAAAGCAAGGGTTTTATCACGACCAAAATGTCCAGCCAATCTTCCACTATGCTTCTCTTTGATAAGATTCTCCCTCATAGAACTTCATGGAATGCACAACTGACTCCCTTTGAATAGCATATCATCCTGGATGATGAAATCCAGCCATTTCATCCTATCTAGAGTAACAGGTTCTTTACAAGCTTTTCAAGCTCCACCAAAATTATGATCCTCTGGATACAAATTCTTGAGTTCCTTGAACCCAACCACCTTAATCTACATCTCTGTCAGCAATAGTTGCCTTCTGCTAAGAGCATCCGCAACCCTGTTAGACTTTCCACTCTTGTGTTTCAAAATAAATGTATAACTCTGCAAAAACTCAACCCATTTCAAATGCCTCTGATTCAACTTTCCTTGACTATTCAAATATTGCAAAGTTTGATGATCAATATACAAAACAAACTCCTTAGGAAGTAGATAATGTCTCCACTTCTTTAATGCCTGAACTATAGCATAAAATTCTTGATCATAAATAAAATACTTCCTCTTGGCATCATTTAACTTCTCACTCAAATAAGCAACAGGTTTACCTTCTTGGCTCATAACAGCTCCTATTGTAGTACCACTAGCATCACAATCTACTTGAAACACCTTATTAAAATTTAGAAGTGGTAAAATAGGTTGTTCTGTAACTTTTTGTTTCAATAATTGAAAACTCCTTTCTGCCCCATTAGTCCACTTAAACTCTTTTCTATCCCCTCTCATTGTCTCAGTCAAGGGACCACAAATACTGCTAAAATTTTTGATAAATTTTTTATAAAAACTAGCTAGACCATGAAAAGATCTTACCTCAGTAGCACTCCTTGGAGTAGGCCATTCAAGGATAGCATGTACTTTCTCTGGGTCCATTTTTAGACCTTCTATTGAAACTACAAATCCCAAATACACTAACTCTTTCTTCACAAAACTGCACTTATTCAAATTAATCAACAATTTCTCATCTCTCAACTTTTCAAACACCATACGAATATGCATCATATGTTCCTCCAATGTCTTGCTAAAGATCAAAATATCATCTAGGTAAACAATGACAAACTTACCCAAAAATTCTTTCAGAACCTCATTCATGAGCCGCATGAAAGTGCTGGGTGCATTGGTAAGCCCAAAAGGCATGACTAACCACTCATACAGTCATTCCTTTGTCTTGAAGGTAGTCTTCCATTCATCTCCTTCTCTAATCCGAATCTGGTGATATCCACTCTTTAGATCTATCTTTGAGAAATACACAGCTCCACTCAAACAATCCATAATATCATCCATTCGTGGCAATGGAAACCTATACTTGATTGTGATCTTATTTATTGCTCTAGAATCTGTACACATCCTCCACTCTCCATTCTTCTTTGGTGCTAATACCGTTGGTACAGCACAGGGACTCAAACTCTCATGAATCAATCCTTTCTGCAACAACTCATGTACTTGTCTATTCAATTCTTCACTTTCTGCTGGTGTCATTTTGTGTGCTGCCTTGTTTGGAAAACTAGCTCTTGGAATCAAATCCATTTGATGACTAATCTTCCTTACTAGTGGTAATCCATCAGGTACATTATCAAATACAATATCCTGAAACTCATTCAACAAATCTGCAACCGCTACAGGTACATCCTCTACTTCTTCTTTACCAGCTTTTAGAATTAAAGAAAAACACACATGCTCATGCCTCATACCATCTAGGAATTTTCTTCCATTAACAAATGTTATTCTTTCATTATCGCATACCTTTTCTTCGGTCTCTTTCAATGGCTTTAGCTTATGTCGCACTCCATCCTTTGTCAAGGAATAGGTATTCGCACGACCATCATGTATAGCACATCTGTCAAATTACCACGGTCTACCCAACAACATATGACATGCATCCATAGAGATGATATCACAAAGTACCTCATCTTGGTACCCACCGATCTTGAACTTTACTAGGCACTGTTTACTGACCATTACCTTGTGGTCATCCTACACCCAGGCAATCTGATAAGGATGTGGGTGTTTCTGTCTCTTGAGCTTCAACTTTGTCACCATCTCTTCTGACACCAAATTGTCAGTGCTTCCACTATCGATAATCACATCACAGCATTTACCCTCACACTTGCACCTGGTGTGAAACAGGCTCCTCCTTTGTTTAGGTTCATTCTCACCACTTAGCAAGACTCTTTTGTTAATTAGCATTTCTCCTCTTTCAGCATCTTCAGAATTTGATGATCTAGCATCTTCATCTACATGTGCAACTCTGGCCTGGCCTTCATTTCTCCTGTCTGTTCTGCCTTGGTGCTGAGGACATTCAAATGCCCTATGACCTTCTTCTCCATAGTGAAAACATGTTCCATGGAAGCCTCCTCTTCCAGATCCTTGTCCTCTTCCTCTTCCTCTCTGATCTCTATTACTTTGATCTTGGAAACGATTTGAATTATTTCCTCTCTGATTCTGACTGCTACTAGCCTCATCCTTCTTTTTCAGATCTTCATTTCGGCCACCATATGACTGTCCACCAGATCTTCCACCATGACCTCTTCCATTTTGTCTGCTCTCAAACTTCTTATTTAGCTTTTCCTCTACTTTTAGGGAAAACTGGTATGCCTCCTCAATACTATTCATTCGAACCAGATTCAGCTCCTCCTGAATGCTTGGCCTCAACCCATTAAGGTATCGGGCAACTTTCTCCTTATCAACTTCTGCATGGCCTGTTTTAATGAGGAGTCGATAGAACTCCTCTGTATACTCCTGAACAGATCTTCCTGCTTGCTTCAAACTTTGCATTTTCTTTAGTAGGTCAAGCTCATAATCAACAGGAATGAACTATCGCTTCAATTTATCCACCATCCGATCCCATCTTGTGATTTTATCTTTCCCTCTTCTATTTCACTCCAATTGAATTTCTTGCCACCAGATCTTCGCATGACCTTTCAGTCTAGCCTCCACAAATTTGACCCTATCAAAATCCTCAACATCTTCATACTCAAAATATTCCTCACATTCATTGATCCAGTCGATCAATTCCTCTGGGTTAAGATTTTCAGAAAATGTAGGAACCTCAATCTTAGGTCTTTTCTCAATCTTGAAAATCGCCCGAAAAAGTCTTTCTTCCTCTTGGTTCACAATTTCGGCTTCTCCTTCTTGATATTATTCTTCGGCTTCATCCTCGCTTTTGTCTCTGACATTAAGATTCATTCCTCTATGAATCTCTTCTTGCAATGCTCGCACTTGTCTCTGCAGCTCTCTAACCTCAGGTGTCACAGCACTAGCTCTTCCGCCATGTTGTCTTCGTGGAGGCATTTTCGCGATGTGCACTGAAACCCTAACCACGGTCCTGGTGCAAACTACCTCATAGTCGGTGATCTATTTACACACTCAGGAACTCCTACTCTGATACCACTTGATTAAGGGTGCTCCCCTTTATACCACAAACATATAACAGAAACTGAGAAACAACAACAATATGCAAGAACATAAAATTGGCTTCTTATTATCTCCACAAATGTGGAATTACAAACTTTTAGAATTACAATACGCAAAGCCACATGGGCATTCCCTTACAATATTCTATAGGACAAAGCCTCAAATCAATACCCAGATCTACTACCCAAAACTGCCCTAGACAACACTACGGGCCTTCTTTATATAAGCAATTTCCACTGCTCGAGAAGGTTCCAAAAATTTAGCCCTTAGGGCCGACCAAACTTAGAATTATTTTATTTTACAATTTATTACATCAAAATTGGCTCAAAATGAGTTTTGAAACCCAAACAGAAATTTTGAAAGAAAATTATTTTCTGCCATTTCAGGTGGCCCGACTTCTGGAGACCATAAGTCATCACCAGTTGACCCGATTGACTATTATAACCCCATTTCGAAAACACCACAAAGCACTCTACAGGCTTGACCCACGTAAAGCACCTATCACCCAAATTTTTGACCTCATCCGGGGCCTCTAAAGCCTTCAAAACTGAGTTCAAAGTTTCTGTACCTTGCTGCCAATACCAAAAATCTTCAATATCTTCAAAACTAGACTTGATCTAGCCATGAAACTTTACTGGCAGGCTAATATGACTGAGATGAACCTCCATATGTAAAATCAGACATTCTGAGATCGTAAGACCAACTTACTAAAAATAGCAAGTTTCCATAAATAGCAACTCTGCACAAGATAGCCCTTATTGAATACAAAAATAGAAATATTTTTGGGTGACGCAAGATTGCTCTTACACCCAGGATGCTCCTGCATCATAACTCAAGAAGACTTAAACAAGGCAAGGGAAGAGAAGATTGCTTTGGAATTGAAAAGTGCAGCAGCACGAGAAAAACCAGAAGATCCTAAGTTAAAAAGGGTAAAAATTGAAAAAGATGATAGTCAGAAGGGTAAAGAAGATGATACTCCTTCTGCACCCAAAGATACTATTGACCTTACCACTCGTCCAGAGTATAAACCAATAGTCAAGAGGAAGAAACAAGCCAACACTAGTCATCCATCCTCGCGAGAAATAAGGAACTAGAAAAACACTCAAGCACCTCTTGAGGTAGGATTTAGACCAAGCCTTGAAGTATTAAAAATAAGAATAGTAGAAGAAGGAAGGCTAGATTAGATAGCCAAGTTTTATGACAAATATCATGAAATTGATAAGTCAAAAATTCATCAGATGTTGATCAAACACATAATAAAATTCAAGAAGTCGGTTCTTGAATTGAAGACAGCTATCCCAGATAAGGTATGAGAGATTTTGGATACCTTGAAGAGACAAGCCACTGAAGAAGACTTCAGAATCAGAGAACAAACACTGGATTACAATCTTCCAGTATGTTTTGTTGAAGAAAAGACACTGATATTGAATTTGGTGAAGTTGCACTTAAGGACAAAGATGAGAACTCTGCACATTATGAACAAAGACTATGAGATGATAACAAAGGAAACAGATAAGGCCTTTGAGAAAGTATCCTTAGAGCAGCACATGAAACCTACATCTGTGCCCATCACTCAAGCACCTAGTGAGAAAGAGAAAGCAACATAAACCACCAATATACCAGTAATAGGTCCACAGGATTCAGCGCCTGCAATGGAAACACAACCAGAGGCAGTAAAGTCAGGGCTCATGATAGAAACACAAAAAGATGATACAATCTTCATAGACAATGTGGAGATTGCAATGGCGGCCTCAGATAAAAACTTGGATAACTTTGAGGAAGCTTTTGTGAGTACATAAGAAGCTGAAATTTTATGTAGCAACACACCTCCCACTCATCAAGAAGAAGTGCTTATTGAAGATATATCAGATGAGAAAGAAGAAGATGAGAAAGAAAAAGAAAAGAATAATGAACCATCAGTAGAACTGGTTAAGGTAAAACAAGAAATGATGGATAGCACTCCCATCTCTCCCTTCGCAGCATTGTTGTCAAGTTTGACACCTGACACATCCAGTTTGGACTCATAGAGAGAAGAAGACCTAATTAAGTTCAACGTCGTAGCTATGGAGAAGGCAAAGGAGAAACAAGTAATGAGAAATCCTCTCCTTGTGGAATCAGTGAACATACTGAACAGTTTGTTTCCTGTGGACAAGAAAGTGTCCAAGGTACACTTTGTTGATGATGTAAGTACAATCATTTCATAGTTTAAAAACAATTTCTTAAGCCTTGAAGAATCTGCATCCCTAGTTGCAAAAGAAAAATATCTGAAGAAGAGATTGAATGAATTGGTGAACAACTTTGCACTTGACCTAAGCTCACTCAAGTCTGGTCAAGAATCCCTAAAAGAATTTGCAAATCAAGGAAGAAAAATCATTGCAGAATGCATGGACCAAGATAAGCTCGCTGATGCTCATTTCAAAATAAAAGAGGCAAAAGTTATGATTGAGAAAGTGAAGAGTTTAGTAAAAGACACATCTACAGATGTGAACATGTGCAATAATAACTACCAAGGACAGATTGATAAAATTGAGAAGGCAGAAAAAGAGATGTCAAAGATCAAGGCAAGGCAAACATAGCTAAAGAATGCTCTTGCGCCCTCACTATACATACAAAATCAAAACATCAAGGACATTGATGCCACAATGGTAACTTATGATCATGGTCCGAACAATGACTTGGAGAAGATGGATAAGCTACAATATGCTTTATGCACGCATCTCTAGATAGTAAATTCTCTGATCACTTTTTGGAAGAAGGAGATCCAGAACCTAAAGATTGCATACCCAGATGTCTTTCCTTAGTGAGTATGTGTAGATAAATTTTTTTGATACACCTTTGTCGTTAATGTAAAAGGGGGAGTTGTGTATAAAATATGGACTTTAATATGTATAGGGAGATATAAGTATATGTATAGAAGAAAAAAGTTTTTTGTATTAAGGACAGTTAGCAACTTGGCCATATTCCTTTGTTGCCATCAATGACAAAGGGGGAGATTGTTGGCAAGTTTTCTATACTGATGTATATGACTTGATATAATGTTGTCATTATGGAAACAAAGTCATATAGCAGTTTGGAGTCAGCGCACTTGATGAGAAGATCAGAATTTAGTTAAGTGTTGAAGACTAGACAGTGTACAAAGTTCTTGCAGCTCAGAGAATCAACGCACATGCATACGAAAGAATTATGGTATGCGCCCTGGAAGTTAAGTTGGTTAAAGACTATATTCATGCTTAGTCTATGAGCGCATAATCAGATATGCAAGGATGAGTAAGTTATAGTTAGTTGAAGATACACAACCAGTAAGTGCGAGAGAAGAACATAGCATGAAGCAGACAGTTAGTATTTTGGTTTGCAATTATAATGTAATATTGTAAAGGCTATGCACCTATTGTAATTAGGTTTCCGACATGTATACTTGTTTGTTTGTAAGCATGCTTGAGCCAATTCATTTGGAAATGTTGTTTGTAATAGGTTATAAGGCCAACCTAGTTGTTTATTTTGTATGCGCGTATAAATATAAGATGTGCCCATTGTAATTAGCATGAAAGTCAAGATAGAGTTGTGATAAGTAGAGTAGAAGTGTGTGAAGACAGTATAAGATGTATTAGAGCTTTGCTAGAGGTCAAAGCATCATCGCATCAAAGGAACTAATTTGACAAGCAGTGTCACAGTGACAGTTCATCCAACAGATATAGTGTGTATCTGAGATTAGAAGGTTGTAGCCTTCACCACTTGAGCAGTGAGCTCCAGGACAGTGTGTCCACTCCCTTAACATGGATTATTGTAAAAGACTCCTGACAGGGTCTGACCCTTAACAAGGGCTATTGTACTTAAAATATTGTAAAACAACTCCTAACAGGGTTAAGGATCTTCTAACAAGGATCACAAAATGCTAGTGCACAATATTAGTGGGTGTCAATTCCCACAGGGGTTTTTACCTATTTGGGTTTCCCCATAACCATATTGGTGTCATGTGTTGATTTCATGTTTCATGTTTATGTGAATGTTTATTTCAGTTATTAAGCATTCAAGTTTAGTTTAAAGATTAAAGTTAAAACTTAAAATACAGTGAACATTGATTCACGCCCACCCCTCCGTCCCCCCCTCTCAATGTTCTCATTCCTTACATACTCTACATGTGAGAATAATGTTGTTGGAGTTAGTCTCAATGTTCCTACCTCCCTACAAGAATAATCTTCTCATGGATCCTTAGTTGCCCCTTTCATAGAACTTATATCTACATATATCCAATTTCAGTGTTAGTTATGCATCGAACTTTGTTTTCTAGTTTTGAAAGTGTCAACTGCCCTTGATACATGCATTTCATGGTTGCAAGAATCTTTTCAATCCTCAATTGCTTAGTCTTCTTTCTAAC
This sequence comes from Chamaecyparis obtusa, assembly GCA_027943335.1. Taxonomy (NCBI): domain Eukaryota; kingdom Viridiplantae; phylum Streptophyta; class Pinopsida; order Cupressales; family Cupressaceae; genus Chamaecyparis; species Chamaecyparis obtusa. The sequence goes on along the minus strand of BSBK01002891.1, from coordinate 344,345 downwards.
TTCTCGAACCTCAACCTTTTCTACTACACCTTCCATATAATTTTAACAATTCTTGCAAGGGGGAAAACATAATTACAAGCATCAAAAGTTCCCTTTCAAACCACTTTATAAAAATTATGAATAAATTTCTTAGCTTACTACAGAGTTTTGGGGTTTCAAGAACTTCAACATTTGGGGGTTCCAGGGAACCCTTTGTTTACACAAATAGGGTTGGGAAGCTTTGTGTTCCAAGAAATTATAATGATAAGTCTATTGGTAAAGTTTGGAGGTCTAAAAAGTTCATATGCTCAAGTTACGAGTCTTGGAAGTTTGGGTGTTGTCTTTGTTCTTTGAGATTTTGAGATCCAGCAATAAGATATATTCATAATATTGCTTTGGAATTTAGGTTCAGGGGTATGGGAAAAGAAGGACCATTCTGATAAACATTACAATGAACCTTGAAGCTCAAAATCCCAAAAGTGTGTCTTTTGGATTGTAATTTCAAATTTTGAGTTTTGGGGTCATGTATGATGGTTTGTTGATGTTTGTTTTGGAAAAGGGTTGAAAGGGAACCGGACAAAGTCCAAACTTCCAAAGGGTTTTTCCTTAATTAAATTCGGATTTTTGGGTTCAGGGGTAGGATTTGCTCTTTTCTAATTGGTAAAGGTTCGACTAGAACCACAAAATTTGGAATTTCAAAGAGGTTGAATTTTGGAGACTTGTCAAATGAGATCCTAAGAATTTGGGATTCTATAGGTTTGTTTGCATTCTTCAGTGGCACTGAACCCCAAAGTCCAATACTCCGATGTAAGATATGGCTTAGTCAATTTTAGCATTGGTAGGGTTTAACCTGGGGTTTTTAGGGTCTACTAAGTCCACAATCTCAGACTGATGAGATTTTAAGAATGAACCCTATTGTTTGTACAAACTTAGAGCATGGAGTCGAGGTACAAGACAATCCCTAAAATGAGGCTAGATTTTATGATTTGAAGATACAATGGGTTTCTAAGGTTGCACAACTTGCAAACCTAGGCACAAATTGGAATTGAGGTCAAACAAATGTTGAATCTTGTGGGGAGATCAACTTATTCCTACTCTATGAAAGTGAAAAACCCTACATACAAAAGCAAGAACAACAACGTAAAAACCAACAAAAATACATGAAAGAAGGCAATGACCTAACTCCAAATGTGCAAGCACAAGGAAAAAGAACATAGACACTGAATCCATGAACGAAAAAGCTTCAATTGCACAATCCAACCACACAAATGGTTGCAAGGAAGCTTAGTTGCAAGGGTTCACAAAAAAGCTCTCTGAATGCAAGGTGGGTGTAAAATGAGCATTATCGGGCTTTTTGTAAGCCACCTTTTTGGGTGCAATAAATGCACCTTGGATGGTCATGGGGTTTGGAACTCTAGCATACACAAAGGAAACTGGGATTTTGGGGTTTAAGGGTTGCGAGAAATGTAGGAATTGAACATGCTTGGATCTCCTAGGATCCCAAAGGGAACAAAGGGAAATTCCAAGGTCCGAGAATCTGAAGGAACCTAAGGAAACCCTTGGATACTCTCAAGTCTGGGATCCTAGAGGGAAAATCAAGCGAAAGAAAATAAAGAAAAGAAAATATGGAAAAGGAAATAGAAAAGAGGGGACCCAAGTTTTGTCAAACAAAATGTAATGATAACTATGCAAGGCATAATACAATTGTTTGCCATGAATTTTTTCTTTTAAAAAATAAGTACAAAATTGTATTGTAGAAAATTTTGAACCCATAAAATTGAATGCAAAAAAATAATACAATCCAAACAAGATGGGAAAATTTATCAAATACTAAAAACATATTTGCAAGCCTATCATTTGATGCTCCTTAAAAATTCCATATAGTAGTGTACTTGTAATTGATAAAATCTGGCACAATCTATTTACATGTGAATGGATATTTATTGTTAAACTAGACGCACCATCTACATTTAGGGGAGAGGATCCAACAGTTGAGCACCCTAATTTTGTGCTTCACAAAATCCTTTGTGGGGATTTCAAATCACTCACAACTTTTTACAAAAGCATACTTGGCAACTACCTTACTTATAACTAAGATTTTAGGGCCACATCATCAAATATGGTGCCACATCAACATGTTTTTTGCCAAATCAACATGTTTTTTGCCAAGGTGTCGAAAAAGGCCCCCAAAAAGAGTGAGACCCGTTCTTGTGCACTAAGTCATGTTTTGTTGGTGCACTGATGTGGCATCACATGATTGGCTACATTTTAGATCTAAGAAATACATTTCATTTGGTCATGTGTAGTTATCACCAACACTAACAACTTTAAAGTCACAACTATTGGTACAATGTTATGAAAATATTGAGAATTAAACTTGTTATACAGTGAATTTGCGCCTCTATCTCAAGCTCTCGTAGTCTTGATAACTCAGTATAACATGGGAATCATCTCAAGGTTGTGGGACCTTTGCTAACCGAGATGAGACCTCCAGGTTTTAGGCTGGTTCCTCTTGGATTATCACCTTAGCTTGCTCTTAGACAGGAAAGTAAACTTTGAGGGGAAAGGGTTAGAAAGAGTACATGGAAAGGGAAATAACAGGAAAGCAAACTACCTACTAGGTGATGCACCAAAACTAGGGTTTGGATCTCAGTATAGAGGGATGAAACCAGTGAAAGACTTAGGTCTAGTAGATCACAACTTACTGAATAGGCTTGCATAAGTATTTCATAAAAGGGCCTAAAAATTAGACACAACCTATGACCTGCAAGCAGACATTCTCTTCAGCAAAAGGACATAGGAATGAGACAGAATGACAGGGGCTGAAGAATACCCACAAACTCACTCAGATCAGATCAAACACAGTAGTGCACATATAAGATGAAAGTAAGAGGGATCAGGAACCCTAAGTATCACTGAAAGCATTCATAAACTTCAATCCAATAAGAGATAAGCCAAACAAGGAAGCACAGGGACATGAAGGATTGTCACAAACTGCCTTTGTAATACTTGTATTATCAATGAGAATTTACAGGATGTGGAAAACCAGAGAGCAGGAAGAAATGCTATAGATAGTTTTCCAAGAAAAGTCTTTCTCTTTTACAAAAAATGTGAATTCTGAGCTCTAAAAGCTCCAAAAAAATATTATATACATCACTCAACTGCACGCAGGCAGGAGTCAAAATTAACCAAGGTTACATAAATCTGCATAAAATAATCCACCCCTAAACTAGTCACTTCTGATCATAAATGTTCATGAAAATATCTCAATCGATCAGATATGTGCTTGCGTGTCCACCCCTGTACTGATCATGCCTACAGACAAAAGACCTCAATCCATCTACCTCCCTGCAAGCCCACTGAGTCATTAAGGCTCTAGATTTGATCTTCGCAAGAATGAATTTGAAAGTACAGATGGTGCCAACTCTTTAATGTTTCATCAGCGTAAGAACATCGCACTGTACCCTGCAAAATCCATGGCGCCTGTTAGGCTGATTTTCCAAATGTTGCAAAATCCTTTGAGATTGGCCTCCTCCCTGCAAATGTTTCATGCTATGCGTGTCTTGCCCTATATGTTTCATGTGTCACCTTGCTTCAGCCCAAGTCGCGCCTCTTAGTGTGCAGAACCCACAAAGATTTTAAATTCTAAGGCCCGCGGGAAGCAATCTTTAAATTTTGCCCCAGTGTTGAAAACCCACAGTGTTTACAAAATCTATGATGTTTTCAGTCTATGTGTTTTCAACCTGCATTGTTTTCGACCCCGTGTTTCATGCTTTTGTACGCTTATTCGGTCTTTTCTATCGAAAACATGGTGTATTTTTTACCTCATGCTTGTTCCATGTCTGCCGATTTTCTCTAAGTGCGCAAGTGCGATGTCCAGTGGGCCCAGATTTTCAAAGCTCTTCTTTGATTGGCTATCGCATGGTTGAATGTCAGACTTTCCTGACATGCGATCATGCAACCGCCTGCCACCTGTCCGCGTGGTCCCTGTTCTTCATGGTTTTCGGCTGCCTGACAGTTTGTTCTTCATTCGGCGACCTGACAACTAGCAGTTATCTTTGGTCTCTTATTTCTGGTGGTTAAGTGGCTGGCCTCTCGCGATCTGGCGACTGTGTATTCGCGTGATCGTTTCATTCCTGGCGGTTACTGGCTAGCATCTAGCGACTTGGCTGACGGTTAGTTTCCCGTGGTCGCGTGGTCGCAGAATGGTGGACCTAGCTCTTCACATTGTCAAAGGTGGTGATGTGGCATCTTCCGATTGGTCCATGTGGTGATGGTCAGATGTCTCAGTGGGGCTTGTGTAAATGATTTTAAATCTACGGTTGGCGTGCGATCGCAAGGAATATTCTTTCCCCTTGCGATCATGCACCCACCGTCCGATTTGATGCCGATGGATTGGTTTGCAGTGGGCCCGAGTGATTTCTATGGAGAAAATGGCATGGAAAATCTAGTGGTTGGCGCATGATCTCATAGGAGGTGTCAGACTCCTTGCGATCATGCGCCCGCCGTTCGATTTCGAGGGTGTGGGTCCGGTGTTGGTGATGGGGCGGTATTCAGCGAATGGCGTGGTGATAGGTGGCATCGCAGTTGCAGAGTTAGGATGTGGGGTCCAATGTGTTTGGCGGAGTGGATAAAGAAGTTAGCGGTGCCAACAAATTTCTTATGTGTTCGCTCATTCGCAAGATAAAAGGGTGATTCGCTAGTTCATTTGGCGATTCAGTGAACAGTGGTCGCAGGGTCGCTAGAATTTTTAGCTGAGGCAGAAAACATTCTACGAATTGGCGAAAGTTCCGTTGTCGCCAATTCGCCAGATGACTTAAGTGGGGGATTTTCAACGCGTGCAGTCGTGTGTTTGCGAAGTCTAGCTGGGGTTTGGATTTTCATTTCACGACTGGGATTTTCCTTTGTCACATGTTCGCTGAATGTAACCCGAGGTGTCGAGATGAGTTAAGGTTGTTGAGCCTGGGAAAGATAAGGGATCTACGGTCAGGACTTAATTGCCGATCTTCGATCGAATCAGGACCGCCGATGTGATGCTGGCACCAAGACTTAGCCGTTGGTGTTCAAATTCAAATCTCAGAGATGTTTCCTGCGACTAGAAAGGACCAAAATTGATGACAGAAAGGGCCTAAGTTGGTGAAATTGATCTTCTCCGCCGATCCAATGTGGTCCTGGTCGCCATGATCATTGCAGAGGAATGCCTTGCCGTGAGGGAATAAATGAAGCAGTACCTTGATGTGTGTTGGAGAGATCTTTTGGGCCGGATTTCTTAAGGGTTTGGTGGTGATTTGGTACTTGGACCAGTACAGGGCTAATTGACTGTTGAATTAGACTTTTTGAGCTTTTTTGCTGTGGCTTGACCGCTATCATGTCTGGTTTTATTTCTCGGTGGGGTTAGGTGATTTTAAATTTGAAATGATTATTGTGCTTGCTTTGTAACCCTGGTATAAAGTGATTTTTATGATCATTTTGTAGCATTGGGAGTTAGATTTTAAACTTTTCTGTTGTGAGTCTTCTGCCCAGTCAAGATTGTAACATTTTGGCATTTGGTATTTTGTTGATGATAGAGAAAAAGTTGCAGGTCTAAGCTATAATTTGTAAGCTTGACTCCTCTGGCTTGATTGTTTATACTTAAGGATTCCTCATACTTAATACAAATACATGACTCTTATCTCTCCTTTGTGTCAACTTGGATAGGTTCTGAATTTTCTAATTCTTTGCATATTATTTTATGTGTATGTATCCATTCTTAAGTTCTAATCTAGAATTAGATGAAATGATGCTTTAGATGGGACATAGATTTATCTAATTGTCTATGTAAGGATATCTTATAAGTAGTAAAGGGGATTGTAGGTGTGTTTATGGCTTGGAATCTCAGCTATTGTCTGGTGTGTGTAGCATTCTTGTTCTAGGAGATCTTGCCCAATGGATGAGGCACTGGCCTAAGTGAGTATCTCTTTATCAACAAATACTGATTGTTGTTGTTATGATCCAAAAGCATAAATTAAGAACCATTCTTTAAGTTTTCAGCATTTGGTTGTTTGTGGTTCTACCCCATAGCAATGGAGAGTCAATGAGTGTGTGGTTAACACTTAGTACTTTCTTGCTATCCTATTATCTATTATTCAAACCTAGTTCTTGGTGTATGAAGAATATTTTATACTAGATTAGGTGCACCCACCTTGGTTTTGCAGAGCCAGAAGTAGAAGAGGGCAGTCTTGTCCCTATAGTTGGTCCAGTTATCCTAAGACCTCATTGCAATTTTGGAGCTAACCATTCCTAAGATCCATATGAGGGTATACTGGCAGCCTGTTAGAACATAAGCGTCATTTTGGACACCAACAACGCCGTCGACCAGATCATCCATCATCACCTTCGCAACCAAAAAATGTCCTCAGAAATCAATTCCGAGCTACCCCACCGCTGTAACCATCTCACAGAAAAAAGCCCGCCAAAACTGGCCGCACTACTTGAAAATACCACTGGTTGCATGTTTGCATGAGCTAAAAAAGCCTCATGCGATCATGCGACAAGCTTTGCTGAATTGCCATCCGGTCACGCAAGACACCTCGGGCTCACTCTCCCTTTGGTCGCCAAGTCGCTTTAACTTTTCTTAACCCCGGGCTCCACTCAGTGACCACGCGAAACATGTTAACCGCGCAACCGCGCTCTTGCCAAGTCTGGAGGCCTGCTAAATCATATCCGCGAACATGCGAACAAAGAAACCTTTTATCGGACACCGCCAAGTTAGAAGAGAAAAGAACGACCTCCTCTAAACTTATGCCATTAAAATCCGGCCCCACTTACAACTACATCATCACCACCAGCTCGGCGTATGAGAAACTAGCACATCAGCACGACATGGCACATCGGACCCACGATAGAAGGATCTCATCGAAAGTTTGTCGCATGATCGCATGGGGTCGGAAGATCCCATGCGAACATGTGACCACCGTCAGATCTTTACCGCACTTGCATCTCGGGCCCACTATAAAACTTTGTCACCAGCCAACCAATGAAACGTGGGCACGTCACCAAACTGCAGGCCCAACGCCAAACTGCAAGCTCTTATCAGCGTGGCTAACGGTTTGTCGCATGTTCGCATAGCCTAAAAAGGGGCTATGCGATCATGCGACAGACCGCTAGCGTTCTTTGAAAACAACCACTGGGCCCACTGATAGATTAGGATTTTGTAAAGCAAAGAAAATCAATGGTCATCGCTAGACCGCGATCTTAAATAGGATGCATCTTGGGCTGGTGGTATAGCGAGGACCATCAGATCTTGTTGGAGTTTAGTGGCTTAGAAAAATAAAAGTGTGTCGAGACTTAGGAAAAATTAAACCGGAGACTTAGGAAGTATTTCGCGCACGGGGTAAATTGAAGATTTAAGTGGCCGCCCAAAGGTAATGAAAAATTAGAACAAGCCAAGAGGATTCTAATCCGACCATTGTCGCATGATCTCATGGGCTCGAAAGATTCCATGAGATTATGCGACAACCGTCGGATCTCCACTGCACTTGCACGGTTATGAGGAACTGGGACCCGCCTGGTCGGAGTTGCGCACTTGAAGGTCGAAAACACAAAGGGATCTCGGGGAGAAGGTCGAAAACACACTGGATTTTCGGACCAAAAGGCAGAAAACACATTGGGCTTTCAACACTTGAGCACTTTTTTTGGAAAATAGGACCGTGGCCAAAAATGAATGATAGAGAATTTTTGGGTAACAAAACCCACAAGTGTTATAACAATTATTAGAATGCTCTCAACTAATAGGTACTTTCTCCTAGATTATGATGGAAAAACACATGTTTTCCCATTACTTGTAAGCATTTGGGCTCATATCCAATTGGGCAAGGCATACAAATCTTGCGGTGGACAAAAAGGTTACAATACAAGACTTTTACCATTGCTAGTGTTGGTGTTGTTTCTCTTGCACTTAGTTGCAATAGAATGGAATCAATATCAAAGAGTAAAACAATTAATTTTAGAGATTAACTCATAAAAGAGTAGAGAATTATTGAAGTTAAGTCTTTTTGAATTTGAGCAGAAGTCAAGTGTGCAGAAATGCTTCCTACACCAATGTACTGAGAAAATATTTTGCAATTTTTAAAAATCTTTTAACAATTACTTTGAAGAAAATGTACAAGACAAAAAATATAAAAATATCGCACAAATAAATGCTCACAACACAAAGCTATATGTAGGAAAAACCCTTTCCAAAGAAAAACCCAACTACAAAAGCCTGCTCAATATATTATAGTAAACAATTTGATTGCATATGCTTGCGGAGCAAGTTTCTTCCAAGAATACACAAATAGTGATTTTCAGAATAAATCTGATAAGAAAACAGTATCTGTAAATAACCATACAACTCCAATCCTAACACTTCATGTACATGCACATGAAAAACTCACAATCTCTGACAGCAACTTTCCATTAACCTTATACAGAAACTGAGCATAAAGAGATAATTGAAGAGGTATTCCACAAGTATTTTCTGATGGCAGTCCTTAATATCCTCAAAAATCTAGCAACATATCCATCTCTTCCACTACTGCCAATTGAAATCCCATTCTGGACTAGAATTTTCAGTGTCCACCTCCTCGTCTATATCCATTGAAGGCTTCATCACATCTATTCCAAATCCTCAAGCCATAAATATAGAATTTGGCTTAACCATTTCCTTTCTATTAATTTCTAGATAGGGCAAGGATTGCCAGACTGATTTCTCCATGTCCTCATTTGCAAAGATAGATTCTGGCGCTTAAAATCATCTAACATTCAAGCAGATCCCTTTGCTTGAATAGGGGATCCTTAGTTGACCAAGCTCCCCTGTTTGCCTTCCAATTGAACTCGCCTAAATTGGACAGAATAAGTTAAAAATCTTTCTCATTATTGAGAGAGCAGATGTTATAGGTAGAGAGCAAGTAATTGCAATTTGTAGTCTGAAAAGAAAAAACTTCTTACAATGTAATTGCTTACCCATTAGCTCCCCTGATATTATTCAGATGAGAGATCAAACATCCGTCGGCGCTGAGGAACTACCCAGAAACACTGCGATCAGAAATTGGGATGAAATCTTTTTGCTGATCAATATTTTGGGGCCCTGCAATCATAGGCAATAGTTGTAAATGCCCATAGGAATATAGCCAAAGGCCTAAATAAACGGAATTTTATTTGATGAATCTAGTAAGAGATTAGCATATATAAGTAGAATAAATAACAACTCTTGTTCAGACATTCAAGTAATTCTGATGTTGGAAAATAAACCCTTTTATTAAGAAAAGAAGGTTGATAGTCAGTAGTAGAATATCCAACAAATAAATTGAGTTCCCAAATTCAACTCCTAACTGATCTGTATATAAAAATTTATGGATAAACTTGACGCAGATAAGCAGTTTAAAAACAGTGAAACCCTGTGATAAGCAGTTTAGATCTCATCTTCTATACATACATATTTACCAATATCGGCCTTGTGGTAAGCAACAATTCCTCCCTGCTCCAGTCCATCTTCCCCAAAAACTTTGATCAGTTTTCTTCTTTTGTTAGGATCTGACGCAGGCAAAAGGTTCTGACGCCTGCTAACTTGCAAATCGTCTTCAAGTTTTCTTTTATTCTGGATTCAAAAGATTGCACAACAGTTCCTTTTAGAATCTGCTGCTGCAATATTTTGGACAGCCATGAACTGATCTTCAGATGTTTTTTCATGCTTCCTGTAGAAGAAGCAAACAAGATCAGATGTATCCATTACAAAATATCTCGAGGATTCAAGATGACATCTTAGTACATGAGTTCCTTGCAGCTTGTAGACAGTAACAGCTTTGCAATGGCAATGCCTTCTATTTCAAACTAGCCCAGAATTTGTTACAACGAAAAATTTAAAATCTTTCATAACTATCAATTTGTGTAGAAATATAATGTTCTAATCATGCCTTCCTCTCATCGCCTTATTGATATTCATCCACATCTATGATTTTAAATGTGATGTCTAACATTGTAGATAACTGTTTTAAAAACCAAAATTATAAAAAAAATCTAATACAAATTCAAACTTCAAAATATACAATATATTCATTATTATCTAAAGAGAATCATTATTTATTATTAAATAAAATAATATATCATACATTTGTTACTATTTATAATTTAATCATGATTTCTATTGTTGACTGCCTTGATTTATCCATCTCTAAGTGATTCAGAAACGGCTAAATTACGTTGTGTTCCCATTGCATCTATCCCTCTTAAACTAGAATTCTTCCTATTACACCATCACAAATATATATACGGCCAAAGACGATTAAAAAATATTATTTTTGCGAAAAAGATTGACCTTTGGGAAAGCTGAGAAAAATACTACAATCTAAAAAACAAAAGGCACCTATTTACAATCGCTTTTTATATAAAGTTAGTTGCGCACTCGTTACCTTTGGGAAAGCTGATGGAAAGACTCTACTATGCTCTGCTCTTTGCCCGTCAATAACCATGCCTCTTTCACTTCTACTTCTCCGTCCTCGCAGAATGCCTGAATCTGGTATCGTTTAGACTGAAGCCAATTTGAACCTTGCGGGAAAATGCCCATCCATAGCCATTTTCCATTACTCATTTCCGTGTAAAACTGATTGTCCCTTTCCGTAGATATATGGAAGAGTAAGTTGGGATGAACATAATCTATAACAAAGCATATCAGAATGGCATTGGCATTGACGGCACTCTCCGGCATACTCAATGCTACGCTTCCAGATGACCCATATTCAACTACGTTTTCCACAGGAAAAGACGTAAAATAGTCTTTCAGAGATTTCACATCAATCACTGCCCTTGTGCATATTATCACTTCCCTATGCCAGTTCTGCACATTATTTGCAAAAGTCAGAGGCAAAACAAAATCAAATGCCTCACAATAATAAATAAACTTTTAAATTTTTAATTCAAATATATCTATTACCAGTATGTCACGGACGGATAGTTCAACAACTGGTCCGTTGTTTGCTACGACTACAAGAGACTTCAATCTCTCAAAATGCTCCAAGTTGAAAATACACGGCCTCTTCGAGCGCGTATGTACTTCCAATCTTTTCAATGATGACAATCCTTCTAAACCATCTATCGTCTCCAATTTGTTGCAGTGTCTCAAATAAAACTCCTTTAGAGAAGTTGCCTCTGCAAGACTTGGCAAGGTGTTCAATTCTGTACAGTTATATACTATCAGTGTCTCCAATGACCTCAAACTTCCTAGACTTTCTATCGTCTCCAATTTGTTGCAGCGTCTCAAATAAAACTCCTTTAGAGAAGTTGTCTCTGCAAGACTTGGCAAGGTGTTCAATTCCGTACAGTCATATATTATAAGTGTCTCCAATGACCTCAAACTTCCTAGACTTTCTATCTTCTCCAATTTGTTGCAGCATCTCAAATCAAATTTCTTTAGAGAAGTTGCCTCTGCAAGACTTGGAAGGGTGTTCAATTCAGTACAGTCATATATTATGAGTCTCTCCAATGACCTCAAACTTCCTAGACTTTCTATCTTCTTCGATTTGTTGCAGTCTATCAATTCAAACTTCTTTAGAGAAGTTGCCTCTGCAAGACTTGGAAGGGTGTTCAATTCTGTACAGTCATTTATTATAAGTCTCTCCAATGACCTCAACCTTCCTAGACTTTCTATCTTCTCCAATTTGTTGCAGCGTCTCAAATCAAATTTCTTTAGAGAAGTTGCCTCTGCAAGTCTTGGAAGGGTGTTCAATTCTGTACAGTCATATATTATGAGTGTCTCCAATGACCTCAAACTTCCTAGACTTTCTATCTTCTTCAATTTATACACTTTTTTAATGTACAACTCTTTTAACTGGAAAGGAACCTGCAACCAATTTTCGATACAAATTAACATACTTAACATAAATTAAAAAATAATTCAGTTTGCAATGCAAGATACTTACATCCACATCACGTTTCCACAAATCTTGTAATCTTTGAGAATCATTAAGATGTAAAACTCTTAATTTTTTCAATGAAAGCCACGATGGAAATCTTTTGTGCTCAAATCTAGCACAGTGAAGGCAGAGCAGTTCTGTTGATAATTTTCTACGTTCCTCATTAATAAAATCTCCGTTGCCAGAAAAAATCTTCAGTCCAAGCGAGTGGGGTTCGAGTATACGCTCTCCTTGGCTTGTGTTTAATATGATCTTTCCTTCCCGCGGGTAACAATTGTCACCAAATGCGTCTGCCATTCCTCGGATTCGTATCGCTTCCTGTAAGTCAAAATTAAAAATAAGAAATATTTTAAAGCAAAAGAATTGATTAGAGGGCATGGTCGTGGAGGAGCCGGTTCCCATGCCAGGATTAATAAAGCAATGAAAGAAAGCACATGATTAATAATGTCGTGAAATAAAACAGCAACTTCACCTGTTGAGGCTGAATCTCGATAATCTGCTCTCCAGACCAAAGACGATAGGGGGAGTGTTGATTTGCAATCTCCCTTCCTAAATCTCTCAAATTATCATGCATTCTAATACGAGTTATGTAATTCTTCTCGTCTATTTCAACAAGACATTTATTCACAAGCCTTTGCAAACCGTGGAGACCATTCCACCCTGATCCGTCCCATACTGCAATGGCCGTACTCCTTGGGCGTCCAGCGAAGAAACACGCCATATCCAAAAACATCTCTTTCTCCTCTTTATCTAGAGCATCATAGCTTATTTTGAGTCTCAATTTGATGTCGTCTGGCATTAATCTGGACAGTTTGTCTAACTGAGACTGCCAGTAAGCCTTGCTAGATACCCCATAGAGCAGACTCCCTAAGACCACGAGGGACAAAGGCAGACCACGGCAAGCGTCTACAAACTTTTGAGCAAGTTCCCCGAATCCCAACAATGGAGAGGTTTGTCCGAACGCATGCCAACAGAAAAGCTGATGGGCACGAGCGGGATTGAGTGTTCTGATTTTATATATAGCGGAGATGCCCCACGCTTCAAGAACACGCCAGTCACGTGTGGTAACAATAATGAGACTTCCATGGCCAAGGCTGTCCCTTGCTGGCAGCAGAGCATCTAATTGGTCTTTATGATCCACATCATCTAAAACGATAAGCACAGCAACAGATCTCAACCGGCTTCTTAGAATCTCTATGCCTTGGTCTACATTTTTTACATCTTTGCTTTCAAGGTCAAGGTCCTTGAGAAGCTTCTTTTGTTTCTTATGCAATTGTTCTTTCCTTGTGGCTTCCCGAACATTGAAAACAAAACTTGACCTCTTCATAGTGGAGCATTTCTTGTTATAGAGTTGTTTTGCAAGGGTGGTTTTTCCCACACCGCCCATTCCCCAGATGCCCACAACTTGTGTTGGTCCAGCAGCAGATTGAAGTGCAATGTTGTCAAGAAAGTCTTGTTCCAATTCATCCAAACCCACGGCATGCTTGGCAACATGTAATAGATTCTTCTTCAATTCTTTCAATACTTGATTCACCACATTCGTCAACACCTGCTCCTCATCACTGATCAATCAACATGTTGAACAAAATGAAGATTTAGAAGTAATCATAAATATATAAACAGAATTATTTACTGTCAATTTTAAATCAATATAAATAGATTTTATAATAGAATTATTTACTGTCAACTTTAAATCAATATAAATAGATTTTATAATAGTACGCAGAAATAGTAACTGTCAACTTTAAATCAATATAAATAGATTTTATAATAGTACACAGAAATAGTAACTATCAACTTTAAATCAATATAAATAGATTTTATAATAGTACGCAGAAAATCTAAAATACAATGAACATATGATTAGGGAAAAAAATTACAGAATAATTTCATATTTATCTTTAAATTATTTTATTTTATTATTATATTTATTCTTTTATTTTTATTAGAAAAGTTAATTAATTTAATTTAATTTTTGAAAAAACATTATTTATTATTTTAGTAATCGTTTGCTTTATTATTCTAGTAATCTTAATAAATAAATAAAATGTAATATAAATATATAAAATATACCTATTTTACATTAGAGTTATTTTATTTTATTTCTAAAAATAATATTTATATTACATGATTCATAAGTTTTAATTTATTTTTAAAATAATTTTATTTATTTAAATTGTTTATTAGCCGATATGGCTATTAACTGGCGGATCCTCTGCCGGGAAATCGTCACGTCCGACTCGGGAAACTGTTCTGGTGCCGGAAACATTCGACCGCCGGTAAGTTTGTCTCTGCCCGGAAGTTCGACACCGACCGGCTTGCAGAGGAGTATAGGGTTTGTCTCCGCCGAGTATGTGGACACAGTGCTGCTTGCAATGCCACCGCCATCCGACCGTGGCAAATTGTCGTGGCTCGCCAAGACAGGTTGGGTTAAGAGAAAAACATCGTCCATGCTCCGGTTTATGACTACTGGCCTGTCGCTGAACTCCATCTTTTTTTGGGTTTCTGATTGCTCTGAATCTTAGCGGAAACCTGTTCCCCAAGATTCTGAGGTATGTCTCTCTGCACTGTTTTCTTTAGCTCTTCCCTTCTGCATATCTATTTATACTTTTTAAAACTGCAGTTCCCATGATGTCGTATGATCGGTCGAAGGAAGGCTATTCTTTACTGGCGTGAAACCAAGCTTTCCCAGTTTATGTTGTCGAATCGTCTTCTCTGGAGAAGGGATTGTGTCAACAATCCAAATGCTTAACTGAAAAACTAGATGTCTAGCTGGATTCTTTACGCAATGGGTGTTTGGGACTTCTGAAGTGATAAGGAATCACAGTATTCCTTGCTGGGTGTAAATGCGCAATTTGCATAGATTTGGAGCATTTGAAGTATTTTTGGGAGAATTCAGTTGAAGAAGCTATCAAACTTTTGTCCAACTTCAAGATTGAGCTCTCTCACAGATCTTTAGGGAAATGAAGTCAGGAGAGGAAATATATACCGATGTTTTTAAGGATCGATTTGGCTTAAAATTTAAGATGGGTTGGGAGGTAATTTAGGGCTACTAAACTATTGAGCGCATTTATTGGCAAATATAATCTTGAGGTTATTATATTGTTTAAGGTGAGTATAGATTAATTACAAAAGCTTGGTAGTTCTGAGCTTTTGAAATGATATCTGCACTTATTAGCTATCAGACATCTCGGTACTTTGTTTCCTTCAGGGATGCATTGCCTCAAAATCCTTAGTAGAGGCAAAAAGAGATCCTACCTATATGATAAAAAAATATAGTCCCTGGAATTGTCCTAAGAAACCGTACAGTTGACACGTATGCCAACTGCAGAAGGGTGGAGGATGCACGCCAACTGTTTGACATAATGCCTTCGTGATTATCTCTTCATAGAGCAATATGATTACACGATAATCAAAATGGGATAAGATAAAGGACGCTTGCAAACAGTCCCACAAAATGCCCAAACGAAATTTGCAAAAATTGATATGGGCATGGTGTCTTTGAATGTTGATTTTATCAGCTGGATCGTCGGTCAAGTGGATGGCACACCACTTGCAAATGCAGGATGTGTTTCTTCAGATTTTGTGGCCATTGCAAGAGACGAGAGGGTATGGGAAGAAGTGTGTTCGATACTCTGGCCTTCCACAGGGGGATACATGGATTAAGGAATTGATCTCTGCTTCATTGAGTGGCTTCAGAAATTTTTATGCAGATTCCTTTCCCCTGATTGTTTATGAAAGCACCTAGAGACATTTACTGTCAAACTTGAGTGATTATGTTCCTTCTGATTTTGTGTCAGTTGTGGATGTTGCATACTAGAATAAGCCCATCTTTTCCAAAGTTGTTTGGGGCATCCCCTGTGCTTATGATTTTGAGGGTTGATTTTCTAACTGCCCTTTCAGATTAGAGCTCATTGAGTTTTCTGATGTTGAAGATGAGAATCATGGTGTTGAAGATGGGTTGCCAACAATTATAGGGTCTCTTGGCTGAAGAAAGATGATAAAATTTGGGTGGCAATTGATGGAAAATATTAGGTTAAGCTAGATTGTGATAAACAGGCATATAGGGCAAGCAAATAATATTTCAAGCTAGAGTACCTTCGGCTGGGCTGGGGAGAGGCATGGGGTATCTGATAAGGATTTTGTGATGCACTTCAGCTCCATATTACCTGCATACAACATATTGACTTGCAACTTTGTACATTGTATTCTTGTTATGAAGTGTAGAGTTTCATATTGTGATCAAACCAGTTTGAATATCACTCAGCTTAGTACAGTTGGCAGATGCAATGGGAACTCGAGTTAATGGGGGGAACAGTTTTCTTATCCTGGAAAGAGGTCTTGGTTGTAGAAAAAGTAAAACCCATTCTCAATTTTTTGTATTTTACCGGCAGTATTTCACTGATCAGAGAAAATTGAAAGAAGCAAAGATGTAGAGTGTAGGGCGTTGAGACACCCTCTGTATTTGAAGCAGTATTGTTGCATTGAACTCGGTTTGTTATTTTTTTTTCAGAGAGTGGTGTCATCATGGGACTCTGATGTCTCTTAGATCAACCCATTATTGATAAAATTAATTATGAGCATTTGCATAATTGAACATAATTTATTGAAGCACTATTTTTGCATCAACTTTTCTTATCTTGATCTATCATCAAGATGTTAAGAGAGTAGCAATTCTGAGATTTGATCCATCATCATCAGAATGTTAGAGAGCAACAATAATAGTAAAATTTCAAGGATCATTTTAGAGTTTCAAATTTTACAATTTGAATGTTAAGATTATGTTTATATTATATGATATATTAAATTTAATTTATTTTTCAATTTATTATATTATATCATTTATTTTATTTTTATTTGAAGAATTAATTTAAATTTCAAAATTACTTTTTTTTTTAAAGATGAATAATTTTAATTTCAATAATTCTTTTTTATTTTACTTTTAAAAATATAATGAACATTAAATATTTATATGTCTATGTATAAATTTTAAATATCAATTATTTAAATCACAACATAAGATTTTAAATTTCTTATTATAGAACATCTATCAACATAATTAAATGAGAACTGACATGAATATGCTTTGGTGTACAAGGGTAACTTATGCACCAACTGACATGAATATGCTTTGGTGTACAAGGGTAACTTATGCATTGGTGCATAATAGGGATTGTCTAGTCATTTCTTGTGTTTAGCATGTTGCCAACAATGATTTATGCATATGCTTATAACATGTTTCGTTCTAGATGAGGAGGTACTAAAAGTATAAACAAAAGATATTATTGTATATCACTAAACAATCTAAAGAAACAAACAAATTGTCTAGTTAAAAAGAAAAAAATGCTTAAAATAAAAGTGGATTGCTTAAAAGTGATGCAAAATTTTAACTGTATAAAAGTACAAATTCATGTCAAAGAGTTGGGACTACATGTACACTAGTAGGGGCACTAGATTGGTTTGAGGAAGGTACAAGGATGCCAAGAGGAAGCCAACAAGGCTAGAGTTATTAATGTGCCTCATTTATCTGTTTTAATATATCTATTTTTTCAACAAAAATATCATCCATAAACAAAATAGACCCCTTGAGAAAGACATTTATTGATATCTTTTACATAGAAGATTTAAAGATAAATACATTATAAGAAATTATGAAATATGATCTAGAATATAAATATTTAAATATTATTACATAATATAATTAAAAACACTTTCAATTAATTAATTTTTTAAATCAAAATATATTGTATTGATGATTTAAATATTGTTTAAAGATCTCTAAAAACTAATTTATGATTTAGAGTGTACACCTTAAATTTATTACAGAAATTTTAAATCTACTATATAAAATATAATTTATTTTGATTCTAAGATAAAATCAATTTGAAAACTTAAATTTATTTAACATTTACATAAATGGTAATCTATACATAAACTTATATATTGCATACAATTTGTGTGGAATGCATAGTATGATTGGCTTTCAGCATGGCAAGCTACCTAGATAACTATGTTGACTTTCTAGTGCATTAGGGTTAGGGTATCATGTTTATGTGGCCACAACTACAAACTAAACGCTGACACAAATAATAGACCAACCAAAAAAGAACACCCCACAAAAATAAAAGCAGCAAGGAAGATTTGATAAGCTAAACGAAGGAGAAAGATTATATTGTACTAACCTTTGATTATTAATTATCTGGCCGTTGTACAAGGAAGCTTTATGGAGTGCCAACTTCCAGCTTTCAAGCTTTTCGGAGTTGTATCTGCATAGGTGGAAAAGCATACAAGCACAATGGAACAAACTTAACCAAACTCTGATATATGACCAATAAAAAGAAGAAAATAATAATAATTGAGAACATAAGATAATAATATAATTCTAATTTTAATTTTAATTAATTAAAATTTAGTGTTAAACGAGAATTCGGCAGACAATACAGAGGAACAGTATTTGAGGTTTACCTGCCCTTCACTTCATAGCGGGAGAAGGCATCTGCATAAGCTCCTTTTCTTTCAATCGCCCATCTTAGAGTAGAGGGCTCAACATGGTAGAAAATGGGGATAAATTTGATGTGGGGTAATTGCAGTATAAATGCCAGCTCAGCCAAACACCATGGGGATTGTGCATAATTTTGAGAGAAAATAGCTATGTGAAGCGAAGCACTACGCATTGCTTCTTTTAGAGTTTCAGGGAAGAAATCCCCAAACTGCAGTTCAAATTTGTCCAAAAAGACTCTGAGTCCAGTGGCATCTAACTTATTGTAAATAGTGGTGGCCACACTGTGTTTCACATCACCTCCATGATGATTTATAAAGACATCATATGGCAGTTGTGAGGAGGATTCAGCAGGAGCATTGGCGATTATAAGACCATCAAAAGGGGCTGCCATTATGATGATCAGATACAAATTGAAACAAAGAAAAATGCCGGTGAAAAGTGGCTTGGTATTTGAAATGCTTGACAGTCTAGGGCTGAGGGTTTGCCATACAAATTGAGGCGAACAGAAACCAGGAAAACAGATATATCTGGGTTAATGCAGAAATGGTTGAGAAACAAAAGGTACACATCTAATGGTAGTGGTAATGATGTAGCGCAGAGGGAGTTATGTAAAACGAAAGAGGAAAGTAGGGAGAAAATTGGTGAGAGAGAATGAGTGGATAGCATTTGTTGGGGAAAGGGGCAGGAAAGAAGTGAAGCATCATTATGTGGATAGCAGGGGAGTAGGAGGGAGTGATGTAGAAATGGAGAAGAAAGTAGGAAGCAAAACGCGGAGAGAGAATGAGTGGACTGTTGCTGGGGGAAAGTATCATTATTTTCTCTCTTTGAACCATGTGAAAGGGCGGGGAAAGGGGCAGGAAAGCCGCGGAGTAAGGCGTAGTTATAGGTATGAAAACAAAGACGAAAGTAGAGAGAAAAATGCGGAGAGAGAATTAGTGGATACCATTTGTTAGGGGAAAAGTGGAGGAAAGAAGTAGGGAGGCATCTTCTTTATGTCTATTTTATGACTTTGTATGGGCCATCTTAAATGTGTAATATTGGGTGAGAAATAAGGTGGGGCAAATGTGTGAGATGGATTTAGGGAAGAAAATCTAGTAGTTGAGTATTTTAATTTGAAGTTTCTCAAAATCTTACATAGAAATTTCAAATTATTTCCAATTTTACACAACAACTTACATGGTAAGTCCCATGCTTATAACTAAAGTTTCAAAGCCACATCATCAAGTATGTCAAGTATGCCAGCATGCTTTCTGTCAAGGCGTCCAAAATAGCGCAAAAAAAGTGAGATCAATACTTGTGAGAAAGGGAGACCCACACTTGTGTAGTTGATGTGACATCATAGATTGATTGCTTTTTAGAACTAAGGGATACATTTCATTCAATTATGAGTAGTCATCATGAGCAATAACAACTTTAAAGTCGCAACTATTGGTGTGATGTTGTTAAAAATATTGGATATTAAATCAACAAGTGTGGGTATTAAATCAACAACTACTATCACAATCATTGGAATGCGCTTAGGTACTAGGTTCTTTCTCCTACATGCTTTATCAACAAAAGTAACTTCACAGTGTGAGAGCCTGATTCAAAAGTCAGTCGTGTACTATCATATTAGAGGAAAAGCACCCATAATGGATTGAGGTCCAATAATTGCTCACTTATTGTCATAGTGACTCCCTAATAACTATTCACTTAAGATCATTTAGGGCCCGTTTGGTGCATGGAATATGGGCTCTAATTCCGATATAGCATTTTCGGATTATTGAATTCCATGTTTGTGTCCATCCAAACAAGCAGGAATTGGAATTTCGAAATTCCAATTTTGGCCACAAAATGGGCATTTCATCTTCCATTTGAAAAGGTGGAATTAGAAATCCAGGCTCTAATTCCACTTTTTCAAATGCCCATTTTATGTGTCGTCAGGTCCGTTTGTTGTTTATAATATTTGACGTCCGAAATTAGATTTCATTTTCTACCAAAATTCTCGTTCATTTTCATTCTCACCATTTGCTATCATTTTTGTTCTCACTCTGCAGCAAATGATTCTTCGACCCGCCACCAGATCCATAGCAATTTCCTATGGACAATTACTATGCAACTCTCCCTCAACCCCTGCAAATCGAACCCTAGAG
Source organism: Chamaecyparis obtusa (assembly GCA_027943335.1). Lineage (NCBI taxonomy): Eukaryota > Viridiplantae > Streptophyta > Pinopsida > Cupressales > Cupressaceae > Chamaecyparis > Chamaecyparis obtusa. The sequence continues at coordinate 323,805 of BSBK01002891.1, read as the reverse complement.
GCGCTCTGTATTCAACACAGAGAATTCTTCAAAGATCTATAGCCTCATACGACACAAAACAAGAAATTATATTTGATGACTTTGCAACCCTGTGTCGTGTGATCTGTGGTTCGAATCCCGTGGAGGGAAGTTAATTTTTTCTAAATTTTTTCGATCCCTTGCAGCCTTCTAAGAGCTTTCCTCTGCTGTTGTTTCTTGTTAATGGCTGAACAAGTCATTCAGCACGTTCATTATAAAGGCATCATTGAAAATATTACATTTGAAAAAATCACAAATTGTTTATATTCAAAGAAAATAATAAAACAAATTCTTATTCTCAACATATTCCAATTCCAGATTGTGGCACCCAAACGCAGAAAATACATCTTCTCAGTCATCTTCCGGGTGAACCAAACAATTCCAACACATATTCCGGATATCATTTTGAGGATATGTATCTTCCAGAATTGCAGCATATTACAGAATTGACTATATCCAACATTATGTATTCCATGCACCAAACGGGCCCTTATGTACCAACAGTTGATCATTTATTTTTACTTTTTAGATTTTGTATTCATGATTAGCCTATTTGTGAACCACTACTAAGCTATTTATGCACTCACTACTGAGACATTTGTCCACAAGTATTGGTGATTTTGAGTGAATGGTTATTGGCGCAATGGGGGTCATGTATTGGTCGACACTTTGAAATGGCCACTTTTTTATCGTTTCACACATAACGACTCCTACAACGTGCATCGTTAATACGCAGAAGCTAAAACATTAGCTTTGAACAACTAAGTCGCATACAAAGACAACAACAAAAAAAATGTTGAAATCCAATATACCATTTAGGAGATATAAGCACACGAAATTAGCTATAGCCACTACTAGTGCCTTTCCCCTATTAATAGTTGCTCCAAAGGAATCCTATCTTTGTTATCAATGCCTACTTTTTTCTCCATATTGACTATACACATTTGATGTATTTATTAACTAATTGAAAATGTAAAGATGGTTCAATATTCACAACATGCCAAACATGGAGAGAACCTGAACTAGATATCGGGTGCAAGAGGCGGGAATGAGAGTGTTGTGAGGGTTTCCAAGAGGCGATTCTGAAGGTTCATAGGATGAGGAGGAAGTCGATGGAGATGAGGATGGATTTTTCCCTTGGTTGTTGTTTTTGACCCCCTTCTTGGTTTTTGGTAGATCTGGGGTCTTTATTTCTGTCAGATGGGGCTTTCTTTTCTCTCTTGGTGGCCCTTATTTCTATTTTTGTATCTCCCCTTTTATTTTGTAGGGTTTTGTCAGTGTACAGGAAGGTGGTTTTAGGGCTTTACAGAGTCATGGAAGTCTAGACGAAGGTTTTTCAGGGGAAGTAAATGGTGAAGAGGATGACATTTCAGTTGATGGTTTGTATGTGCTCCCTCCTCTATTGTAGCCCTCTATTTGTTTTGAGCAAACTTTTTGTTGTTTTGAAGATGGTTGTGTTGGGTTATGTAGCTCGAATTCTTTAGTGTTGTCTGTAGAAGTGGTTGTAGTTGAGGTTGCTTGTGCTTACCGCGTTCTTACCTAGCTTTTGTGACGCCCCTATTTTATTTGAGATTTTTTGTTATATGGGCTAAGTCGCCTCCCCATATTTCTTCCTGACGCAGTGCAAGGACGAGAGAATCCCCAAAGGAGATGTCCAAGTCCCCAGCTAAACAATCACACAATGGAATCCAACAACAAAGCAATATCTGATAACAATCTAAACTCTTTATTCATAAAATAATTGATTACATGCAATGTGTCAGGCTGTAAGGCCTTCCCAGTTACCACCAATTACAAAGCAAGTAACAATTCTGCAAGATCCCTCAAGGTCCAATTCAAACTCTAACTCTAGCTAGCTAGATCTGTAACAACATACTACAACAATCTGGTAGAAACATCCAGCAAGATCTAAGCTTGTGCTCGCAAGCCACCAAGAAATTTTCTTGTTCCTAAGCCTCATCCACTAGCTTTGCTCACCAAGTCGCAGCTTCATATTCCTAACTTGAATATCTGCTCCTTTTTTACTCCCCTACAACTCTACCCCAGACCTCCTTATATACTACTTCAGCCACAAGTTGGCTGGAAGAAAGAAAGAAATCCTAAACCTAGTCGGCTTCTAAAGACAAACAAATATTAAATGCAATATCAATCGGCTCTCACATAGCCTTACAATTAAATAATTCTCCATGTCGGCCTCCAGATCTACCTAGGAGAATGCAACACAAGCTACCCAAATTAAATACATCAATTCAACCCATCAAATCCACAAGAACTCCAATCGGCAAGCCCAAACTATCAAGCGTCAGCAAAACAACCGAGCAAGCACGTCGACCAAGCTCCACAAGTATCGTCGAGCACAGGTTCTGCTGAGCACCAGAAGTTTTACTGAGTTCCTTCAGCGACCGAGCCCCTCGATCAACACTACAACCAAGCAACAAAACACTCCAACATGTAGGATTGCTAACTTCCCCAGGATGCTCCTGCATCACTTTACGAGGTGTGGCTCTCAATTGGGGTGGTCTTTGGAGATAGTTTTATTTTACTCTACCTTTGTTATGTAGGATTCAATATTTCTATGGGTTTGGTTTCTTCTTGGGTGAACAATGCAAGGTTATGGGTTCTCTTCGAAGAGCCACAGGGTTGGGTTGAATTAGATATTACGGTTGTAGCTGCTATGCTAGCTCTTTATGAAATATGTTACATGTCATTCCTCTTGAAGGTGCCTGGTTTCCCTAGTTGTGTCTTATCTCTACAGTAAGGTGGGTTTTCTACTTGGAGTGGCCCCGGTTCTTCTAGTGACTTTGGACCTGCAATGCTTTGTGAAGCTACTTATGGGTTGTCTCTTTCTCTTGCAGGCTTCTTTGGTTTTTCAGTAGTTGCAAGTTTAGTTGGGTTCTTGTAGCGAATGGAAGGTTTCTCCTCTCTTTGGTTTGGATTCTATGGTGATTCATGGTTTTGGCCAATTTCGATGCTGAAATTTTTTAAGGGTCCATTCTAGCCTCTTGTTGTTTTTGGTTAAGGAGGCTTTCTAGTTTTGGGGTTGCTCATACCCTAGTTGGAGCTTAGGTATTTTTTTCCCTATGTTTTAGTGTGCTCTTTTGGGCCCTCTTATGTATCTTCCCTTAGAGGTTTCTTTTGAGGGGGAACCTCCTCTCTTTCTTCTAAGGTGTCTCCTTGCGACTAGGTGGTGGGTGTGGCTCTTATTATTGTTGTCCTCCTTATCCTTAATTCATATAGAAGTGGTTCCATCATCTATGGAGGGGGTGATGTATAGTGTGGGTGAGGTGGGTTGTGGCTTTGAGAGGCTTACTTATGTTGCTAGTTGGCAGGAGGTAGGGAGGTTTCAGAAGCAATTTTCTAGAAGGGTTACTTCCTATTCATCTTTCCCTATAAAGGTGGGATCCCCTTCTATTAAGGTGGAGGGGAGTTATGTTGGGAGGAAGGTGTTGTTCTTTTGGGAAATTTATGTTGCTCATAGATGGATGGTTTTGGGTGCCATATTTAAACCCAATGTTATTCGGAGCGCTATTGACTACTATGTTGGGTTGTCTAGCCTTTGGATTCCTTATGGAAGATGTCTTTATTTTGATTATGGGAGCCATGTAAAACCCATGTTTTAGGTTATGGGAGCCAGTTAAACTCCTTAGTTCCAGGGAAGAAATCCCTAAACTGCACTTCAGATTTTTCCAAAAAGATTGTGAGTCCAGTGGCATCTAACTTATTGTAAATAGTGGTGGCCATACTGTGTTTCACATCACCTCCATGATGATTTATAAAGACGTCATAGGGCAGTTGTGAGGAGGATTCAGCAGGAGCATTGACCATTATTAGACCATCAAAAGGGGCTGCCATCATGATGATTAGATACAAATTGGAACAAAGAAAAATGTCGGTAAAAGTGGCTATCTATTTGAAATGCTTGACAGTCTAGGGCTGAGGGTTTTCTATACAAACTGAGGCGAACAGAAACCAGGAGAATAGATATATCTGGGTTAATGCAGAATGGTTGAAAAACCAAAGGAAAATCTAATGGAATGGTAGTGGTAATGATACAGCCCAAACGGAGTTATATAAAAACAAAGAGGAAAGTAGGGAGAAAGGGGTGTAGCAGAGAATGAGTGGATAACATTTGTTGGGGAAAAGGGCAGGAAAGCGAGGGAGTAAGGCGTAGTTACAAATATGAAAACAAAGAGGAAAGTAGTGAGAAAAATGCAGAGAGAATGAGTGGATACATTTGCTGGGGAAATGTGCAGGAAAGAAGTAGGGAGGCATCTTCTTTATCTCTCTTTTATGACTTTCTCTGGGGTCTTTTGGAATGTGCATCTTAACTTCACAACAACTTCATTTTTGGGGGGAGTCCCTACTTATCATTAAGGATTCAAGGCAGCAGTGGCTATCCAGCCGAAAATTTGCACCTCATGCAAATAGGGTCGTGCCTATCACTCTGTCACCAGTTTGGTACTTCTGTTGCAGACAAAAAGCTGTCAGTAAGGGTTTTACAATAAATAATTTAAATAAGAGGTGAAAAAAGTATAAGGATTCAAACACATTTAATAATAATAAATAGAAATAATAATAAAAACATACAAATGAAAAAAATAGAAATAATAGAAACAATAATGAAAACAAATATATAATTAGCAGTTGCATGTTTTTGTACATGCAATGATGAGCCGATAGGAATTAGGTTTTCTTCCAAAATATATTTGTTGAAATTTGAGTAGTTTATTACATAATATTGACAGCAAATAAATGATAAATGAAACACAAAACAAATCTACCATATAAATGTGAAAAAAGAGTTAAAAAATAGTAAAAATCAAACCCTATGTATTTATTATAATATTGCAAACACAAAATAACATTCTTTATTGTTTCTATATATATTAATAAAAATAACATTTTTATTGTTTTTGTATATTAGTAAAATTAATATTTGAATTTCTAAAATACAAATAGATCAAAATTAAATCAAAATTTACTTGTTCAAACTCATTAATTTTTTTAATATATATTTAAATTATAAAATTAAAAATTAAACAAATTTAATATAAGTGCCTTTAAACATATATATCCTAACTATTTCATATTTTTAGCTCAATATATTAAAATTGTCTATAATAAATCTTAAAAACTATTAAACTATATAACTAATTGAATAATAAATTTAAAAAAAATCCAACAATTATCTCAATCTCATTGTAATTTTTAAAACAATCATTAATCAAGAAAATATATTATAAAAGATTTAAAAATGGTCATTAATTTTAAAAAATAGTCATTAATCAAGAATCTAAATTAGAAATCCATATAAATAGAAAGAAACTATACAAAATAAATTAGAAATCCATAGAAATAGAAAGAAACTATACAAAATAATCCCTTAATATGTATGAAAGCAAACAAAAAATTCTATAATAAATTTTTATTTATAATCGATAAAGAGAGCTGCAAAATTTTCTTGTGAATAATAGCATTGAAATTCACTCACTTGAAGGGGGAAATTTTGGCTTGGATTTATGTAGCATCCTTTGTTTGTTGATACACAAATATGAGTTTATTGAAGGATTTATCATATGATACGCAAATAAGAGTTTATATTCTCTTTTTAATTCTCCTATCTCAGATGTTACAAAATAATTGCATGCCAAATATTTTTTGAACTCACAGAATTCAACTCTCCTTCCATGTAAATCAAGTTAAAAAAATGGAATAAATTATATAAAAGAAGAAAAGAATGAAAAATAAGAGCCATAAGTTTATCATAAAATCTCAATAACTCCCTTATAAACAAAGTCATCCCTTATTTTAGATGTGAGATTAATGACAGTATGACTGTTAGATTTAAGTACGTCGATTCTACACCTCAATAAATGCCTACAAGATTACTCCATTCAACAACTGTGTTGAGTAGCCATAGCTTATGCATTAGAAAAAGAATGATGCATTGCACATCTACCCCGATTCATTTTTTGTCTTGATCTTACATTAAGCTTTCCTGCAACTATTAAATCAGACAATCAACCATAAATCCCAAATCTTTGTCTATCAAATTACAAAATTGAAAATATAAACATTAAAAATCTAAGAGAAAGAAAACAAAAAAAAAATGAAGAAATTGTATAGTCTCAAAAGAAATTATTCAACAAATGACAAGAAAACAATATGGATTTGAATAAGCCAAAAAAACAGGAGAAAAACAAGGTAACTTGCTATTTTTTATTTTAAAATCTTTTTCCAATTTCAAATAAAAAATAGGGAAACAAATCTGAACTATCTTCCATGGCCGGAAAAGAAAACAATCGGGGAAGAGGGTCGGGATCTTAAAGTTATTTCTGGTTGCTCCCACATAAAGCCTATCGGCTTAAATATGTACTAGCTTAGATATCTTTATAAATCTATCTAAAACACGCTAAGAGATATCAATCTCGAGGCGCCTATTATTCTATTCTCAATAAATATTTATTGAAATAGGCGCCTCGAGATTGATATCTCTCGGCGTGATTTAGATAGATGTATAAAGATATCTAAGCTAGTAGCATCTTGATCTTACATTAAGCTTTCCTGCAACTATTAAATCAGACAATCAACCATAAATCCCAAATCTTTGTCTATCAAATTACAAAATTGAAAATATAAACATTAAAAATCTAAGAGAAAGAAAACAAAAAAAAAATGAAGAAATTGCATAGTCTCAAAAGAAATTATTCAACAAATGACAAGAAAACAATATGGATTTGAATAAGCCAAAAAAACAGGAGAAAAACAAGGTAACTTGCTATTTTTTATTTTAAAATCTTTTACCAATTTCAAATAAAAAATAGGGAAACAAATCTGAACTATCTTCCATGGCCGGAAAAGAAAACAATCCGGGAAGAGGGCCGGGATCTTAAAGTTATTTCTGGTTGCTCCCACATAAAGCCTATCGGCTTAAATATGTATTAGTAAATAAATAATATCTATTTTAATACAATTTGACAACTTCTTTATTTTTAAATAATATTTTGATTTAAGTGATTTTAAAGATAATTGTAAGTTAAAAATTAATATTAATAAAAAATTTATATTTGTTTTTTAACATAAATTAATTTATTAATATGTTAAGAAATTAAAATTTACTAATACATGATTCATCCTTCTATCTTACAAATTATCATGTTTGTTTTTTAATATGTCTTACTTGTATTGAAATAGTTAATGCATTATAATTTTATAAATTTTAATTTAAAATTATAATATATTAAAAATATAATTATTAAATAACATATTTCAAATTATTTCATTAATATGCTAAAAAATTAAAATACAAAAAATAATATTATATTAAAATAGTAAAGAAAATTTACTTTTTACAAAATTTCAAATTATCTAGAAAGATGAGATAAAGATTAAAAATTAAAAAGGGTTAAAAAATAAAAGATTTTTTTAGGAATCTATTTTTTATCATCTTTTTAATCTAAACTAATACTATATAGTTCATCATATATTTATTAAATCTCTTTCATGATATTAAAATATCTGAGATCAAAAGTCATCAAAATCAAAATAAATATAAACATAAATATATACAATTAAATATATAATATATTTTTTTCTAAATTGTAAAACATATATAGAATTTAAAATTTTTTTTAAAAAATAAGAAAATTAATATTATATCAAAATTTTAATATTATTAAAAAAATAAAAAATAATAGATAATAAATATAATATATTAATAATTAATTAAATAAAAAATTACTAATTTTAAAAATTGAATAATATCATTATTAACAAATTAAAATGAAATATCTTTATAATAAAGAGTTATATTTTTTAAAGCCCGAAATGATAGAAGAGTAAAAAGTAAGAAGGGCATTGATATACAAATAGAAAAAAAAATTATTAATGCATATGTATGTCACACAAGTTAGAATAAAATTAAATAGTATGATCCCAACTTTTTAGAAAAAATATCGAGTATGTATTAATAAGTAAATTCTATTTATTTATTAATACATACTTGATATATTTTTTTCATTCTTATTTCTATTATTTCTATTTCTTTTCATTCTTATTCCTTTTAATATGTGTTAAAGTAAATTTTATTTTAATTATTTTATTTTAATTTTAATTTCTTAACATATTAGTAAATTAATTTATGTTAAAAAACAAATATAATTTTTTTTATTAATATTAATTTTTAACTCACAATTACCTTTAAAATCACTTAAATCAAAATATTATTTAAAAATAAAGAAAGTTGTCAAATTGTATTAAAGTAAATATTATTTATTTACTAATACATATTTATATATTTGTTTTCATTATTGTTTCTATTGTTTCTATTATTTCTATTTTTTTCATTTTTATTTTTATTATTCTTATTTCTATTTATTAATATTAAATATGTTTGAATCCATATACTTTTTTCACCTCTTATTTAAATATGGTTAAATCTAGTTAAAGTAAATCTTATTTAAATTAAATCTTAGTTAAAGTAAATCTTATTTTTAACATAAATTAATTTACTAATTTAAATAGTTTACTATTAGGTTGCTCTCAAATTGTAAACTATTTTGTTGTATTCATTTGTCATTTTTTTTTCTATTCATCTTGAATTCTCATAATACAACTTAAGCTTTAAATTGTATGGAATTTGCTCATCAATGTGAAAGCGGTGGCATCTAATTTGATCTAATTTTATTCTTAATATATATATACCAATCAATGTGAAATTTATGGCACCTTTGATCTAATTTTATTTTAAAATATATATCTCAATTTCTATAAATTCTTGTGTTCATGTGTTTTATTTCATTGGTGACAGAGAGGGTCATTGTGTTTCAATTTTTTATTTCATATGTGTTTCTTATGGTTTTTTTTGTTGTTACAGAGATGGTACACTCAAGGACTCAAACATCCCATCACTACCACCCATGAAGATTGAGATGACCTACTCAAGAAATCGTGCTTCTCCATTTTTTGACAAATCAGACTACACAAACTTTGAAAAAGATGAAGATAGTGATAGATGATAGTTTTTCTTTGGTATTAGAGGTAACCCTTACTTAAATTAAGGCCAACAAGTCAATCCCCAAAGGCCTCCTTCATGGGTTACATTCTCTACTCTCAACAACTCTCAATCCCCTCAAGGCCTTGAGTGTCATTAAACTCAAGGCCCTCTCATGTTCATTCCAAGCTCCCACACTCTGATGCCTTGACTTCTTATTATGAGTCTGTTCTCAATTATGAACTTCAATTACAGTCCATCTAGATATGGAAATTAGTCTATAGTTTGTAAGAGGGTCTTCCTTGTGATGACATGTGGCACCGTGTAAGAAAAGAATTGTTAGGGGATCGTGGTCAACGTAGTTTGACTGAGCATTTGAATGTAGAACTGAAGCTTGCTAATTCCTAAGAAGAGATTGCACTTGAGGTTGCATTTGTAGGTGTTTTCCAATCAATTAGAACAATATAGTCATTAATCTAGTTTTCCATATCTTTGACTATCTATTTGATTGTGATTCGACCAAGACTCAACTGGTTGTAAGGCTTTTGCAAGGTATGTTTAGTGTAGAGTTGCCAAGAGTTGGAGACCTTTTTCCACCATCGTTCAGGTAGCTTGAAAATCAACAACTAGTCCCTAAGAAAGAAAAGATAAATACATCCTTGCAGATGTACTCTTTCATTCATAAAGTCTTCCTTAAGTTTGAACAATTGATTTCATTAAGCCAATAGTATGAGGAGTTATAAATGAAGAAGAATTCAATTATGTAGAGTCATGTTGTGAGAGGTCTACAAAGACCAAAGCCACGAATAAAAGGACAGATTATCTTGTAGCCACAAAGGTATCAAAATATCTCTTTGTAGACACAGATATATTAAAATCATCAAGTGCAAGAGCAGGTCATTCCCATAGCTTGCAAATCATTATAATCTTTGTTGTTTCCCCTTAATTTTTCCTTCAAGGGAAGATTACACCAGAAGGTCTAGGTGTGAGAGTAGAAGTTGGGGTGTTGGAGTCATTTTGCACCCCTTGAAAAGAAAATTTGAGCTTCTCCCCTTTGAAGGAAAAAGATGAGAATGCCACATCGGGCCACCTCTGTAATATTGATTGTCCAAGTGTGATGGTGGCAAGGCTCACAATTTTTGTGGGCTTGCTAGAGGACTCTAACCTTGGGCCATCATCAAGCCAATCCAACAACTACACTAGAAGACAAAACCCAAAGATGATCATTCTAGGAAGTGAATAATTTGGTCTGACCGGTTGGCAATAGTTCAACAGGTTATGTATCTATAATTTACTAAAGCTTGTGCATCCCTTATGCTATAAAATGGATTCCAAGGTTAGTAAGAAGGGGACTTAAAAGTTGGGCAGAAAATGGCATGTACATAGAAAGTACTAAATTCTAGGGTATGAGAATTAAATACACAGAACTGTATTATTTTCATGAATATAGATGTTTTTTCTTGTGTTGTAATTTGGTAGTCATCCAAAACGTTACCTTTGTCAAATGTATTTTGAACCATATGAATTTAATAAAATCAGGGTTTTGAATTCATTTTTTGCAAATTATGATTACAATGTGTATTATTTATTCAATGGCCTTCTGTCAAGGATGGAGTTAAATGCTTTGTGAAAATAATAGTGGTTGGAATATATGACACAGATATCTAATTAGAGTTTCATATCGACATAAGAAGGATATGTTAATTCCAAGAAGCAACTTAATGAAATCCTAATGATTCTTACCTTAAATGTTATGAGGATTCTTTACAACCTAGTATTTGACTCTATAGCCCAAAGGATTAGGCATTGGTTTGTGTGTGGACACCTATATTATTAGTAATAAATAAATCAGCCCAAATATTTTATTTTCTGTTGTATGGTTATGTGTAGTTAAAACTTGACTTCCAGATTGTTATAAATTGCAAGATATGACAGATTTGAGTCAACTCTGTAAGGGACCAATTTATACTCTGTTTCCTTAGGCTTGGAAGTAATCTGCAAGAATATGCAATATTGAGCACCATTTGACATCTTAGTTAATAATCCATCAAAGGGATACCCACCTGGATTTTGCAGAGCCCAGAGCGAAGGAGATGTTCCACATTTCTAAGGAACTCTCAAGTAGTTGGCCACTGACCCAAGATATCTAGTTATAGAAGAAGGCAAACCCTTAGGTGATCTCGAACATTAGTTGGAGGAACCAATAAAATGACAACTCTATTGGGAAGAATATGATAATTTTGCTTCATAATGTCCTATAATCTCTGGTTACTATTTTACCCAGTGCATATATAAAAAATGAACAGATTTCACAATCTGTTGCAGCTTTATTATTTTATGTTTGATTGAATTGCTCTTGAAATATTTGTGTTCAAGAACTGACTTTTGCTCTCAAGTTTTAAGCCATTCATACATGTTTTACTATTAAGACAAAAATATACAAATTTCATCATTGCACCTCGATAGCAAAAGTATAATAATGTCTATTTAGTTCATTAACCATTTCTTGTGTACCATAATTGAATGAGGATTCCCTATAGCTCCATTGAGGTCTATAAGAAAAATACATTTTTCTTTGCCATCTTATTAACTGAAGAATACTGATTTACAATTTACTTCAATAAGCAATTCTGAGCTCTTCCCACTACAAAATAGTTCACAATTTTGTTCCTTGCATGAGGCACAACCCAAGCTTGTAAAATAAATGTGGTAGAATGGGCTCTGAATTATAAAAGTTGGGCTGGGAGAATATGGAATTAATTCCTTGTTGTGATTGAATTTATTTGCAAATGGAGATGGAATTTTGTTAGATAGGAAAAAAGGAACCAAATTATACATTTTAAAAAGGAAAGACTTTTTGAACTCTATATAGAGCTTGTGTAACAGATGTTAGCTTTGACTTCTTATTATGAGTCCTTAATGTACCAAAGGCAATGATATATTGTTAAGAAATATTTTTCACCAATGTGCACCTAATATTCTAGAATCATGACCAATAAAAACTCACAAACATTTGGATCCATCTGCTTTCTTTTTGTATCCAAACCGTCTAGCAAAGCCAACAACAATCCCCTCTCTCACCAATATTATAAGGTTTACAAGCTCTCCATCAATACAAGCACTAAAAATCTCATGAGTATCACTACATAGATTGATGTAATAGAGTACATTAGACAATAATAATATCAATTTATAATAAAATGATGAAAAAAGAAAAATGCAAGAACAAGAAAACACAAGAGAAAATTCTCTAAACTATTAGAAGAAAAAGAAAACTAAGGTGTGAAAGTATATTAGAAGAGTTAGAAAACTTGGGTTGCCAAGATTGCTAGAAGAATTAAGAGAATCCAGTTCGTGCAACCCAAAAGTTAGGCAACCAAATAGACATACAAATCTTAATTTTAAATCATAGTTGCACCGTCTTGGGGGATGGGGGGACGAGGGAATGAGGAGACAAGTTTTCAGGATAGAGGGGCCACAATTTGGGGATGGTGGCAGGGGACGGGGGGTGTATATACTATACATGTGGTACTTAAAATGCTAGTTATGAAAATATGTATAACAATATAAGACATAAAGATGTAAAATCATTGAACATTGAACATTAAATAGTAAATTTTAAATACTTCAATCAACACATTGAAGAGTTCTATTATATAAATAATAATAGAAAAGCCAAATACTAAATTCTGATATCAAATGTGTGAGTATTAAAAAATCTGATACCAATAAAATAATTAAAAACTTACAACTTTTTTTTGGCGTCACTTTTTTGGTTTGTCATGACGGGGGACGTCTAGGTGTCCCCTTAGGGGTCGAGGGACACACGAGAGTTCTCTTGTCCCCCCCGGGGACACTAGGACATCCTTGCGTCTCCTCGTGAACGGTGGCAAGACGGTGGTGCCTCTGAGGATATTGGAACGTCATCCCCCCACACCCGACGCATCCCAATTCCGGGAACGCCAAAGATTTTTTTTTTTTTGGGGGGGGGGGGGGGACGTGTCCCCAGGTTACTATGTTTTAAATAAAATGACTATTACAAACTCAAAATGGCATTGCTCCTTTCAAAATCCTTGATTAATATAACCTATGTGATCCTTGTTTCATGCATTCATTAACAAGCATATAATACCCAAAAGGTAGAACCCAAAACCAAGTTCTACCAAAAGGACAAACACTTAAGCTTTGACACTTTGGTATATTGATCATTTTAGTTGGATTCACAAAATATTCAAAGCTTGCTCATATATTTTGTGTATTCATAAGTTTCTTCAAGTCCAATGAGTTATCAATTCTAGTGAAGACAAGTTTTAAAAAAAAAATTTAAAAAGTTAAAACAAATTATTTGTAACCATTGCAAGTGATTTCCTCAAGATTCTACATAAATCAAAACCAATTTCCCTATGGTTATTGCTTCTATCTATTAGAAACAAATGTAAGTATTGGTTGTCGGTTAAATTTTTTTAGGGATTAGGCAAGCAACACTTCTATGCTTGAAAACTATTTTATAAAATGAGGCAAAACAAAAACTACCTTTTTGAAGGTTGAGACATTATATTGAATATCTAATTAAATATCTTTTTGAGCTTAAAATTATGCCTTTAAAATTGAGCTTATGTGACTTTGGATTGATGTAGGCAATAGTGATTGTTGGTCGTAAACAAATACAGAACACAATAGTATGAGAATGGGTGATATTTTCCTCTAGCAATGCCCATGAAGTACATGTGGATGTCAAGTATAAAAAGATGTTATCAAATTCAATAATGTAGAAGAATGGTTGTTGTGTATGCTAAATTTGAAACCTATTATACAGCCTAAATATTCCAACCACAAGCCTAAGATCTAAAAACTAATTCAATAAAAAATTAATAGAGTTCTAAATCATGAAATGCAAAACAGAATAAACAAAGCAATACCATCAAATTCATGATTTTCTTGACTCCATTGTTCTCCTCCTTCAATATCTTGTAGAAATGGTGATTGTTTTCATCTATGTAGCATGTGCACAAGATGACATAAAAGGATTGGAGTGTGGTTGATTGATGTTGATGAAGCTATGATGTAAGATGTAACAAGTAGGTAGCAATATTGCAAGAGTTCTCAAAATCCGCATTCCTTTGCATTAGGTTGTGATTATTATCATGATTAGCCAAAATGAGGAAAAATTCTCTTTTATATAAGTCCTCAAGAGAATCAAGGATGGAGATTAAGAGGTTAAAAGATGAATGGGCAAGATAAGATGGTAGGTGGGAGTGAATAAGATTAAGAGTTTGATTTTGAATTAAGGGATGAGATTGAGTGGTAAGTGAGAGTTAGGTAGAGATGTTGACTTTTGGTACAACACATCTTTGAATACAATGAACCTAGACATGTTGGGAAAAGAGAAGGAAAAGATAAATTAAGAGACATGTGACATTTGTCACTTGCCTATGAATTTACTAGATTATGATCCATGTGAACAAGTTAGAGGGATAAAATTAGAAAGAAAAAGATAATGAAATTAATTAAATAAATAAAAGTATTCATTTCATTAATAGTAGAACAAGGAGTGGAAATTAGATAATTAAATAAATAAATAAAATTATTTACTTATATAAGAGAGGAAGAGGTTTTAATTAATAAATGAATTATGGTAAAATAATTAAATAAATTTATTTATTTAATTGAGTGATGAAATTTTTAGGTGTTTATATTTTGCCCCTCTTTGAGGCAATGCACTTTATCACACTATTTTAAAGATTAAAAATTTTAATTGATACATGCCCCAATAGAGAAGGTGATATGTGCCCTCGAGAGATTGGTAAAAAAAATTAAATGTGGGCAATCTCTTGATAGGTTGATAGGAAAGGTTAGCTTGAGTTTTTGCAAAAAATTAGGGTTGGTTAGGAGAAAATAAGGCTAAAATCAGGCCATTAGGGTCACAAAGGTCTGCAATGATTTTCTAGGCCAATTGGGGTTACAACACCTATAACTAGGAGTTTTGGATTCATGTATCCTCATTTGCATCCTTCATTTCTAAGAGAAGAGTCCAAAGTAGAGTAGAGCATTGCAAGCACGAAGGTGAGGCGATCACATTGGAGACACATAGGTTTGAGCTCACATCTAACAATTCGATCAACCAGAGGAGTATGGGGACCCAATATGTAGCTAGTACTTTGGCCCCTAAATAGCATTTATAGTGTCATTAATAGGGTAGGAAAGTAATTTAGTCATATGCGCAGAAAGGTAGTTCATGTGCAAATGGTACTAGAATCTATGCAAATGATGTACAACTCACATTTACAAGGTATTGTTGAGCATGTGTACACTGTGGCACCTATGCAAATAATTTTGGCACTTTTGATAAGATTTCACATTTGATAAGAACCTACAAAAATGATATCTAATGTTGTGCAATTGATGAAATTACAAAAATGATTAGGGATGTTGCACTTCTAATAAGAAGTTGTGTATTTGATAAATATGCACAACTGACCTAATCTTAACTATACAATTGGTCTAATTGGTAACTGTAGCAAGATTGAGTAGTTGATTAGGATTAATTTGAGTGCATGATATGTTGACATTATTTGGTTTATTATAGGTAGATACACCAATTTTTATCTTTAGGGTGTAATATCCTCCCACATGGCATAGGTGGGAAGATCTATCGGATGTGGAGCTTGGAGTTCTTGGTGCCACAGGATTTTTGTATGTCATCTTTATGCCTAAGAGCAAGGCTAACCTAGGGATTTCGTTTTCTTCAATTTTGTTATGGCATAGTGAGCATTGTTCATTTTAGAGGGTTCATTTATCCAAAAAAAAGGTTGCATGGCATATCAACAGGATTAGGATGGACTATGGAGAGGATTGTTATGGATAAAACTCAGTTTGCATGGGATTTTTGCATATTTCCACACCTCTATCATATGCATCATGCGGTTTACTTCAATGGGGTAAGTCTTATAGTAGAGGTCACACTTCTTCATGTTTGGACATGGGAGAACATAGCAATCGTCAGTCCAATTTGCATGAGATTTAGGGTGGCAGGACAACCTTATGTACATATTTATATATCTATCACATCTATGCCCAAGATGGGAAAGATAGAGTACTAGAAAAATGTGATAGATGAGATCGAAACACTCAAATGGAGATTGTGCCTAGATTGTGATGATTAGGAGAATGATGACACATGGTTGTATTTCTTTAAGACTCATTGTTTGATCAATAGGATCTCGTATGTCATTGAGAGACACTTGTCAAACATGGTACTTAGACAATTTGGTCATGTACAAATGGAGCCTTAAGGATCATGAAATTTTTGCATAGACTATGCAAGAGAGACAATGGTGTGGTCCAACCTTGTCATATGAGGTAGAAGTATAAACTTCAATACATTGCATAAGGTTTGATGAGAGACATTGTAGATGCTAGGATGACACCTAAGTTTTTAGCCAATCCATTTCCTAGGCTGACAAGGTTATGGGAGTTATATCCTTAATTAGAGGATGAGAAGGATGATATACTAGCTCCACCTAGGAGGATGTATAAAAGGAGGCAAGATTAGGTAGGAGGAGGAGATTAGTGGAGATGGATGGGGTGGCAATGATGGATGAGATGGAGGTGGAGATGGTCTTAAACAATTTTTGGTTTAGCATGTGGGATTTCCACTGATGTCATTGAGGGGATGCCAGGGAGTGATACAAAAATGGGCACATGTATAGTGTTCGGCTCTATCGTGGGTATAGGAATAGGTTCAGCCTTCACCATAGGTGTAGGACTCACTATGGGTTAAAATTGAATTCATAAGATTTCATAGGAACTTAAAAAATGGAAACTTTAATATCTTCAAAACTAGACATGATCTTGTAGCAAAAATTTATTGGTATGCTTATCCAGCCCATCTGAAGCTTTTAGGGAAGTTTAGGAAAAATCCACGCTCAAATAAAAAATGATTATAAATAGTAAGTATATGTAAATACAAGGTTAAGACACATTTTCCTAACAATCTCCACTTGTTGTACACCTTGTAAGAGCAAAGGGAGTTGTTGGCTATTTTCGCCATTGTTAGCCCATCAAAGATATCCAATCTGAGAGACCTTTCATGGGCTAAATTTTGTTTGTTCTTGTCTCCTTGGTTCACCATGTTTTCATTTTCAAGATTGAATCCTTGGACCAGTTAGAACACTTAAGAATCATATGTCAGTGACACTTTTATTTCCTATAATTTTAACTCTTGAATTTTTTTAAAACTTTTTGCTTCATGCCCGAAATGCAGTTCGTAATAGAGCTGAAAAGTTTTAGTAGCATCTTCAAAGGTCATGTTTTATAAAAAATTTGTTCAGGTTCCTAAACAAGCATCAGAGCCCAAAGTGAGTTATGGAACCCCACTATACTCTTGATACACCACTTGGAATCATGGAAAGGGAGGAAATAAAATAAGTGTAAGTTTGAAAAAGGAAATGGCGTAATTTTCTAGTTCCAAAATAGGTTTCAGAACCTAACAGCTTAATTAGAACCAAAAGCATCGACATCTTAAGGGGAGTTACTCATGCAAAGTGGGTAAAATTTAGAGCTGTGAAAAATTCTCTATGGTTTTGGATATAGAGGCGAGCCTTAGTGGAAGTTTGGGAACTCTTGTCAGAGCCTGGCAGGAAAGAGGGAACTTCAAAGATATATATAAAAGCAACAAGCAACAATGGTTTTCGATGAGACGGGTTTCCATTTTTCTGATGGACACTTATTAGAGTAGATACAATGGTTTATGAAGTGTTCAAGTGCTTTATCAAAATATAGACCTTCATCGATAAAGATAATGTCAATGTAACATTCCTTTTGTTTTACCGATGAAAAATTTTCGATGAGAGTTGGGTAGTTAGTGAAGTGTCCCAGTGTCTTATCAATATGACCACTTTCATCGACATAGTTCATCGATATACCATTCCTCTTGTTTTATCGATGAGCGGTTATTAGCATAGCTGAGTAGTCTATGTAATCTATAAAGAGTCGTATCGATACCACTACCTACATTGATAATTCAATATCGATATAGCTTCTACCCTATGTTAGGATTGATATTTTAAGGCCATACCTGATGAGAAAATAAAAAATGTACCAAGAGGAAGGGTGTGTCAAAGATAGGCATTATCTTTCTTAAGCCAAATATGAGAGTTAGAGAGTTTGCATTTTGGGTCATTATCACTAGAAAATTCCTTAGTTTATTTTATAATTCTTCCATGTCTACAAATATTTTGTTTTTTCCTTGATTATTAGGCATACCTCGTGTTCCTGAAAGATCCTAATAAAAAATACACAGAGGGTTGCAAATACACGGGGTTACACCCCTAGTGTAATTTGTTTCTTCCCCAGGTTCTTGCAAAGATATGCTTGAATGTTGAGATCAAGTGGTGGAAGAATGGGGTGTGGTGAAATAGGTCAAGTAAAGAAAAAAAAAGGTGGTCGCGACATTCTGCTACAGTTGTACAAAGAAGGCTAAGTAATGCACAGAAATGTGGGGTAACCCAAAAGATGTGTTGCTCCAAAAAAAGTGAACACACACCAAGTCTTTGTGGCACCCAAATCAAGGTGAGTCAAAATGGCATGGAGAAGTGGGGTGTAATATAGATGGGTTTCAAAAACCAAAGGCAGAACATTAACCTCGCTCTTCGATGTGGGAATTGTTATCACATGTTCACTCATCTTTGGAGACCTAATTACTAAATGAGACTATTGTTCCGTAGTTTGGATTATTAGGTGATCTTTATTAAATTTGTGTTCATTTATAGTAAGATACATGAAAAGGAAAATAAATTCTCACATCTAAAGTATTACATGTATATGTGGCAATATCTTAAATGTGATGTACAAAACAAATGATTGAGAAGATCTTTCATCTGAGCTTGCATAGGCTGTGAGCATAGCCATTTTCAGAATTGCACAAATGAGTACAAACATACATGAAATGAACATAAATACTAGGGTACCAGACATTGCCTAGCATTGGAGTGTTGATCTAGTTTTGTCCAGTGTGCTCTTGTGAACTAGAACCTGCAAAGAAGAGAGAAAGGGGTGGGGTTAGATCCAATGGATCTAAGAAATGTATGGTAGCATAATATGTGTCCTCATCTACAAGCACACATATATGCGCTCAGTCATACACCTCTAATAAGGGCTATGCTACAGGGCATGTACACTCAGGAAAGATGTCGCAGGAAGAAAAAAGAGATACCATGTTTTCACTAACTTGTTTGTTCCATGTGCAGATACAGAAGAAGTTGATTCATTGTTGTTTACCTCAACCATATAATCGAAGTACTAAGAGGATGGTCTTTCCAAAAGACCATCCTACAAGTATAGCGATTATCTGTACAACAACAATCCAAAGGTGTTGGAACCCATATGAATGATGTTGCCTTGTGATGTGGGATCTACAGGGAAAACCTTAAAGTTCCTCAATAAAGACCACATCATAGGCCAAGAGCATCCATGATCACCAAAAGGAATCAACTAGATGAAGCAGTATCAGTGGAACATTCAAATATCATAAAGGCAAATCAAATGAAGCATGGTCAAGTACTGGCAGATTCAAAGGCGAATACATCACCAGCATGTCAGAAAAGGTACACAATCTGCATACTAATTAAAAGTATATCATGGCATGAAGCATGTTCAAATCTGCATTATGAACTAATTAAAAGGGGCTACAGTTGGTGAATCAAGGACACGATGCATCTTAAGGATGGAACATCATCGTCTGGAACACTGAATGGATAGTGCATGTGCCAAGAAAAATGAGCACCAAGCAGTATGTCATCAAATGGATCTCAAGCATGGTGCAATGAAACAATCACGGTGAATACTATACGGTCAGCAAATGAGCTTGAAAATGAGACCACCAAAAAATTCATGTACAACAATAAACATGCATAGGCAGAGCTCAACATGGCATGGTATCTCAAATAATAAACACTTGATGCATGAACAAGCTGAGAGCAATAGTCAATATATTAATACCATGGAGTTAACAACAAGCATCAATGCCAGACTGCTCATGGGTGCCATAAACAATCAACTCAATAAATAATGACATTAAGCCAAAACAATAGCAATAGAGTGGCCTCGAACATACAGAAGAAGTAATGACAAACAACAATGAACTACACGTGTGGCTCGCAACTTTTTAAAGCGATGGAAATGATCAAGACAATCAAGTAAGTGATATGCCAATACAAAGGAGACCGATATCATAACTCGTTGGCATATGCCATCAACAAACAAACATAATATGATGTCTTATTCCAAGGTTCACGAGCCATGAATAGAGACAACAAACATCATAAAATTGGCGTCATAGTTTGTTCACAAACAATAGGCTCAGCCCCAAAAACATCAACATTGAGTTCAATACCAACAAAGATGACATCAAGCATCAAATCATCCATCAACAACATAAGCTCACGGGCTCCAAAGCATGGATAAACACATGTAGAGGTGCCCTATTCCAGGTTCACAGGACCCATAAATGAAAGCAAAGTTTTAAAATACCATAATCAATATCAGTAAACAAGCATATTTCATGGTGCCATGATAAATATAGAGCTTGCAATCTCGGGCATCATGTCCTAAACAGTGACCATTCGAGCCTTGTAACAACGTAATAATAGAGTACAGGCCGAGGGTACAGTGCCATGGAAATAAAAGCAAGTATGCTAAAGATATAAATACTCCATAGAAATGAACTGGTACAACAAAAAAAACCATAAAAATCATGAGGCTGAGAATCTATGGCTCGCAGTCATCAAAACAGAGAAATAACAAAATTACGATGCCCTAGATTGCAGGTTGTAAAAATTCAATACTCATAGGAACTTCAATGGAAATAGCAAGGATGCACGTGATTTCAAAGAAAATGAATCATAATCATAATAGAGAACCATTAAATTGATGCCCTAGTTTCGAACTCACAAAATCATCTAAGTTTGATAGGGTAAAAAGCCATGAAAATGATACCTTTCTTTCATTAGAATATAAAATAGCAATAGTTGTGCCATGGAGAAGGAAAATTCAATGATGTTTGGATTCATAGTGAGCATGGTAATGCAGGGAAGGTAAATTCAATTAAGCCCTGAAAATACAAAAGGGTTAAACAATATGCCCCAAATCCAAGCAGTACATAACAAAACCAATGATAAAATAGTGCCATAAAATCTATACCAACAGCCAAATAGATGGAAGAAAATTAAGCAGTATTGATTTGTGTTGTCACTATAGCAACAACCAAATAGATGGCAAAAAATTAAGCAGTATTGATTTGTGTCGTCACATATGCCCTTGAAAATGCAGAGCATAGTGCCCTCAAAATTAAAATCAAATACAGAGGAGTTAAAAACCCAAGTGCCTACCTTGACAACATGATGCCACATGATAAATGTTTCCAAAGCTAAACTCAAAGATCAAATGCAAAGGGCCAGTGCAAATGGAAAGTTTCCCAGTGAGCAGAAGTTAGGTGTTAGTGTTTGACATCCTCCTCCTTTTGCTTGATCGGTTTTGACAGAATGCCAATCGATAGGTTTTCCCTTTTCCTTTTAAGGATTAGGTTGAGAAATCTATTAAATAAATGTTGTTTATTTTCCTAGGGGACTTATGCTATGAGATAGGTGGATTTCTTTTGAAAGATGTAAATATTTTAGATATGTTCTCCCCTTTTAATTTAAATTGGGTTGAAGAACTATTCATGAATATAATTAATTAAACTTTTGAAATCCACATAGGGGGGAATAAAGATTGTAAATGAAAAGTCATTACCTATTTCCATTGTAAATTCTGACAATGGTATTTTATAAACCATTGTCAAAATATTATTTCTAGTACATGACTTGGAGTGGATAGAGTAGTCATTTTGACCCTTTTTTTTAGGCGTCCCACTTTTCCCACTACCCCCTGTAAACCTAGGAATCTGACATCTAGGTTTAAGAGGCATCTTCATGGGCCTAATTGCAGAATTTTCCATTTTTAGGAGGTTGAGGAGGTTTCAATGTTGATTCCTTTGTCTTGTTTTATATACCTCTCACTTATGTGATTTAGGTTAGCTCTTCATTATTTCTCTCTAGAATGAGAGTGTTATAGCTCTGAGAGACATATTTGTACTTAGCTTCTTTTTAGTAATACAAAATTGATCCTTCTTGTTTCTCCTCCTTTCTGAGTTTCTTATTGAGTTTCTATGCAAAGATTATTATGATATTATCTTATCCTTAATCTGCGTGTTGATTCAACTAAGTATTCAGGAATTTGTTTTGGCTTTGAAGTAGTAATTTGTGTACAAACTGGAATCATAATTGTGGAAATATCTTCCCTTTCTATATTCCAAGAACCTTATTATTTCTAATAAGTTTAAAGTGGTAGGATCAAGTTGTGAATTGCAGATTTGTTTCAACTATTTTAGTAAGCTTATTTCAACTGTGGATCTTCTATCAATTCAGTGGATCACCTAGTTCAAGTTAGTTTCAGTTATTTGTTTCATGCACTCTCTCCCTTTCCTCAAAAGTTAGTCAATTTTCAAGTGAACCAAGGGGAAGCCGGTCCCTAATCTGGAGGTCTACTTTCTGATAGGTCACCCACAACCTGAAAGTAGTCCCATGTTTCACAGGATTGCTGAGTTTTACACTTAGCATATTTGGGTGCAATCCTTAGTGACCAATTTTGGCACACCCGGTGGGAGTGAAGACTTGGTGAGTCAGTTTTTTTGAAGTATTTCCATGTGGGTTATTGTTTGGTATGAGCGGTGACTATGTTTTGATATCATACCTAGCAACTCTAATCTTGTTTCATGCATATCAGCACTTAAGCTTATGATTGGGATTCCAACCAGGAAGAGCAAGAATCCTTTTGTTTATGCAGAGCTACCACCATCCAAGGAAATGCCTAAAGCAACCCAATCTACAAATCCCATTCCCATTCTCATTCATATTCATGCACGCACTATTGTAATCCCACCTGTGCAAGCAACACTAGCAGTTCAAGTTCCCCTAAATCCTCCAATGGCCACAAATCATCCTTCTGTGGCCTTTAATCAAGGCAACCCTTTGAACTTGCAGTAGCATAATGACATACCTATATCAGCCCTTAAGAGCCTACCTAATTTTTACAGGAGAGGATCAAACATCCACTATTGAACATATAAGAGATGTTGCATCCCTCTGTACCCTCCATAATATAACCCAAGACAATGTAGCTATGAGGTTGTTGGCAACATCCCTTAAAGGAAAAGATTTGCAATGGTTTAGAGGTCTAGCAGTCGGTTCCATATCTAGCTGGGATGAGTTGGATCAAGCCTTAACCAATCAGTTTGAAGACAAGTTTGACCACCTCTCTTTAGTTGAACATCTGACCACCATTAAAAGGGAACCCCAGGAGTATATGATGGATTTCAATTTTAGATTCCAAAGAACATGGAATAGAATACCAACTATAGTTAGACCCTCAAGTCAGCATGCTTTCCTATACTATTTGAGGGCACTTAACAATGATATCTCTATTATGATCCAGTCTATGGGAGGGAATAACTTACCAGCAACATATGATCTTTCTATAAGGGATGAAAATAGTCTAATACAAGCTGGAAAGATACCCCCAAGGCCTCCAATGCCTATCTTTCCTGAGCTTCATCCTATTCCGGAAGCAATTCCAACCTTGGCATCTATTCCACCTATCCCAACTCCTCCCCAGCAGGTTGTCATTCCATCTATTGACCAGTCCCAAGATCTAAAAGATATTAAGAAGACCTTGCAGTATGTTTCTAATGAACTAGTCAACCTCAAAAGGCAACAATTCCAACCTTATCAAGCCCCTTATCAAGCTTAGTATCAGCAAAATAGGCCCCAATACCAATCAGGCTAGCAAGGCCAAGCAAGAAACTATAATCAAAAGGCCAGTCAACCCTACAATCCCAATATTCCTAGTGCCTCCAAAGAGCTTGTTCCTGTAGCTCAAAACAATATGGCACAATAATACAAGTGGTTTTGTCCATGTAATCAGCATCACATTCAGGGGATGTGCCCCAATAGCTATGGCCAAGCCCTCATGGTGCAGAATAATGTCATGATGCCACAAGAGATGACTCAAGAACCAAATATTCAGCAAGGTCAACCTACTGACTCAAATGAACTTCACACACCAGAGGTGGCACTTGTTAACTTCTAGAAGGAGGAGTTTTGTGGGGTACATTTTTCCCTAAATGACAACCAGAACTATGTTCCAATTGCAACCAACATGAAATCTAAAAAGAAGGCTTTCGATGCTGAGCAATCAGCCTCTACCAGTCAGCAAGCTCCAGTTGTGACTCCATAGTCCAAGGTTGCTCAAGCCCCACTTCAAAATCAGTTAAAAGAGGTCAAGGAGCCAGCCAAGGTAGTAACACAATTAGCATTTGCAAAACCAGAAATTGCTTCAGTGAAGGGACAGCCAAAGGTGAGCTTAGGATCTTATAATAATGTTGAACAAATGAAGAAGACTTCCATAACTATACCTATGATAGACACTTTGGCAATTCCTGGGAAAAAGGATTTAATGCTTAACGCTTTGGCTAAAATTTCATTAAATGATGAAAGTGTTTTAGAGTAGCCTAGAGTCCTAATGGCTGAAGCATCTCAAAAAGAGAAACAAATTGGAGAAGGCAGCTTACAGCCCACCATTTCTCCATAGGTTAAACCCCCTCCTTTCTATGTTACTATTTTTTTTGGGAAATTTTTGGTTCATAATTGTATGATAGACTCAAGGGCAAGTAGTTTAGTAATCTCTAAATAGCTAGTAGACCTCCTAGGATTGTCTTATGAACCAATAGACAGACCTTTTGTTCAGTTGGATGGGTCATCAGTCAACACCATTGGAGTCATTAAAGACCTAAGTCTCACCTTACATGAATTTCCCAACTTCTCTATTCCTCGGGATGTCTATGTCATAGATTTGCCTCCCTACTTCACCATTTGTTTGAGCAGAGATTTCACTGCTAGGTTGGGGGGATACCTTTCAGCTGATTGGTCTCATTTATACTTTAAAACCAGATGTGGTACAAGGGTTAGAATCAAGTCTAAAGCCTTTGCAAAGAACCATGTTGAACCCTATATCCCTAGCCCTATGAATGCCAATTTGATGTTCCATGAACAAGATGCCATTGACTCTGAACCTAAGACCACTACCAAAAACATTCCAGATATTGTTTTAGATGAATGGGCTGAAAGGGATTTAGAAGATAATCCTTTTAGAAATATGGAAATTTTTAGTATAGGGATGTATATCATTCATGAGGAAGGTGCAGTGATTCCAGATTTGATGAAGAAAGAAGATGAGAATCCTAAAAATTAGAATAATGAGTTGTGGCAGTTGTTCTTTGATGGTGCCAGAAGCATAGTTGGTTCAGGAGGAGGATCTGTCTTGATTTCTCCAGAAGGACAAATGTATTACTCTACTGTACTTTTTTCTGTTAGTTGTACTAATAATACATCAGAGTATGAGGACTTAATTTATGGTTTGGAATGGGCCAGAAAGAAAGGAATCAAATGTTTGAAAGTTATGGGTGATAGTGAGTTAGTAGTTAATCAGATTCGTGGCACTAATCTCACTAAAAATGATATGCTCAAGATGTATAAGCACAAGGTTTTGGATTTGATAGAAGGATTTTATGTTGTTAATCTAATTGTTGTCCCAAGAGATCAAAACAAACATGCAGACAAGTTGGCTGCCATGGGAGCTGAGTATGACATTCCCAAGGGAGTCACAAGCACTGAAATGTAGCATGTGATAGTCCTTGTGAGACCCTCAATACCAGACAATCAGGTGAGCTGGCAAGTCTTTGAAAATGATGAGTAGAGTTTTTAATTCTTTAATAGAAGAAGCTGAATTCTCTAAAGTTAATCAGAATAAGATTTCTCACCAATATAGTGATCAGATGTTACAGTGGAAAACTTATAAATTACCCAAGCGATTGGTCACCCTTAAGTCCATTTTTCACTCTGATGACCAGCTCAGAGGAGACAAAGCCATCATGACAGTCAAAGAGGAACACTACCAGCCTGTTGAGATATTCAAAGATAAGTCCCTCAAGCTAGGAAAGGTATGTACCCAGCCAGAAAGGTAGGCCTTTGTCTCATTGTGTCAAGAATTTAATGATGTTTTTGCATGGGAGTATTATGATTTGAAAGGGTTTGATCCCCACTTAGCCCAGCATACCATTGAAATGGAACCCCATGCCAAACTTGTGAGACAGAAATAGAGACCTATTACCCCTAAGCTAGAAGTGTTAATGAAAACAGAGCTAAGGAAAGTGATTGAGGTCAATATCATCTTTCCCATCAAACACACCTCTTGGGTCTCTAATCTAGTGCTTGTCAGAAAAAAGAATGGTGAAATCTGGTTGTGTAGATTTCAGAGACCTCAACAGAGCCTCACTCAAGGACCACCATCCATTACCCTCCATGGAACAAATACTACAGTTTGTCTCAGGGTCTGACAGATTTTCTCTACTAGATGGCTTTTCTGGCTATAACCAGGTCCTAGTAAGAGAGGAAGACCAATATAAAATAGCCTTCACCACCAAATGGGGCACCATGGCATACAGAAAGATTCCCTTTGGGCTATCTAACGTTGGTGCTACATTTCAGAAAGCCATGGAAATGGCATTTGCTAGTTTGATGAATAAATTTGTCCTAGTCTACTTAGATGATATAATTGTCTTCTCAAAAGATACTAACAATCACTTGGTTCATCTAGGGAATATTTTTGAAAGGTGCAGAGAATATGGAGTTTCACTGAATCTAAAAAAGTGTATCTTTGTTGTCCACGAAGGTAGACTTCTGGGACACATTATTTCTAAAGAAGGAACAACAATTGATCCTGAGAGAATAAGGGCCATCATGGCACTACCCTTACCAGCACACAAGAAGGGGTTGCAAAGTTTCCTTGGGAGAATCAACTTCTTGAGAAGGTTCATCCCTAATGTTGCAGCACTATTGAAGCTTATGACCCAAATGATGAAGATGAATTCAACCTTCCACTGGACAAATGAAGGGAAGAAATGTTTTGAAGAGGTAAAGGAAGCAATTGTTTTTGCCCCCACCCTAGTGATCCCTAATTTTTCAAGAGATTTTATTCTATATACTTTTGGGAATATTGATAATATCTTTTCCATGCTAGTCCAACAAAATATTGAGAAACACGAGCAACCAGTGGCTTTTTACAACCAAGGTCTTGATGGTTATGAGTTAAATTATACTCCTGTAGAGAAACATGTCCTAGTAGTAGTGAGGAGCTTGAAGGAGTTTAGGCTTTTTTTTTCTAACAACATAGTGCACCTAATGGTTGCTCACCCTTCATAAAAGACTTCCTTCTGAATAAGGATTTGAGCCACAAGAGGGCTGGTTGGGTCACCAAAGTCATGGAATATGATATCCAAATCAAGGTGACTAAGTTAATAAGGGGAAAAGGGATATGTGAGCAGATGAATGAAAGAAAAATGGACAAAATCCAGCAAGAAGGAGAGGTTGTCCTGATGAACTAGAATTCAAAATAGAGTACAAGATGGACAATAGAGATGAAACACTATCTCTTGACTGGTCAATGCCCTCAAGACCTTGACAGGAGCAAAAGGAGGTACTTTAGGCTCCAAGCCATTGCTTTTATCATTTTAGATAATATTTTATATAAAAAGGGATTATAATGGTGTCCTTTTGAGATGTGTTGAGCCTAGTCAAATGAGAAATTTTTTAGAAGAGTTTCAAAATGGAGGATCTGGAGGACACTTTGCAGCCAAAACCACTACTCTAAAAGTGATGAGAGTGGGGGTACTATTGGCCCAGCATGTATAAAGATGCGTTTGATTAGGTGAGGAAGTGCAAGAACTATGCTCTATTTGCTATAAAATAGAAGTTGGCAGCCCTCCCATTGCATCCCATCAAGGTGGAGCAACCCTTCTCCAAATGGGGGTTTTATTTCATTGGACCTATTAATCCTTCATCCAGTGCTTGTCACAGATGGATACTTACTGCTATAGACTATTTTACCAAATGGATGGAGGTTGTGGCACTAAAAGAAGCAAATGAGACCTCTATCCTAAATTTCTATCAAGATATTGTGTCAAGGTTTGGCACTCCATACTCTATCATTTCAGACAATGCCTTGGCATTTCTTGGAATGAGAATCTCAGAATGGGCATTGAGACACAATATCTTCCTAAGCACTTCATCTAACTATTACCCTTAGGGTAATGGCTAGGTAGAGTCAACAAACAAAAACTCATTGAGGATCATCAAGTGAACTATAGAGGGAAACCAGAGGGACTGACATAGCAAGTTTAAGTTGGCTCTATGGGCAGACAAGATAACCCCTAAGAGATCTATAGGTAACTCTCCTTATACACTTGTTTATGGGAAAGAATCTAGGATTCCTTTTTCTACTGAATTGCCGACTTTGAGCTTAATTAATGAAATTGAACTAATGGAAGAAGATACTATGCAAGTTAGGCTTGCTGAGTTAATTGAGCTTGAAAAAAAAAGGAGATTAGCACTAGAAAACCTAGAGGCCCATCACTCTCAAATGAAGAGAACTTTTTATAAAAGGGCCATGCCTAGGGTTTTTAAGGAGGGAGACCTTTTCCTTAAATGGGATGAGTTAAAACATAAACCAGGAAGGCATACTAAATTTGATGCTATATGGAGTGGACCTTTCATGGTTGTTAAGTGCAAGACCCATAATGCTTTCCAGCTGGCCAATATGGATGGAGATGAGCTAGCCATTCCAGTGAATGGGATTCACCTCAAAGCTTGTTTTTGAGGTCAAGTTCTACCCTATACATTAATAATTGTTAGTTTCATTTCTGGCTTTTTGCGTTTCCTAAGTGCTCCAGCATAGGTTTTTTCATTCAAGTTGCTTTCAGTTTCAGTTTGGTTTTGGTTAGCAATAAGCCAGAGCAGTCTATCTTCGATAGTTAGTTTGTTTTGTTGGCAAGAAGGAGTTGTTTCCTTAAAGCTAAGTTTGGTTCTAGATTATGATACTTTATGTCCAATG
The DNA here is from genome assembly GCA_027943335.1 of Chamaecyparis obtusa. NCBI lineage: Eukaryota > Viridiplantae > Streptophyta > Pinopsida > Cupressales > Cupressaceae > Chamaecyparis > Chamaecyparis obtusa. The sequence continues at coordinate 294,755 of BSBK01002891.1, read as the reverse complement.
GATTCAAAGGTAACTGGTCAAGGTGCTTAGCAGGCAAGCACTCAGTTGAGGTCACCAGAATGTTATCATATTTTCACTCATCTTTGGAGATCTAATTACTAAATGAGACTATTATTCCCTAGTTTAGATTATTAGGTGATATTTCTTAAATTTGTGTTCATTTAATAGTAAGATAATAAAAAGGAAAAGAAATGCTCACATATAAAGTATTACATGTATATGTGTCAATATCTTAAATGTGTTGTACAAAAGAAAGGACTAAGAAGATCATTCATCTGAGCTCACATAGGTTGTGAGCATAGCCATTTTTAGAATTGCATAAATGAGTACAGACATACATGAAATGAACATAAATACTAGGGTACCAGACATTGCCTAGTATTGGAGTGTTGATCCAGTTCTGTCCAGTGTGTTCTTGTGTTCCAGAACCTATAAGAAGAGAGAAAGGGGTGGGGTTAGATCCAATAGATCTAAGAAATGCATGGTGCCATAATATTTTCCCTCATCTACAAGCACGCATATATGCACTCATTCATACACCTCTAATATGGGCTATGCTATAGGGAATGTACACTCGGGAAAGATGCCACGGGAAGAAAAAAGAGATACCATGTTTTCACTAACTTGTTTGTTCCATGTGCAAATATAGAAGAAGTTGATTCATTGTTGTTTACCTCATCCAGATAATCAAAGCACTAAGAGGATGGTCTTTCCAAAAGACCATCCTAGAAGTAAATTGATTGTCTGTACACCAATAATCTAAAGGTGTTGGAATCCAGATGAATGACGTTGCCCTGTGATGTGGGCTCTATCGGGAAAACCTCAAAGTTCCTCGATAAAGACCACATCACAGGCCAAGAGTGCCCATGAACACCACATGGAAGCAACTAGATGAAGCAGTATCAGTGGAACATTCAAAGATCATAAAGGCAAATGAAATGAAGCATGGTCAAGCACTGGCAGATTCAAAGGGGCATACATCATCAGCATGTCAAAAAAGGTACACAGTTTGCATACTAAGGAAAAGTACATCATGAAATGAAGCATGTTCAAATCTGCATTATAAACTAAGTAAAAGGGGCTATAGTTGGTGAATCAAGGAAGTGGTGCATCTTAAGGATGACATATCATCATGTGGAATAGTGAATGGATAGTGCATGTGCTAAGAAAAATGAGTACCGAGTAGTATGTCATCAAATGGATCTCAAGCATGGTGCAATGAAACAATCACGGTGAATATTATACGGTCAGCAAATAGGCTTGAAAATGAGACCACCACAAAATTCATGTACAACAATAAACATGCATAGGAAGAGCTCAATATGGCATGGTATCTCAAATAATAAACACTTGATGCATGAACAAGCTGAGATCAACAATCAATATATTAATACCATGGAGTTAATAGTGAGCATCAATGCCAGACTACTCACGGGTGCCATAAACAATCAGCTCAATAAACAATGCCATTAAGCCAAAACAATAACAATAGAGTGGCCTCAAAGATACAGAAGAAGTAATGACAAATAACAATGAACTGCAAGTGTGGCTTGCTGCTTTTCAAAGCGGTGGCAATGATCAAGACAATCAAGTAAGTGATATGCCAATACAAAGGAGACCGATATCATAGCTCACTGGCATATGCCATCAACAAACAAACATAATATGATGCCCTGTTCCAAGGTTCACGAGCCATGAACATAGATAGAAAATGTCATAAACATGGTGTCATAGCTCATTCACAAATAGCAGGCTCGACCCCATAAACATCAACAGTGAGTTCAATACCAGCAAAGATGACAGCAAGCATCAAATCATCCATCACTAGCATAAGCTCACGGGCTCCAAAGCATGGATAGACACATGCAGAGGTACACTGTTCCAGGTTTGTAGGACCCATAAATGAAAGAAAAATTTTAACATACCATAATCAATAGCAGTAAACAAGCATATTTGCACCATGATAAATATAAAGCTTGCAAGCGCGGGCGGGGATAACTTTAAGGAACCCCCCCCTCCCAAAAAGTATAAAATTGTGGCGAATCACATGTGATTTGGGTGAAAAAAATATAATAGTGTTGGCGAATTATGCGTCAATCTATGGATATTTGGTGGCAAATTTTTCAATTGTTTACACAATTTTTATAAAAAAATGGCGATTATAATTTTTTGTTTTTAATAAATTTATTAATATTGATGGTGAATTATGTTTTGAAATATGGATATTGGTTGGAAAATATTTTAATAACCGATACCATTTTTATAAAAAAATGGCAAAATTATTTTCCAAATAGTTGAATTAATTTATTTGTTATGGCGAATGGTTTTCAAAAATTAATTTCGGGCATATTGCTGGTCCTTATAACATTTACTGAAAACTATCAGCGGAAACATGACACGTGTCATGTTTCTACCGATAGTTTTCAGTAAATGTTATAAGGACCAGCAATATCATATCTACTTTCAACTTTTACTGATAGATACGATCATATGTGTAATCTATTCATTACCTCGATAGAATAATTTGTTAGAGTTAAGGCTTGAATGAAAAGTAAAACGTCATCTCATCTAAGGAGTCAAGGACATTGTTTTCTGACTGTTCGATGATCTTACATCAATGGTAAAGCTTCATTTCCTATCACCATTTCACAGCTAAACGTACATTTCATTATTCCCAAGATAGAAAATGTCTTATCATTTCCAATTTCACCTAGTGTTGCATTAAATCTAAAAGATTTGGAGATATTTGGAGTCGAAAATTTGGACAGTTACCATTAATGTTACGATTTATTAGAGCTTTAGCGAAGTGGAATGATTTTCAATGAGGTCTTATAAATAGATTGATCTATGCTCCTTAATTTACAATTGTGAAAGCATATTAGTCTGTGAGTGCTAGGTTTTCACTTCTCTGTGAGTGTGAAAGCATAATTGTGAGAGTGAGACTGAGAATAGTCTGTGAGTGTGAAAGCATAATTGTGAGACTGAGAATGGACACTCCTGTTCGTTTGAGATGCCTTTCCTTGGAGGACCAGAAGGCTTTTTTGGGCCTGGTCACAAACCCAATCCTGGCGTCTGTCAGTACGGAGTTGGGAGCCTTCACCAAGGAGGCTATAAGGATGGTCCTCGGTCGTGAGTTTATTGAGAATGAAAATCGGTATAGAGTCGGGACTGACATTTCGTCTCACTTCTTGGCATCTCTAGACCTTGGGGGGGAAAAGGTTGATATGTTAATGCTTCTGAGAAAAATTTTCAAACAAGACTACCTCAGCGACGATGTATCGGTTGCCGTATTATCAGATATTGGGGTTGGAATTCCTTGGGCAAATGATTTGCCTAAGATTCTACAACCAGACGTGGTTGTTCCTAGGCAACCATTCCTACTTAACCTTGATGTCGAGTAGCTCACGCATCATCAGAAGTGGGCACGGATTGGGAGGGATTTCCTCTAGAAGTGGCACCTACTGGAGGAACCCAGGGACTATCTATGGCTGGAAGATTTCCTGAGCATTATCCTCGCTTTAGAATTCCACACAGAAGGAAGGGAGCTAGATAGTCCATGAATCATGATACTCTCTACTTCTACTATCTACTCTCTAGTCTGAGTCACCTTGATACTGATTCTACGTAGTCTAGTCTCCCTGGTAGTACCAGGGTTTTTGTTAAAAAACTTTTTGAAATGATATATATTGTAAATTTGTAATCGCAATGCAAATATGTATAATGTAACTATGTTAAAAAATATAATATGAAAATGTTTTAAGAATTTCGAAGTGCTACTTCTATTCTTTTTTGTTATTATTATAAGAATCGTTAATTATATTTTGCCAAGTATAATATAAAAAATTTATGTTAAACAATTAAATGTTTCCAAAATTCATCATTCAATGGCGACTAGGTAATATAGTTATAATATAGTTAATGATTAATATTCATTAGTGTATGTTAAATTATTAATATTTTAAAATCATGACTATCGTTAGATTACGACAGATGAACAGCTGAAGTTGTATTTCGGAAGTTCTATGGGTTTCAAAAAGCTTTTCTGAAAACTCACTTCGGAAACATGACACGTTGAAAGTTGACGTGTAATGTTTTAGAAAGATTACGAACGATTACATTACACGTAACATGAAGTCATGTCGAAACTCGTTACTCGCTCCAGAAACGTGACACGTTGAAAGTTGACATGTAATGTTTTAGAAAGATTACGAATGTTTATGTTACATGACATCACGTAGTATGATGTAGAAAGATTACTTTACCATTTAACGAAAGGTTTTTAACATTTACTTTTTTAAAACCTATTGACTCGTATTTGTAGCAGCAGAGTTAAAAAGAACTGTTGAATGGGAACCGTCGTCGGAGATTTCAAAATTGAGACTGTAATTTGTGAGAGCTGTAGCCGTTCGAACTTATATCTATCCTGAATTCAAAATTCAAAGTTTAATTTTGGGTAAGTACTAAGTTTAACTTGATTTTGAAATTTTAATTCTTGCATGTTTTATTGGGGTTTTCTTCAATTGGGGTTTTCTTAATTAGTTAGTTAATATCTGTGATATTATTAATATTAGTAAATATCTGTGAATCTTTGTTTTTTAATTTTTCTGAAGAATAATGGGGAAAGTGAAAACTCAAGGCCTAGGGCAAGTAGAAGGGAAAACTATAATGGACTTCAGAAAACTAGTACAAATCCCTGGTTTCACCGATGAGTATCACAATGTTTATGATCCTGTTATCGAAGGTGAAAAGAGAGTTATAGCAATTAAACATACATTGTGCAGTAAGGCAACTGGGCCAAGGAGGTCTGAATTTATAAAATTTAACGCAGCGGTAGGTGCAAAAACCAATAAAGTTGCTTCCTGGGATGTTGGTCTGGGTAACATGCTGTTACCCGAAGTTTTCCCTTGCCCAGAAATTCTCAAGATTTGTGCAGAAAATTATGATGAAGAAAAAAAATCAATTGTGAATAAACAAACTCAGGAAGAAATTTTAACAATAACCCAGGAAGAATTTGTCAATTTGCTAGACCTAGGGTTTGACCCACAAAACTGTAATGCCAAAATTGACTTGGGAATGCTGGCAGAGCAATATGAGGCAGTCCCGCAAGATGCAAAAGATTCATTTGTAAAGGGTCTAATAGTTACAGAGGCAAAGGCTTCATTGGGTGAGAACCATAAGCCTCCTTATGATTTTAAGGTTTTTGTGCCATGGGTTCAGGATACTATATCCTCGCTATCATTTTGCCTGGGACTGGAAAACAATAGGGAAGTGAGTGCCAGCATTCTTCAATTCATTTGGGATATCCATTGTCTGAATGAACCAGTAAGATACAATTTTGTTGGACACGTGGTTGAATCGATGCAAGAACAATTAGCATTGATTAAAAGAGGCAATTCTAAGACATTTAGGTTCACAACCTACTTGTGCTATCTTCTGCTAGCCAAGAATGCTGCAATATTAATGAGCAACGGCAACAAGCTTGAAATTCAGAGTGGGATAGGTACTCCAAATCCAATATATAACTGGACACCTCAGATAAGATTGTATGATAACAGAAGGAATTACAGTAATTTTGTAGACTTCTTTTTGGCCCCACTGTACAAAGAAATAACAAGCACTCCAATGCCCAGATTGTCTGCTTCATGTAGGGATTGCATCCAACTTGGAAGTACAACTCAATTGGCTGACTGGTACTTAATGGAAGATTACACTGTGCTAAGTTTTTACGGATCATAACTACGACCCCACAAACTTCCAATGCATGTGACAGATAGAGTGTTTGCAGTAGAATATGTAGTACAACTAGAGAGCACAGATAGACTCTTCTCTGGCCAATTGAAGAAGAGCATATTCCCTTCCTTACCTTTCTCAATTGGAGGGTTAACATTTGAGAGAAAGGCTTTCCAAGTGGCACAATTTTTTTATAGATATTTTTCAATTTGATTTAGAGTGGTACTAGAAGTATGATCCACTCAACGTCATTCAAGAAAGGCTTGTTGCTAATAAGAACTCTGCAAACTTATTTCAACATGAAAGTAAACCATTGCTAGAGAAGTTGAAAAACAAGGATAGCTGGGAAGACGTTAGAAAAGAGATGGAGAAAGTTTCCGTTGAGGAAAACATTTTAGTTGAATAGTTGTCATCACAAATTATGACAACAATAAATCAGGGCATTGTACAGCCTAAGGTGTCCTTCAATTTCTATGACAAAGCTGCTTAGCCATCAAACATAAAAATACCAAAGAGAATAGTAGAAGCTTGTAAGGATAGAAAATGGACTAGAATGAAAATGGATGATTTTTGGACTATGAGAAAGGCTCTTGGTGAACCAAAGACCAGTGCAGATCTGGATGACATAGATGAGGATATAGAGTTTAGCAAATTGTGGAATATGGAGCATCCTAACTCCACATATGACAGCAGTGATCCAGATGATGATGATATTGATAATGCATGTACTCCACAGACTAGGAGTCACTGTGCAATCTCTGAGGACCGTAAAAAAGTATATAACAAAGGGGTAGACATTGTTGAAAAAATGGGTTATAAAGGTGGTGGTTTGGGTCCCACAGGAGAAGGCATCTGGAATACAATTTAGACAGAAAAAACTGCTTATGATCGTGGTGCAGGACTTGGCTATGATAGTGGACCTAGTGGTAGTACTAGTGGCATTGGTGGCCATGGGACTGGCATTGGTAGGAGTGGGAACCTTATAGAACAAGTTCCCTATCTAAAGAGGCCACTAGAATCTACACAGAATCCCATACAAGAAGATAGTGTCAAGAAGCAAAATTTTTCCATTTCCAGTTCCAGTTCCACAACAATGACATTAGATCGTAAAGAAGTGTTGGCAGTTTCAGGTTCAACAAAACCCTCTAGAAGTTCAAATCCTCAAAGAGCATTAGTTAGATCAACAGCCATTGCAAGCTCTACCTCTTCTTCACCTTTCAAACATTCAAATCCTTCTACAACACCAGATTTTCATTACAAGGATTTCTATAATAAATTTGCAGAAACAAAAACAAAGAATAAGGAATCAAAGAAGGCATTGGAGACTGGTGCCCTTACTGCAGCTACACAAGAACAACCTGCATCCAGCAGGGTTTTTCCAACATATTACCCAAAGAGAGACATGATGGAGTTCATGGTTGTTATTCCACCAAACAAAGATGGAAACCCACCAAAGAGTTAGATAGATCACTCTGAATTTGAAGTTAGCACTCTCCAAATGGATTTTTCCAAAGTAAAAAATGTGGACAAAATCAATGTCTCAAAGTCTACAAACCAAGTGGTCTACAGTGCACTGCTAAAGGTGGAAAGAGAAAAGCAAGCTCGAGAAAAATATAGAAAAGTTACAGGCAGACATTGGCAATGAAAAAGAAAAGAGGAAAGCTTCAGATAACAGTTTGAAATAATTGCAGAAAAAGATTAAAAAAACAACAGATACAGAGCAAGGACATGCTGAGGCGGTAGTGAAGGAACAGGAGCAGGAGCAAGTGAAACTGAAGGAACAGGATCTGAAGGAACTGAGGGGAAAATTGGCACAGGAGCAGGAGCAGGTGAAACTGAAGGAATAGGAGCTGAAGGAACTGAGGGGAAAATTGGCACAGGAGCAGGTGAAGGAATAGGAACTGAGGGGAAATTTGGCAGAAATTATAAAAAAACTTGACGAAGAAAGAGCCAGTTCAGAAAAGTTATTTCAAAATCTGGAGAGTAATGCTGCCTCATAGGTGGATAAAGCCAATCATTAGGAACAAAAAGGAGTAGAAGAGAAAAAAAATTGTGAAAAAATGGCAGAAGAACTAAAGAAGGCCAATTGTACAATTCAGACTTTAACAGATACTAGTCATAATTTAGTGAAGATTACAAAAGAACACATTTGGGGCCAAATATTGGGGATGTCTAATAGCTTGTATGACTGGTTTGAAATGCTTCAAAGTATGAGAGTATGTTACTTGAAGCTCCAAAACTACATTCAATAGAACATGGATGTTGTCAACAAAGAAAAGATAGCAAAAGATATTATGCAACAACTCTACAGTAAGAGTGATAGTTATCTATCAAACAAGGGAATTAGCAACCGCCTTGATGCATCAGTAAAGGTATCAAGTATCATTTGCAAATGTGAGAAGCTACGGGAAGCACAGGAATTGGATGACAAAGCTAAGCAGAAGATCACAAAGATGGAACAAAGGAAAGCGAAAATGGAAAGTCTTGGTTTGCCTAAGGGATTTGAAGAAAATCAGTTCATTGGAAGAGAAAATTACAAAACAAGGTTGCAAGACAAAATAAATACTGATGTACGCTTTCTCCCTACAGACATATCTCCTGATGCATTCTTGGATTTCATCAAACCAGTGAGAACTTTGAATGGACTTTTAGAATCAACAGTACTGTCAAGTCACACTTCCAAATATGAATTGCTAATGAAGTTGCAGGAGTGTGACTATACTATGAACCAAATTGTTCTGCCATCAGAGGATGTTTGGAGTGGCCTACAAAGATTGCTTTGAATTTTGAACTACTTTAAATTGTAATATATTGCAAATGAATACAAAATAAATTGTGCTCTATGATTCTATCTAATTTTCATGTTTTCCAATTCAATGTATGTTGAGTTACTCTATTTTATTCATTTATTCTTAGTTGAGTTACTCTGTTATATGCTATTGGAATACAAAATTTCATTTAGGAATTTCAAATTCAAATATGAATGATCATTGATGACATGATATAAACTACACTCTACAGTAATAATACTCTTTGTTCTCAAATTTTAATGATGAAACATAATACATTCTTGCTTTTCTAAAATGAACATTGAATGATAGGATATCATATAGTAGTTAATAAGTTCAAAAAATACCTATTGGTTGCCACTGCTAATTTAACAGAAATTTCCTAAATTTTCCAATTCATCTATGTGTCATCATCGTCATCCAATTCTGGTATTCCAGTTGCTTCATTGTTCTCTTCATTTTCATTTGTGTCTTCTTCAAGTTCACTCTGACCTCCGCTTCTATGAATGCCAATCCCATCGCCAGTGCCAGTGCCAATTGTACTTGTCCCACTTGGAGTCATTGTACGAGATTGGTTAATGGTATTGCCCACCCCTCTTCTTTTGCATCTTTTCTTCCAGATTTCCATTGCTTTTTGATAAGGAAAAGTATTGACATCATACCTAGATGTGTATACCCTCAAGCATGATTCCAAATTCTTGTCTAGTTTGTTTCTTAGCTTTGATTTTAGGAAGCCCAAAGCACTAAAAACTCTCTCATCCTCCACTGAACCCAATATCATGGTTTGACATAGATTAGCAAGCTTGAAGTACTCTGAAATTTCTTCACGCAACATTGTGCTCTGTTTTAGTTATGTCCAAAGCTTTTTTGCCGAGCCCTCTTCATGTGGGTTATGCATTAATTGATATTGATGCTTCATAGTCCTTGCAAAGGTGCCTGATTTCTGTCTAAGAAGACCCTCATCTAATATTCCTTTGATAGTCACTCCATTGAATTCTACAGATTTGCAAAATTCCTTTATCAAAGTCAACAGCCTTCTACTATAATCTTCCTTAGAGTTGAAGGACCAATATTGAGGAAACACAATTGCCATGGCCTCAAGCAGTTGATCATATGGGAATCATGATCTTATTTCAGAGGAAACTCTATAGGCTATGTCCCTTGCATTAGCTATTATAGACTTGACGATCTTGGTAAACTCTTCCCTTGTAACTCTTGTAGCTCGCTTCTTTGGGGCACTGTAGTACATTGGTATCTGAAATCCCCTTACACAAACACATAAATCTCCATTTTCAATGATCTTTAAATAATTATCAGGATCGTCCAAATCTGTTAGTTTCTACCGGTGATTAAATCTATCATCGAATAAATATAGGTCAGTACGATAGAGACTATCGAGGGCTTGGCATGACATTTTATGCAAGTGAGCATATTCTGCAATATACATGGCTCTTTGCTGGGATTTTTTCATAATTAACATCATTTCTTCTAGCATGGGAAGAAGAGATGCCAAATTCAAAAGTGTCTCTATATTGCTTAACCTCCGAAGCAGGTCGCCACATCTCTGATTTTCTGCATTGTCCTGATTTTTGTACATCAATCCAATCAAAGATTGATATTCAGAAAATACTCGATGCGCTGGTCCATCCAAAGAGATCCATCTGGTATCAACATCTTTAAGAAGCTTGTTTCTATCGGTAATTCCATCAGCAAAGTGCTGAAATTCCCTAAAATGTTTGGGACTTCGACAAAAATATGTGTACAACTCTGTTACTAAATCTTCAACCTTGTTTACTGAAGGAAACTTCTTCACAACTCTAAAAGCAAGATTCATCCTGTGGGCCATACAGTGAATGCCAACAACATATGGTGAAAAAGAAGCTTGCATCTTTGTGCAAAGACCATTCCTTTGACCTTGCATTACTAAAGCTCCATCCGCTCCAACACAGATCAACTTCTTCGCTATTGTCAATTCATCCATAGCTCCATATTCAATTAAATGGCTCTTTACTAACTAAAATAAAGTTTCTGTTGTCGCATTGTCTCTCAATTTAGCAACAGTTAGTAGATGTGGTTGGTGGACATTATTCTATATAGTATAAACATGCATGCATACCCACGACATATTATCTATTGTCGTAACTTCGTCTAAGGACAATGCAATAAAGGTTGACTCATTTATTTTTCTTTGTACATCCTCTATTTCAACCTGTGCAATACAACTTGCCCATTCCCATCCACTATTTATCGACCAATGACTAACATGATAGTTAGGAACTTTCAGAAAGTGTAACAAACCACTCATTTCTGGATAGTCTGTCATTGGATGCCCTCTGCTCAAAATATGGAAAACATTACTTAATTGAATAGCTTTTTTGCATTCTTCTACTTCACTTGCTTTTGCAAAAATAGCATTAATAGAACCTTGAACTTCACCAGGCTTCGTCTTAAATTTATGAAACAAATAATATTCCTCAACATTCCTTTTATGTTGACATTGCTCCTTTGTTTTATATCTTACCACTTTTATTTCCTTTCCATCTACAGTTGAGGTTTCATAAATCTTACCAATATGTTTCTCTATGGTGTCTAGTTTAAGCTGCAACCGCTTTTCCTTTTTATACTTCCAACTACAAATCGTACATCTGCATTCTATTGGTGGCTCACCTACAATTGGATTGTCCACAGGCTCAATGAATGGATACTTTGCTGCCCAATCAAATTTAAATCTCCTGGCCATCTCCCATTGACGATCAGTTTTTTCTTTTGATTTTCCTCTCCCTTTAGTGTTACTGTTAATTGCACCATCATCATCACCGAAGTCGATTGATTCATCCTGGTACAGGTTATTTACTGGATATTCTTCTTCAAGGTCATCTTCATTAGAGATATCAGGTTCTGCAACTTCGTCACCAGATTTATTAGGCTCCCCAATTTGTTGAATAGACTCCTGTGTAGGTTGAGATTGTACAGGTTCCTTTGATGATGTACCTTCCTCACTTTGACCAACATTGTTGCGTGACTTGCATCTACCCCCGCCAAAGTATGAAGATATATTTCTGCATTTTGTTGGCCTCTCTTGGACATCTCCACCTTCATTAGTCCTCTTCCTGTTGAAATTTGACTGTGACATCTCCATCAAATTAAGGCTGCAATAAAGTACTACAGACTCATGGTCATAGTCTTTCTGGTTCACTACCGATCGCAATTGTGAGCTCTAAGCTCATAATCAACTGAATTATTATGCTACTAAGTACTAAATGAAAATCTCTCGAAGGATCCTTCTTTCCGGCATGTTTCAATAATGAAACTCATATATCTTAAATAGACAACTACAAATAAACCATTTTCATATCAGCCATCAGATTTTGCCTCATAATCGGCATCGTCCATTTTGGTGAATGGGCCAACCGTTACATATGATAAGAACTAATATTTGGTGAGCCCCGCGTAATTTCAAGTAATCGAGTGGGAAAATAGGGTAGGAATTTGGGACCCCATTGCGTGTGATGCATGGCGAATTGGGTCCCAGGACATGAAATTTTCACATAGGAAAATGGGAATTTGGCGAATGATGATCCTCAAAAGAGACACTCAATTTAATCCATGGTGAATAAGAGTAAACAGTAAAGAGAAATATGGGCGAAGAACCCGACCACCAAACTGAAATTATGTAATAATAGTGGCAAACGTTCCGACCACTATATGACCATTTTATAAAATCTGGGCGAACGATCTGACCTATATATGATCATTTTATTTGCCAATTTCTATCACCCGATCATGACATATTCACCAAGTGGTGAATATTCTCCACTAAAAAAATCCCTGAGTGCGGGTGCCAAGTCCTAAACAGTGAGCATTCGAGCCTTGTAACAACGTAATAATAGAGCATGGGCTAATGGTACGGTGCCATGGAAATAAAAACAAGTATGTTGAAGACATAAATACTCCATAGCAATGAATTGGTACAACAAAAATAAAACCAGACAAATCATGAGGCCGAGAATCTATGGCTCACGGTCATCAAAATAGAGAAATAACAAAATTACGATGCCCTAGCTTGTGGGCCGTAAAAATTCAATGCTCATAGGCACTTCAATGGCAACAACAAGGATGCACGAGCTTTCAAAGTAAATGAATCATAATCACAACAAAGAACCATTAAATTGATGCCCTAGTTTTGAACTCACAAAATCATCTAAGTTCGATAGGGTAAAAAACCATGAAAATGATACCTTTCTTTCATTAGAATATAAAATAGCAACAATCGTGCCATGGAGAAGGCAAATTCAATGATGTTTCAATTCACAGTGAGCATGGTAATGCAGGGAAGGTAAATTCAATTAAGCCCCGAAACTACAAAAGGGTTAAACAATATGCCCCAAATCCAAGTAGTACATAACAAAACCAACGATAAAATAGTGGCATCAAATCTATAGCGATAGCCAAATAGATGGCAGAAAATTAACCAATATTGATTTGTGTCATCACATATACCCTTGACAATGCAGAGCATAGTGCCCTCGAAATTAAAATCAAATACAAAGGAGTTAAAAACCTAAGTGCCTAGCTTGACAACATGATGCCAAAGGATAGATGTTTTCGAAGCTGAACTCGGAGATCAAATGCAAAGGGCTAGTGCAAATGGAAAGTTTCCTAGTGAGCGACAGTGAGGTGTCAATGTTTGACATCCTCCTCCTTTTTCTTGATCGGTTTTGATAGAATGCCAATCGATAGGTTTTCCCTTTTCCTTTTAAGGATTAGGTTGAGAAATCTATTAAATAAATGTTGTTTATTTTCCTAGGGGACTTATGCTATGAGATAGGTGGATTTCTTTTGAAAGATGTAAATATTTTGGATATGTTCTCCCCTTTTAATTTAAATTGGGCTGAAGAACTACTCATGAATATAATTAATTAAACTTTTGAAATCCACATAGGGGGGGTAAAGATTGTAAATGAAAAGTCATTACCCATTTCCATTGTAAATTTTGACAATGGTATTTTATAAACCTTTGTCAGAATATTATTTTTAGTACATGACTTGGAGTGGACAGAGTAGTCATTTTGACCTTTTTTTTTAGGTGTCCCACTTTTTCCCACTACCCCCTATAAACCTAGGAATCTGACATCCAGATTTAAGAGGCATCTTCATGGGCCTAATTGCAGGATTTTCCATTTTTAGGAGGTTGAGGAGGTTTCAATGTTGATTCCTTTGTCTTGTTTTATATACTTCTCACTTATGTGATTGAGGTTAGCTCTTCATTCTTTCTCTCTGGTATGAGAGTGTTGTAGCTCTAAGAGACACATTTGTACTTAGCTTCTTTTCAGTAATACAAAATTGATCCTTCTTGTTTCCCCTCTTTTCTAAGTTTCTTATTGAGTTGATTTGAAAAGATTATTATGATATTATCTTATCCTTAATCTGCATGTTGATTCAACTAAGTATTCAGGAATTTGTTTTGGCTTTGAAGTACTAATCTATGTACAAACTGGAATCAGAATTGTGGAAATATCTTCCCTTTCTATATTCCAAGTACCTTATTATTTCTAATAAGTTTAAAGTGGTAGGATCAAGTTGTGAATTGCAGATTTGTTTCAACTATGGATCTTCTACCAATTCGGTGGATCACCTAGTTCAAGTTAGTTTCAGTTATTTGTTTCATGCACTCTCTCCCTTTCCTCAAAAGTTAGTCAATTTTCAAGTGATCCAAGGGGAAACCAACTCCTAATCCAGAGGTCTACTTTCTGATAGGTTGTCCACAACCTGAAAGTAGTCCCATGTTTCACAGGATTGTTGGGTTTTACACTTAGCATATTTGAGTGCAATCCTTAGTGACAACAAAGAATCACAGAGGTCATGATAATGGGTGCAAAAGCACAAGGCAGTGGGGAAACCATATGGCAAAAGAATAATTAATAATGTTACCTTGTGTTCCCTCTTGATAAAATTGGTTTCAAGATTTGGAGGCATGAAAGTGCGGGATGAAAAGAAAGTATAAAGAGACTATGTCACCCCATTTTCCCATTGTGTCTACCATGCTTTGGAAATTTGCATAGGAGTGTGGGGTGTCCATATCCTAGTATTAAGCATATCTCGGGTTCCCATGAGGATTTACCCAAAATTTTGAGATTCTTTACGGACCAGTAGGGTGTCTAGTTATGAACTTCAATTACAGTCCATCCTTAATTAAACCAATCTGGTGATGACATGTGGAACCATGTAAGAAAATAATTGTCAGGGGATCATGGTCAAGGTAGTTTGACTGAGCATTTGAATGTATAACTAAAGCTTGCTAATTCACAAGAAGAGATGAAACTTGAGGTTGCATTTGTAGGTGTTTTCCAATTAGTCAAAACAATACAGTCATTAATCCAACTTTCAAGATCTTTGAGTATATGTTTGATTGTGATTCAACCAAGACTCAATTGGTTGTAAGGCTTTTGCAAGGTATGTTCATTGTAGATTTTCCACAAGTTGCAGACCTTTTTCCACCATCGTTCAGGTAGCATGAAAATCAACAGTGAGTCCCTAAGAAAGAAAAGATAAATATCTCCTTGTAGATGTACTCTTGGATTCATAAAGTCTTCCTTAAGTTTGAACAATTGATTTGATTAAGCCAGTAGTATGAGGAGTTATAAATAAAGAGGAATGCAATTGTGTAGGGTCATGTTGTAGGAGGTCTATAAAGACCAAAGCTAGGAATAGAAAAATAGATTATCTTGCAGCCACAAAGGTATCAAAATGTCTCTTTGTAGACACAGAGATATTAAAATCATCAAGTGCAAGAGCAGGTCATTCCCATATCTTTCAAATCACTATGATCTCTATTGTTGCCCCTTAATTTTTCCTTCAAGGGAAGATTACACCAGAATTTCTAGGTGTGAGAGTAGAAGTTGGGGTGTTGGAGTCATTTTGCACCCGTTGAAAAGAATATTTGAGCCTCTCCCTGTGAAGGAAAAAGATGAGAATTCCACATTGGGCCACCTCTGTAATATTGACTGTCCAAGTGTGATGGTGGCAAGGCTCACAATTTTTGTGAGCTTGTTGGAGGACTCTAACCTTGAGGCCATCATCAAGCCAATCCAACAACTCCACTAGAAGACAAAACCCAAAGATGATCATTCTAGGAGGTGAATAATTTGGTCTGACTAGTTGGCAGTAGTTGAGTAGGTTATGTATCTATAATTGACCTAAAGCTTGTGCATCCCTTGTGTTATA
This sequence comes from Chamaecyparis obtusa, assembly GCA_027943335.1. NCBI lineage: Eukaryota > Viridiplantae > Streptophyta > Pinopsida > Cupressales > Cupressaceae > Chamaecyparis > Chamaecyparis obtusa. The sequence continues at coordinate 279,012 of BSBK01002891.1, read as the reverse complement.
AAAGGGATTCCAAGGTCAATGAGAAGGGGACTTAAAAGTTGGGTAGAAAATGGCATGTACATAGAAAGTACTAAATTCTAGGGTATGCGAATCAAATACATAGTTGTATTGTTTTCATGAATATAGATGTTTTTTTTTGTGTTGTAATTTGGTAGTCATCCACAGAGTTGCCTTTGTCAAATGTATTTTGAACCATATGAATTTAATAAACTCAGGGTTTTGAATTCATTTTTTTTCAAATTCTGATTGCAATGTCTATTATTTATTCAATGGCCCTTTGTCAAGGATGGAGTTAAATGCTTTGTGAAAACAATAGTGGTTGGAATATATGACATAGATATCTAATTAGAGTTTCATGTCGACATAAGAAGGATATGCTAATTCTAGGAAGCAACTTAATGAAATCCTAATGATTCTAACCTTAAACGTTATGAGGATTCTTTACAACCTAGTATTTGACTCTATAGCCCAAGGGATTAGGCACTGGTTTGTGTGTGGCCACCTATATTATCAGTAAAAAACAAATCAGCCCAAATATTTTATTTTCTGTTGTATGGTTATGTGTAGTTAAATCTTGACTTCTAGATTGTTATAAATTGTAAGATATGACAAAGTTGAGTCGACTTTGTAAGGGACCAATTTATACTCTATTTCCTTAGGCTTGGAAGAATCTGCAAGAATCTACAAGAATATGCAATACTGAGCACCATTTGACATCTTAGTTAATATTCCATCAAAGGGATACCCATCTAGATTTTGCAAAGCCTAGAGTGAAGGAGATATTCCACATTTCTAAGGAATTCTTGAGAAATTGGTCACTGACCCTAGATATGTGGTTATAGGAGAAGGAAAATCCTTAGGTGATCTCAAACATTAGTTGGAGGAACCAATAAAACAACAACTCTATTGGGAAGAATATGATAATTTTTCTTCATAATGTCCTATAATCTCTAGTTACTATTTTACCCAGTGCTTGTATAAAAAATATATGAGAGCCTAAAGTTGGTTTAGATTTGAAGATCTACAACTTAAGAAAGGTTTATGTGTAGCCCATTTGAAGAAGATTGTGGTACTCTACTATCAAGAAAAACCCAAAATGAATGTCTTTTGAATGGCTTCTTGCTATTTGAAATTTTCCTATGGAAGGAGGTCGCGACTCTGAAGTTGGAACCAAATGGAGGCAATAAGACACTCCTAATATGCATTCCTTTCAAGTCAAAGAAAGATTTGAGAAAAAGTTATAAATTTTCCAAGTATTCTCATAAAATTTAAATTTTTCGAGTTATTTTCATTTGTGTTTGTGAGGATAAGAAGATAATTAAAATGTCCCATGTAAATGCATAGGTGTAGATTTGGGAAAAGTGTTGTATTGTATAGCTAGTATTTCATAATTGATTAGTGCATTGTTTACACTTTTGAGAACTTGGGTATGTACCCTACCAAGAAGGGGTAGAGATATTGGTATTTTTTGTTTAGATTTAGATAGGTATAAAGTCCCTTTGTGTGTATAAGTAACTGTATACTATTGAAATAATCGTAATATCATAATATTAGTATCCAAAAATGGATCCCAACAAGAGGATGGTCTATAATCCATCTAATCATTGTATCTCAATGGATTCCCATGTAAGGAGTTATCAACCTTTGGACTTCAAAGGTGTTCCTAACTTCCCCAATGGTGTACCATCAGAGGTTATAGATAAATTACCCCAAGTTTAGTGGATAAAGGTACGAGTCTACATCAAAGCATATGCAATGGTTTCCGGATTTGCTTGAGGATTATGAAATAGAACATGAAGATATAATCATGAAGTTGTTTTTATAATCTTTGAAGGATGAAGCCCAAGAGTGGTTTTCAGATCTCATGTCGTATTCAGTCAGTTCATGGGAGGGACTTGCACTAGTTTTCAATTAGCAGTTTGGTGAAAGAATTCATGAGTTTACTGTCCTTAATGAATTAATGGAAATTCATGTTAAACAAGATGAAGTGGTTCTTGAATTTAATTTTAGGTTTATGAAGGCATTGAAGAGAATCCCTAAGAATTTTAGGCCTTAGGATGCAATGGATTTGATTATTTATTTGGGTTCTTTTGACAGGAAAATGAGTTACATGATAATAAATAAATATTGGAGTTGATGAGAAAATAACCCACAACTCCCAAGAACACCTGCATGCAAACACCTGTCACATAAAGAGAGGGAAGAAACAAGAAGCTATGGAGGCCTAAATGCATTGATCCATGAGAGAGGACAAATCATTCTTGATGTGCAAAAATAAAAAGTTACAATTCAATAATGAATAATCTATTATGAAAAGAAAGGAGATCAATCCTTATAAAAGCATATCTGAAAACCTAAAAAGAATAATTAATAAAATAATTAATTATTAGATGCCTAAAGTTTAGCTTAAGCATAAAGAGATAATAAGTGACTTAATAATTAAATCAAAATGATTTAATTAATAAGCAAACACTTTATTACTCTAACATCCTCCCTTAAGATAAACTTTGGGAGAAGCTAAAAACCTAGAAAGAAATACTGAAAGCAAATGGGTCCCAGCAACAAAAGGCCTGATCATGTACTCAAGGACAAAAGAGAGTCTCTATAAAGCGGAGAAATAGAGAAAACCACATGGGAAAAACTCTACTCCAAAAAGAGGCAAAGACTAGTCTGAAGGACTAAAGAAGCCTCCACAACTAGGAATGTTCCAGAAAATAGGAACAAGGATGAACATGTACAACATCACTGAAGCAAGAAGCCTGCAAACTCTATCAAGAAGTAATTGGTGATCTAAAGATCCTCCACTGAAATATGACCAAGTATAGAAGACTGTAATCTGCATGAGTGCCCTCAAATGACACTACTTGAATCAGGAAGAAAACAACTGAAGTCGAAGATACAGAATACTATAATCTGCACAAGTGCCCTCAAATGACACTACTCAAATCAGGAGGCAAACAAAGGAAAACATTTGAACTCAAAAATACAGATGACATAAAAAAACCAAAAGTCTAAAGAGTTGATCAATCAAAGCTAGAAGAGTGTGTCCAAAAATAGGAAAGAGAGAGTGTCCATATAGTAAATGATCTATCTCACCAGAATGCATAGGTACCCAGCCACTACATCTTCCTAGTACATAGAATCAAATACTGAATACATAGCTCACACTATCAAACCAAAGAAGTGGTAGAACCAATAGTAGAAACCCCCCCCCCCCCATAATGGTGACAAGGGAGTAATGACAGGTACACTGAAAAGATCATCCAATATGAACTGCATGATGAAAATGAATCTGAAACATCGAAAGTACAAAGAGAGAGTACAAACACAAATAAATTGGTGGCTAATGTCATTGGAGGAACACTCACATGACAAAAGGAGATGGAAAACAAAGGCAAACATCAAACCTCCCCTAGCACTTTATAATGGAGTGTGAGTACATAGAGTACGAACATGTGCAAGATCCCATACATGCAATAGAATGACACTTTATCTTAGTGCGTGTGCATTAAAAAATGATACAAAATTGATGTATACACTTCTCAAAGAAGAGCAAAGGCTGCTGAAACAAAAGAACAACCTAAGATGAGCCATCCCTCAAAGGGAAGAGATCTCACGACCTGAAACATCCAAGATATCTACCAGATTGCAAAAATGCAAAAATATAAATAAAACGTACCTAGAGTAGAATCTAGACAAAAGACTCATAGCACTGGAAATATCTCAGAACAATCTTTCCAACGATATATCATTTTCCCAAAACGGAGTTTGGATGTGCAAGATAGAGCTCTCGGAGTGAAAACATGAACATCTGACTTTGAAAGTAAAAAAACACCATCAAAAAAGAAAAATCATATATTCAAACCTCTAGATCTGGATATAGCTCAGAACAAGCTTTCTGACAATATCTTGTTTGCCCGATTTTGACACCATATGCTCAAGTTATGAGCAAAATACCAACTGTTGTGCTAGAGGGCCCAAAAATGGTGCAAATGATGTTGATGCATGTTGACATCATCAAATGAAGGGCTTAAATTTGACAGCCAAATGACCTTCATCGCACAAAAAAAAAAAATTCTTTTCAAAATCATATGTGTGCCTTAGGATCTGTGCTAGACCGTACAAATCTTTGCTTCGATTTGTAGGCCAATTTTTTTTTTTTTGATTTGTGAGATGCACAGCAAATTTTTTGGCTCAATTTGCATGCCAATATAGAGAATCCTACCTCAGGAAGCATGTCAATCTGTACAAATTTTGCCTTGGGAAGTGTGCCAAGTTGTCTGGTACAAAAAAATCCCAAAATGCAAAGTTGTCCAAATTGGACGTGCCTTATATGGAAATAGGGGTTTTTGGGCATTGTAGACACAACCATGAGGTCTGTTTGGGATAGAAGTGCTCCAAAAAATAGTGACCACCTTGGGATCCGCATTGGGGCGGATTGCAAAAAAAAATTTGCCACAGATTCCAACTTTGCCAAATTGGACAAATTTTATATGGATCTGGGGATTCTTGGGGTCTCTGAACACAATGGTGAGGTCCATTTGAGCCCAAGGTGACCATAAAAAGAGGTCCCACCCAGATCTGATAGAAAACCCTCTAAAAAACTCAAATATAACAAACACGGTCAAATCTCTCAAGAAGAGGATAGGGGCAAATAGATCTGAAGTTCTGATACCATATTGGAGTTGATGAGAAAACAACCCACATCTCCCAAGAACATCTGCATGCAAACACCTATCACAGAAAGAGAGAGAAGAAACAAGAAGCTATGGAGGCCTGAACGCATTGATCCACGAGAGAGGAGAAATCATTCTTGATATGCAAAAACAAAAAGTTGCAATTCAATAATGAATAATCTGTTACAATCTGTTATGAAAAGAAAGGAGATCAATCCTTATAAAAGGAGATATGAAAACCTAAAAAGGTAAAACCTAGGTTGCCCAAAATTAATAAAACACTTAATTATTATATGCCTAAAGTTTAGCTTAAGCATAAAGAGATAAAAAGTGACTTAATAATTAAATCAAAATTATTTAATTAATAAGCAAACACTTTTTTACTCTAACAATGAAGACCTGGTGGATTTACGTGAAGCATTCCAGAATTCCATGAATATCAAGATGGTTCATGTGTAGCCCATTTGAAGAAGATTGTGGTACTCTGTTATTGTGAAAAACCCAAATGAATATGCATTTTAAATGGCTTCTTTCTATTTGAAATTTTCCTCTACAAGGAGGTGGCGACTTTGAAGTCGGAACCAAATGGAGGTAGTAAGGCACTCCTAATATGCATTGCTTTCAAGTCAAAGAAAGATCTGAGCGCTTGTTATAAATTTTCTAAGTATTCTCATAAAATTTGAATCTACAAGTTATTTTCATTTGTGTTTGTGACAATAAGCATATAATTAAAATGTTCCATGTGAATGCATAGGCATATATTTGGGAAAAGTGTTGTATCATCTAGCTAGTATTTCATAATTGATTAGTGCATTGTTTACACTTTTGAGAGCTAGGGATGTACCCTACCAAGCAGGGGCAGAGATATTGGTATTTTTTGTTTATATTTAGATAGGTTGAAAGTCCCTTAGGGTGTATAAGTAATTGTACACTATAGAAAACTATTGTAATATCATAATATTGGTATCAAAAAATGAATCCCAATAAGAGGATGGTCTATAATCCATCTAATCATTATATCTCAAGGGGTTCCCATGTAAGGAGTTATCAACCTTTGTACTTCAAAGGTGTTCCTAACTACCCCAATGTTGTACCGTCAGAGGTTATAGATAAATTACCCAATTTTAGTGGACAAAGGTATGAGTCTACATCAAAGCATATGCAATGGTTTGCAGATTTGCTTGAGGATTGTGAAATAGAACATGAAGATGTAATCATGAATCTGTTTGTCTAATCCTTAAAGGATGAAGCCAAAGAGTGGTTTTCAGAACTCATGTTGTATTCAATCAATTTATGGGACGGACTTGTTATAGTTTTCAATGAGGAATTTGGTGAAAGAATTCATGAGTTTACTGTCCTTAATGAATTTATGGAAATTCATGTTAAAAAAGATGAGGTGGTTCTTGAACTCAATTTTAGGTTTACGAAGGTATTGAAGAGAATTCCTAAGAAGTGTAGGCCTTAGGATGCAATGGCCTTGATTATTGATTTGGGTGATTTTAACAAGAAAATGAGTTGCATGATAAGAAATGAAGACCTGGTGGATTTACGTGAAGCATTCCAAATTTCTATGAATGTCGATATGGTTTCTAAGTATGGAATGATAAGGAGTTTGAAACCCATAAACAAGGCATGTGTTGATAAAATATTGTATGAGAATTATAAAATTGACTAGCAGTCAAGTGTAGGCGTAAATGAAAAGTTAGCTTTATCTGAAAGGTATGTTGTTGTAGACCAAACCAGAGCTACCAATGAGAGCCATGCTTCAGCTCAACAGTTGATTCAACAATATGAAGCTTGCCTTAGATCTATGATGCATACCCAAGCATTGTAGAATGAACAAATGGGAAGGCTTATAGAGGTTGAAGGTGTTCAGTCATCAAGATATGATGGTAGCCTTGTAATTAAAGAATGCAAGGATTTTGATGTAGAAAAGGCAATCTACATGCTAGTTATGAGAAGATATATAAGAAGTAAAATAGAAAAATTTCAAATACTAAATATTTAAACAATGAATATCAATAGAATAATAGATACTAAATAAAATAAAAATTTGACAAATGAAACTATCAAATCGGCGAATGGAAGATTTCATTTATATTAAAAAATATCATAAAGATGATTACAATTAGTAGCATGATATCAAAACAAGTACAAAATGTCAAAAATGTATTGAAGGGAGGCCTCCACTCATCCCTCAAGGAAAACTCCTCATTATTGGAACGCAAAAGTGGGTATAAAACATCAAATTGATTTGACATGATTTCCTCATCATTTTATTTTTTTCAAAAGCAGGGTCTGGGGGCAACAACCTCCAATAAGGTTAAGGGGAAATGCCTCTTATCGGCCAAGCACATTTTCCCACTTGCATGGCCTTTGGATTCTTCATTTTTGAAGCATTTTTCTTCCAAAATTGACGCATTTGAACTCCCTTGAAAATGTAACATTTTAAATTTTTTTAATGTAAATCCAAAGACATTGTCTATGGGACAAGCATACGTCCTTGAGATAGTCGAGGGACGTCTAGTTGTTTCTACGTCTATTCCAAGGATATTGTGTCATCTCAACATCTTGGTGGTGAAATAATGGCTCTTGAGCAGCAATGGGGGAATAATCCATCCTTGTCCCCCTATCTGGGGACGTCCTCATCCCAAGAATGCAAGGGTCCCAGGGTCGAGACATGTCCCAATGTTTCACTACATATTAATATTACATGATATTAAGGATCACATAATAGAAAAAAATATGTTTCTACCAAGAGGAATAAAAATTTGTGAGGAAAGAAAACTTACTGATGCAATGGGAAAAATCAGAGTGAGAAAAATAAGCTTTCACATAGTTCCAGAGAAAATTGCTAGTCTTATTCATAAATCTGAGTCCTTTGAGAGAAATATAGGCATTGGATTGGTTCTTGTTGAGTAGATCCCTCTGTTTTCTAATAGCCATAGTAGACAAAGGATTGTCAGTAAGAGAAGGCCAAGTTGCAGAATGCTCTGTCATGAAAATTTAGATTACAACATTACAAAGCAATTTTGAAGATAAGTCAAGGATAATAACCACATAAGGTTGTTACATTTCTATCTTGAATTGTAGGCCAATTGTGAAGATAAGACAACAATAATTCATTGTCTTCGTTCGGTGGTGTTAAAAAGAAGACACGGAACTCAAACCAAGGAACATAAAGGAAGATGAAGTCTTCAAAGAAGAAAAGGAGAGGAGATTTTCTGGTAGCGGGAATGTTTGTAGAAATCATGGCTTTAGCAAGGGGCGAGCTTATGAAGGAATCTTATTTTAGGGGCATGAGGAAGTGACCATGGGGAAGATTTACAAAAAATAGATATCCATGGAAGAAAACAAAAGTATGGCTCAACACTTTTGACATCATCAAGGAGTCCAATGATTATGATTCCACTACTAGAACCCTCCATGGTTCTAAAGCCAAGACTGATTTCTCTCTAGATAATGATAACCACATCCCCACCACTCAATCTTACATTATCAGATCAGTGCGGCAATGCCATTGGTCTCAACACCCTTCGCCTCTGCAGCATAGAGATTATTGCCATAATTTGAAATCAGAGATGGAATCCAATAAGAGACAAGTGGAAAACCCCTAAAGGGTTCCCACTTGAAAATTGGTATATTGAGTTTATACTCTTTGGCCCCATTTGTTTGTGGAATTGGAATTTGGCCCAAAACCTGATTATCTCATAATAAGGTTTTGATATTTTGATTTTGTATATTCGGAATATGTTTTGGACCATTTGGTTGACCCGGAAGATGGATGAGACAATCCATCTTCTGCATTTGGTTGCCATTTTCAAAATTGGAATTGGAAGATAGAAATTCCTCTTTATGTGTTTGGTTTGCAATTTCAAATTGGAATTGGAAGATAGAAATTCATCTTTTCTGTTTGGTTCTACATTTTGAATTGGAATTAGAATTTAATTTTTAATTTGATATTTTATTATTTTAGTCCATTTTTTATGTATAGTTTTTTTATATTAATTTATATTTTTATGTACTAAATCATAAATAGAATTTAATATATTTTTTCTGATTCTGTGAATAGAAAACTTAAATAATTTTATACATTTATTATTTTGGTCCATTCTTTATGTATAATTTTTTTATATTAATTTATATTTTTATGTAGTAAATCATAAACAAAATTTAATATATTTTTTTCAATATCATAACAAAAAAAATAAACAATATTATACATTAACAAAAACAATAAACTTAACTTTAACAAAATTTAATATATTTTTTTCAATACATTAACAAAAAAAATAAACAATATTATACATTAACAAAAATAATATTGAACAGTAAACTTAACTTTTTTTAATAATTTTATACATTATCATAAACAATATTATAACAAAAAAAATAATTATAACATTGCTCATATCACATCAAAATATAAATAAGTCATCTAGTCCACATATATATATCTATATCCAAAAAATGATCAAACTAAGTAGTACGATGATCAAACTAAATAGTACAATTGTTGCACAAAGAAGACGTCGTAAAAACAAGATTTTGGCTTTAGATGTAGCCTCCGCTTTTGCCATAGTTTTCTCGAGTCTTTTGCAATTCTTGCACTTGTCATCTACAACAGGTCTGTGTGTAGAACGTACTGATGATGTAGACAATGACGAGGTGTCATTGACCCATTGGAAGTAACCGCATCCACCTCCATCCAACAATACAAATCTAAGTTAGTCTCGCTATAATGACTAATATTTATTATTTGTAAATATTTATATATTGTGCAATTAACAACCTTATAGAAGTTTTTACAACCCCAAAATTTACGGCCTGGATTGTCCTCTGTCTGTGACTTCTTCAACACACAACGCAATCCATCACCACAGTCACACATAGGAGCATTCCTTGTAGCCATCAGCACTGTATCAAGCAAAAATTTGTTCATTCATACTAATTTTGTTCGCTATAACAACATGACTATATTTTATGAGTACAAATTGAAAAAGTTATACAAAAAATATAATGACACAACTATAGCATCAGATATAACAATATCCATGAACTCGTTGGTGGTGTGAAAACACACCGTTAAATAAGAAAACGCAAGTAGATCCACGGTCTACGCCCTTATGCCCCACATTCAATGATCAATCCTGCATCTACAAAGTAAACATGATACAAAAACTAAAACTTGTTCATTTTTAAATGGAATACACCAAGGAGTACCATCAGAAATTTTGACCGTTTACAAACATGAACAGTAAACAATCATCAGATAGCTGATTTTTTAATCAGCATATGTGGATATTTTTTGCATCGATGTTTGAAATACCTTCTTGATTCGATTGTGTAGATAGTTTTGGATCACACTCTGTGATTCATCATCGGGATTGCAATAGATAGTTTGAGACCAAAATGATTGCAATAGACCAAAATGATGAAAAAAAATTTCAGTCATTTTTATCTCTTCCATCCCGATGAAGGATCATAGAGTGTGACCGTAAAATATCTACAAAATCAAATCCAGAAGCTATTTCAAACATATTTAATGTCAGCATATTTGTAGTCTCACTTTATCATATGTGTAGTCTCAAAACTATCCATTTCTATTTCTGTACCTATCACATGGTTTTTTAAAATGAATGAAAAATGAAAAGAAATTGAAGATGAAATAGAACATTAAACAAAGTAGAATTATTAAACTTAATTTCATAACGCAACAATAATAACAAGATGGTTAATACATACAAAATCATGAACAATACAGTCGTCTACCAAAACACATTTATAAAATCATGTCTGAAGAACAGAAATGGATAGTTAAGAGACTACACCTTAACAATACATTAAATGAAGCATTCATCATGTGGTACTCCTTCATGTATTCCACTTAAAAAAAGTAACAACACTAACAAATGCAAGCTAATATGTCTGAAAGCACTCTAAATTCAAAAGACGAGAGAAACAAGGCTTCCTAAAACTAGAGAGAAAAACAAAAAAATGGAGAGAAAGACAAACACTATATAAAATGAAGTATAAAATGACAAGCACACTCTGTGAAAGAAAACATAATCACTAGCAACACAAAATAATGGAGAGGAAGACGAGCACTATATAAAATGAAGTATAAAATGACAAGCACACTTTGTGAAAGCCAACATAATCACTAGCAACACAAAATAATCTTGGCATGGATCCAAGGAATCAACACAATAAAAATACCGGTGGGTACTTACCAGTGGCTCCAACATAAATATCCAATGCTTCCATTTCTCATAAAACTATATTTTGTAATGGAGATGAACAACAATATCATATTCAGTATCATATTCAGCTTATGATACTGAATATGATACTGCTTATGATACTGAATATGATACTGAATATTCAGTATCATATTCAGCAATCATATTCATGAACAGCAGTATCATATTCAGTATCATAATCAGCTTATGATACTGAATATTCAATATCATATTCAGCAATCATATTCATGAACAGCAGTATCATATTTAGCTTATGATACTGAATATGATACTGCTTATGATACCGAATATGATACTGAATATTCAGTATCATATTCAGCAATCATATTCATGAACAACAGTATCATATTCAGTATCATAAGCAGTATCATATTCAGTATCAGGACATAACATCATATTCCATGCTTATCCATTTGCATTTCATAATTATGCTCAATTTTTAATTTTCAATACGACATGAAATCTGAATATATGTGTATGCCAACTTTAATTCAATTTTTGTTGAACATGATAGTGAATATGATAGTGTTGTCCATGATCATGATTGCTGAATATGATACTGAATATGGTACTGTTGTTCATGAATATGATTGTTGAATATGATATTGAATATTCAGTATCATAAGCAGTATCATATTTAGTATCAGGACATACCATCATATTCCATGCTTATCCATTTGCATTTCATAATTACGCTCAATTTTGAATTTTCAATATGACATGAAATTTGAATATATGTATCATATTTAGTATCATATTCATGAACAACAGTATCATATTCAGTATCATATTCAGCAATCATGATCATGGACAACACTATCATATTCACTATCATGTTCAACAAAAATTGAATTAAAGTTGGCACACACATATATTCAGATTTCATGTCGTATTGAAAATTGAAAATTGAGCGTAATTATGAAATGCAAATGGATAAGCATGGAATATGATGGTATGTCCTGATACTGAATATGATACTGCTTATGATACTAAATATGATATTGAATATTCAGTATCATATTCAGTATCATAAGCAATATCATATTCAGTATCAGGACATACCATCATATTCCATGCTTATCCATTTGCATTTCCTAATTACGCTCAATTTTCAATTTTCAATATGACATGAAATCTGAATATATGTATCATATTCAGTATCATATTCAGCAATCATATTCATGAATAGCAGTATCATGATCATGGACATCACTATCATATTCACTATCATGTTTAGCAAAAATTGAATTAAAGTTGGCATACACATATTCAGATTTCATGTCATATTGAAAATTGAAAATTGAGCGTAATTATGAAATGCAAATGGATAAGAATGGAATATGATGGTATGTCCTGATACTGAATATGATACTGCTTATGATACTAAATATTCAGTATCATAAGTAGTATCATATTCAGTATCAGGACATACCATCATATTCCATGCTTATCCATTTGCATTTCATAATTACACTCAATTTTCAATTTTCAATATGACATGAAATCTGAATATATTTATCATATTCAGTATCATATTCAACAATCATATTCATGAATAGCAGTATCATATTCAGCAATCATGATCATGGATAGCACTATCATATTCACTATCATATTCAACAAAAATTGAATTAAAGTTGGCATACACATATATTCAGATTTCATGTCAAATTGAAAATTGAAAATTGAGTGTAATTATGAAATGCAAATGGATAAGCATGGAATATGATGGTATGTCCTGATACTGAATATGATACTGAATATTCAGTATCATATTCAGTATCATAAGCAGTATCATATTCAGTATCAGGACATACCATCATATTCCATGCTTATCCATTTGCATTTCATAATTACGCTCAATTTTCAATTTTCAATATGACATGAAATCTGAATATATGTATCATATTCAGTATCATATTCAACAATCATGATCATGGACATCACTATCATATTCACTATCATGTTCAACAAAAAATGAATTAAAGTTGGCATACACATATATTCAGATTTCATGTCATATTGAAAATTGAAAATTGAGCATAATTATGAAATGCAAATGGATAAGCATGGTATATGATGGTATGTCCTGATACTGAATATGATACTGCTTATGATACTGAATATGATACTGAATATTCAGTATCATATTCAGCAATCATATTCATGAACAACAATATCATATTCAGTATCATATTTAGAAATCATATTCATGAACAGTAGTATCATATTCAGCAATCATGATCATGGACAGTACTATCATGTTCAGCAAAAATTGAATTAAAGTTGGCATACACATATTTAGATTTCATGTCATATTGAAAATTGAAAATTGAGTGTAATTATGAAATGCAAATGGATAAGCATGGAATATGATGGTATGTCCTGATACTGAATATGATACTGCTTATGATACTGAATATGATACTGAATATTCAATATCATATTTAGTATCATAAGCAGTATCATATCCAGTATCACGACATATCATCATATTCCATGCTTATCCATTTGCATTTCATAATTACGCTCAATTTTCAATTTTCAATATGACATGAAATCTAAATATATGTATCATATTCAGTATCATATTCAGCAATCATATTCATGAACAGCAGTATCATATTTAGTATCATATTCAGCAATCATGATCATGGACAACACTATCATATTCACTATCATGTTCAACAAAAATTGAATTAAAGTTGGCATACACATATATTCAGATTTCATGTCATATTGAAAATTGAAAATTGAGCGTAATTATGAAATGCAAATGGATAAGCATGGAATATGATGGTATGTTCTGATACTGAATATGATATTGCTTATGATACTAAATATGATACTGAATATTCAATATCATATTCATGAACAACAGTATCATATTCAGCAATCATATTCATGAACAATAGTATCATATTCAGTATCATATTCATGAACAACAATATCATATTCAGTATCATATTCAGCAATCATGATCATGGATAGCACTATCATATTTACTATCATGTTCAGCAAAAATTGAATTAAAGTTGGCATACACATATATTCAGATTTCATGTCATATTGAAAATTGAAAATTGAGCGTAATTATGAAATGCAAATGAATAAGCATGGAATATGATGGTATGTCCTGATACTGAATATGATACTGAATATTCAGTATCATATTTAGCAATCATATTCATGAACAACAGTATCATATTCAGAAATCATATTCATGAACAACAGTATCATATTCAGTATCATATTCATGAACAACAGTATCATATTCAGCAATCATGATCATGGACAGCACTTTCATATTCACTATCATGTTCAGCAAAAATTGAATTAAAGTTGGCATACACATATATTCAGATTTCATGTCATATTCATAAAAATGAATAGCAGTATCATGTCAATTTTTTAGCCTTTTATAGGCTTCCAACTCATTTAAAATCACAAAACGGTGTCCTTTAAAATAACTATAAACCACCATATGTGGCTACAATCCAGTCACTTCTCTCCTCCTCAGTCATCAATAAGAACCATTTGGCTCTTTCAAGTTGAGCCAAGAAGGTTTCGTATGCCTTGAGGAATACACCTCTACTCAATCCGGGCATGGATTTGAGAGTGTTATATACATCTGTCAAAGCATTCTCATGACTAGATTCATCAATTTTAACAAGGTGAATATTGTTCATGCTCTCTTTTTTTTTTCATTGTTTCAGACATGGAATCCAATGAAGCGGCCATACTTGCCTTCTTCCTCTTTCCCACCTTTCTGCCTGATGAGCTAGGAGTCCCTCTAGTATTTGTTGTTGCAGCGGACTGAGTGGAATTACTAGGCTTGTCATCCCAATCAACAGCACTATCAAGATGTACAGCATCCTCTTCATCATTCACATCGAATGGCTCTTCCAAAGGGTTCCCTTCTTCAAACTCAAGGGTCGTGGTAGCTGCATTTCCTTCAGCCATGTCATTACCAAAAATTACACCCAATTCAGTGAAGTACTGAAAGGGCTGCCTCTTATACATTCTTTCATTTTTTAACTCTCTTCGCTACATGTTGGCATAAATAAATGGATTAGGTTCTTTGTCTTTCATTATTAACTTTAAAAGAAGGCAATATTATTTCCATCAAAATAGTAGAGAGATTACCCTACCTTGAGAAGCTCATCCCACACGCTGTCCTTAGCATCCATGGACTGAGTAGCCTCATTCCAAGTTAAACCACTTGTATTCCGAAGCTCCTTCATGACTCTATAAGCAAGCTTCCAAGTTTTCAACTTGTTTTTGAAGTTGTCCTTGGATAGACTAAGGTTCAAATCAACATTGAACCGCCTCTCAATTGCAGACCAGGCTTCTTTTTTGAAGCCTCCATCACATTTTCTTCCTAGTTGTACTTGCTCAAGGAGCAAGTCTATAAGCTTTTGTTCCATGTCCTTTAACCACATAATCTTCTTCAACGAAGAAGATATCTGGCTTGTGTTAGCAATCTCATTCATGTTCATCAATAATTCTGTGTATGCCATGTTGTGTATACAAATTATTGTTAATCAAAGTAGCTTCATACATCAATTTACTCAAATAAAACACATTGACCATTACAAGTCCAATACTTGCAAATAAAAAGACAAGAAAAAGGAAACCATCATGTATATCAAAGTATCTTCATACATCAATTTACTCAAATAAAACACATTGACCATTATAAGTCCAATACTTGCAGATAAAGACAAGAAAAAGGAAACCATCATGTATATCAAAGTATCTTCATACATTAGTTTACTCTATTAAAACACATTGACCATTACAAGTCCAATACTTGCAAATAAAAAGACAAGAAAAAGGAAACCATCAAGTAGTGTTGAGCCATACAAGAACAACTATTGTCAGGATCTATACTCTTCCCACATTCTACTTGCTATATCATTTCGGAACTGTGCCCACTGGTCTCTATCATTCTGAGACAACCCATATGTCTCTAGCACTGGTACATCTACCCCATCACGATCATCTTCCTCTTCGATGTCAATTTTTGGTGGAATGCCATCCTCTACCGTAATGTAGTTGTGTAGTATGCAACATGCTAATACAATATGGGCTTGTGTCATGATAGGATAAGACGTGGCATGCCTCAGGATTGGAAAACACTGCTTGAGAATACCAAATGTACGCTCTATTGAGTTTCTAAGAGAGGAGTGTCGATGGTTGAACAACTCTTCTTTTGAGTTTATTGGATTTTCTCTTGAAAACTCCTTCAGGTGGTAGCGTGTACACTGATAAGGAGCAAGAAATCCAGGTGCATTGGGATATCTAGCATCCACTAGAAAATATTTTCCTACATAAATAAAGTATATTATTAATACATGAAACGTGAAAATGTTTTCCTACATAAATAAAGCATATTATTAAACTATGATTTGGCTTACCTTGGGGAACAACAAGAAGATCTTCTCTTGATAGAGCTAAACCTAGAACACAACTATCTGTGGCAAACCCTTCCCAACCAGCAAGGCAGTACTAAAACTTATGATCAAAGGAACACACACCCATAACATTTTGCGACAGTTTGCCTTTTCTATCATGATATTTACCCTGCATGTTGACATCGACAGTGACTGGTATATGGGTTCCATTGATAGCTCCAACACAATCCTATACGATATGATACAATCATCAATTGTAAGGTCAACCAGTCCTCAATGATAATGATAAAAATCCGTACAAGAAAAATGTAGCAACACAACAATTACCTTGAAGAATGGATCAAAGCGTTTGTTCCCACTAATTTCAGGAGAAGTGTTTGGACTAGGTGGTAGAAAGCAATCCTTGCGGAGTCCTAAGATAGCCCTCAACACCTCGTGGAAGTATCGGCTAATTGTCTCTCCTGAGTGGCCAAAGTTGTGGGCAATCTTGTGGTTCCTCAAATTGTGGCCAATGGTGTGTAGGAACATCACAAGTTGTTCTTCTAATGTCAAGTGTATTGTATCTTTCAAGGATCCATTCAGCCTTAGGATAGTAGCTAGATGAAAGAAGGCTCCCCTACTCATGCGAATCTGATCTTGACAATCCACGTCATTGGAATGAATAACCATTCTATAAAAATTATTTCCTTTTCTTTTTCGTTTACCCCTTTCTACATCACCTTCTAGGGCCACCACTACTGTGGCTACGGCAACACAAGAAATTAGATCTATGAGAATATGAGAATATGTGGTCTCCACAACTACCTGTCCTAGAATGTCAATATTCTTAATAGGATCCATCAATGGCCTGAAATGTGGACAAACACAACGATAGTAAGCTAAGAACAACTAACTTCTTCACCTTAAAACATAGGTACATATATATACAATTAGATAGATAAATAGATACATACATACATAGATACATACCAAAACTTGAATCAAAATGACATCAGAACAAGTGTTTCTTTGATTCCATGGATACACAATTGACACCATCACTATCATTGAACAACTATATACATGACTTTTACAAAAAAATTTGTAGACATTAAGGACTTTACTAGACATTATAGAACCTAGCAACCAACTAATATGATACTACTATTCATGAATATGTTACTAAATATGATACTGCTTATGATACTAAATATGATACTGAATATGATACTGCTATATGATACTGAATATGATACTGCTTATGATACTAAATATGATATTGTTGTTCATGAATATGATACTGACTATGATACTGCTATATGATACTGCTTATGATACTAAATATGATACTGTTGTTCATGAATATGATACTGCTATATGATACTGAATATGATACTGCTATTCATGAATATGATACTACTTATGATACTAAATATGATATTGAATATGATACTGCTATATGATACTGAATATGATACTGCTTATGATACTGAATATGATACTGCTTATGATACTGAATATGATACTGAATATGATATTGTTGTATGATACTGAATATGATACTGTTGTTCATGAATATGATTGCTGAATATATCATCTCAAAACCTGAATATGGGCCTAAAATGGGAATATGCATCTTCCAACCAAAGAGGTGGAATATGAAATGATAACCCGATTTTGAGTGATTATATACCCAATTTGATGAACGGTCGGGTCCGCAATCTTCTCAGTCATTATTTTTTATCTTCCCATTTTTAGGTTTCGTGGATACAACTGTTGTTTCATGGATACGACTGTGGATGAGTATGTGATATTGCTATCAGGATTAATTATAGATGATTAAGAGAAGTTGACAGAAAAGTAATAATTGGCCTTATAATAGTCATAACAACAATATAAAGTTGTGATGTTCATGTTGAAGAAGGAAGCCTATTTGATCACTACAATAAATTCATCGACCAAGCAGAGATTACGATCATCATCAGCAACTAAATTTTTCATTAGCATGGGAAGGTTGATTATGGCATGCACTGACATTATCATCAAATATGCAAATTGAATATCATCACAAACAGATCGACTAAGCCAATCTAACAAATAGGTCGATGAAGGAGATCGATGATTGCAACTAATATAATCGTTTAAGTACTCAAGGCATTGATTGAGGGAGATAAATTGACCGATTATGCCATCAAGATTGACAACATAACATATCAATCAAAAAGATGTGATTTTTTTATAAAGGATAGTGATATTTATGATTATTTATATTGAGAAGGATAGTGGTAATGATAAGTGGGAAATCCTTCAATCGATAGTCACGAAAACATTAAGGTTGACCCATCAAGATTAAGATTTGTCACAAGTTAAATAAAGAAGATTGTTATCAGTCAAACAAACTTGATCGATATAATAAATCGATTATGGAGAACATTACTAATGCCCAAATATCAATTTATAATCGAAAAAGGGGATAATGAGTAGGAACATATTTTTTGTTCCCTTACCTGCTGGCAGGGTGCATATGGATGAGAGGGGCCTGAGGATATGTAAGAGTATCAGTGCATGATAGATACATGTAGGACTTCCTAATGTGGTCGTAAGATTTCTTATTGTACTCCTACTTTTTTGAAAAGGGATGAATAAAATTAAATACTAATGAGTGTGTAAGGTTAGTGCCGGATATGGCATGGATCCAAGGAATTAACACAATAAAAATACCAGCGGGTACTTACTAGTGGCTCCAACATAAATATCCAATGCTTCCATTTATCATAAAACTATATTTTGTAATGGAGATGAACAGCAATATCATATTCAGTATCATATTCAGCTTATGATACTGAATATGATACTACTTATGATACTGAATATGATACTGAATATTCAGTATCATATTTAGTATCATAAGCAGTATCATATTTAGTATCATAATCAGCTTATGATACTGAATATGATACTGCTTATGATACTAAATATGATACTGAATATTCAGTATCATATTCATCAATCATATTCATGAATAGCAGTATCATATTTAGCTTATGATACTGAATATGATACTGCTTATGATATCGAATATGATACTGAATATTTAGTATCATATTCATGAACAGCAGTTTCAAAGAAGTTTGCATGTACCAAGCAATCCTTGAATGGCCATCAATGTGAAGGTCTACAATATATGAATGCATGGAAATTATAATATCTTCCCCCCTAGCTACTAGTCCTGATTTCTAATTGACCAAGAAAGATTAGTGAATAAAGGATAATGAGATGTTGGGCAAAGATGATTATGTATCTACAGTTGAGAACTACTCTCACAGTCTCAACACTGAGAGTGTACATGCTTGAGTTGGATGCATGCAAAGACCAAACAAGGCTACTTTCTCTCTCCTAAACCTTTTCTCCTTTGTAAAATAAAAGTATCCAACGTCTTTTAATATAGAAACAATTGAAAATGGAGTAAGAATAATTTTCAGGATCAATCTAATTTCAATAGAACATAATTTTCAGGATCAATCTAATTTATTTAATAGAAAATTAATGTTCTATTGGATTTCCTCTCTTAATCATTCCTGTTAATTTTTAAAATGAAATATATACACTATTCTTTGTTCAATGTATATTCAATTGATTCATTTAGTCTATACAAATCTGAAAATAGAGCATCAAATTTTGCTTCGAATTTTGTATATTGTAGAAAAGAGTTAAATGTTTTAAAAGCAATGTTTTTCATTATGAAAAGAAGTGATTGCAAATTTTGGATAATTACTGAATATTGTATGGGATGTTACTAAATTAGAAACCAAATCATAAACCAACTTGAACATTAAACATAACATTGCACCAAATCAAACCATAACCCCTAACCTAATTAAAAATTAAAGAAATTTGAACTCTAATCCTAAAGCAAATTATATAATAAGATTAACACTAAACTAAATTAAACCCTATTTGTAAACAAAATTAAACCCTAACCCTAATAATAAACTAAATTGAATAGCAAATCTAAACAAGGCTACTTTCTCTCCCCTGAACCTTTTATCAAATATTTCTGTAAAACCAACTTCTTAATAAGAGAATATTGGTGAAGTAACAGATGTAGTGGTCCAGAAAACGAAGAGGACATTTAAGTTGGGCTTCAAGCAAATGAAAAGCTATTACACGAACGAATGATAAGTAGTACAGACGAATGATCATCAATGAAAGCACAATTATTTTTTTTGTTTATCAAATCATTTTATTCAGAGTACCCCCAAACTACTAGCACTCAAATAAGCCCTAAAATATAAGCCCTAAAACTACTAGCACTTGCAAAAGAGTATAATCACGGTTGTTGAATATGATACTGAGTATAATCATGGAGTAAATGATACTGAATATGATACTGAAAATAATCACGGTTGCTGAATATGATACTGAAAATAATCACATATAATCACATTGAGCACATATAATCACAAGATACGGTTGCTGAATATGATATACTAAAAATATGATACGGCATTGAGTTTCAAACAAACCTGCAAATCTGCCTTCAAAAATAAACCCTGCAAATCTGCCTTCGAAAATAAACCCTTTATCTGCCTTCAAAAACACCAGACACAGTCACAGCAAACCCTTCCGCCTTCATTCGACAGCAAACCCAAACCCTCGTCGACACCAACCCACAAATCTTCATCCATAGTCATATCCACGAAACAACAATCGTATCCACGAAACCTAAAAATGGGAAGATTAAAAATATGACCGAGAAGATTGCGGACCCGATCGTTCATCAAGAATGATAAGTAGCATAGACGAATGATCATCAATGAAAGAACAGTTTTTTTTTGTTTATCAAATCATTTTATTCAAAGTACCCCCAAACTACTGGCACTCAAATAAGCCCTAAAACTACTGGCACTTGTAAAAGAGTACAATCACGGTTGCTGAATATGATACTGAGTATAATCATGGAGTCAATGATACTGAATATGATACTGAAAATAATCACATTGAGCACATATAATCACAAGATATGGTTGCTGAATATGATATACTGAAAATATGATACGGCATTGAGTTTCAGACAAATCTGCAAATCTGCCTTCGAAAATAAACCCTGCAAATCCACCTTCGAAAATAAACCCTTTATCCGCCTTCGAAAACACCAAACACAGTCACAGAAAACCCTTCCGCCTTCATTCGACAGCAAACCCAAACCCTCGTCGACACCAGCCTGCAAACCCTCATCCACAGTCGTATCCACGAAACAACAATCGTATCCACGAAACCTAAAAATGGGAAGATTAAAAATATGACCGAGAAGATTGGGGACCCGACCGTTCATCAAATTGGGTATATAATTGCCCAAAATTGGGTTATCATTTCATATTCCACCTCTTTGGCTGGAAGATGCATATTCCCATTTTAGGCCCATATTCAGGTTTTGAGATGATAACCCGATTTTGACAATAAGGGTTCCAAACAGTGGATATTGGTCAAAATCGGGTTATCATCTTCTAATTCCGCCCATCTTCCAGCGAACAAACGGGCCCTTTGGATTGAAGTTGCTACTGCACCAGTTAGCCAATGCATATTTGGTTTGTTTGCATGCAGCTAGAGTATGAAAGTGATATAGGAGAGTCAACTCAGTAATCATTGATTTTATTATCGTGCAATATAATTCATCATTACCATAATAATTCTATGGACAAACCATTGGGATTTGATCTCACCCCATTGGGATTTGATCTCACCCCATCACACATCTATGCGAGTAGTTTGTCATGTCCCCTTTTGATTAAAATTGGATTTTGACAAACATTAATCCATTTATCCTCTCATGGGTTAATTGAACAAGCTTAAGGAAAATAGTTAATTTAATATTTACAAATGTCCAAATATTCTATATACCAAAAGGACATTCAAATATTAAGTTAAATTTTTAGAATCACTTAGTGGGGTGTTGGAATTTGTGTCATTTTGGGGAAGTTATTACAAGATGAATTTTAGAGAGTTTTCATCATTATAAGTGGAGGAGAAGCTTTGATAGCTCAATGAATTTTTTTAACAATGGTCATAATTAAATTAGAAGGAATTCCAAATGAGAGAGTTTGAATTTAAATTTGCATCATTTTGGGGAAGTTGCTACATAATACATTTTAGAAAGTTTCCATGTTACAAGTGGAGGAGAATCTTTGATTACTCAACAACAACTTTTGGAAACTTTCATTATTAAATTAGCAAGAATTCCAAAGGAGATTCAAATTTAGGCGCCAAATCCTCGCATGTGTGATGGATACAAATATTTAGATTTTGGTTATTTTGGGAGAGGTTGATTATCATTTTATTCTCTACATTTATAGATTTGTAGGAAGATTCTTCACTAGATGAAACCCAGTTGAGGGGAAGTTGATTTAAATTTGTGTCATTTTGGGAAAGTTTCTACAAAATAAATTTTATAAAGTTTCCGTGTTACAAGTGGAGGAGAATCTTTCATTACTCAATGACAATTTTTGGCAACTTTCATTATTAAATTAGAAATAATTCCAAAGGAGATTCGAATTCAGGCACCAAAACCTTGCATGTGTGATGGATACAAATATTTGGATTTTGGTAATTTTGGGAGAGGTTGATTATCATTTTCTTCTATACATTTACATATTTGTAGGAAGCTTCTTCACTAGATGAAACCTAGTTGAGGGGAGAAAGCTTGTGGATGAAAACCCTGTTGGTAATTGGCATGTTGGATGTGTTGTAATTGATGTCAACAAATCATAAGGATGTCAACATGGCAAAGAAGCTTAGAAGAATAGATTAAAAGATCTATTTTCTTAAAATTAACTAAATTATTGTAGGATAGCCACACGAACAAGTTGTTCAGAGGTTCAGATATTGAATATACGAAGTTGCGCACGTGGGAGATAGTTGATGAAGGTCAATACTTTGTTTACTTCAAGTTTCAGAGGTAGATATGAATATTTGAATATGATTCAAGGTCAGGATTGGTGAGTGGTAGACAGAGTGACAGGCAGTGTTGATAGGAAGGCATAAAAGAGTCTGGTGTGTTGAATGAACATTGAATATATAAGAGCTCACTTAGGAGTATGTTTGGGAAATACTAAAGTGTCTTCAACTTAAAGGGTTGATACTTTAGAACTCCATATGGCATAATTATATTGTCTAAGAGGTCAGAGTTAGTGTTCATGAGGAACAAGTGAAAAAGGGCTAGCAAATTCAATGGTTGTGGTGGATTTGTATAGATGAGTGTTTTTAATGATGCTCTTGAAGTATGTGCTTGATGAGTTGGTGATACTCATGGATCAAAAAGATCTAATTAGTGGAATTTTTGGTCAATAATAATATTTTTATTATTATCTTTTCTCTTGCCCAACTAGGTTGGTAAATCGTGTTTTTATTATTATCTTTGCTCTTGGCCAACTAGCCATGAAATCTAAGAGATTTATGATCTCTAGGTGATTGATAATTGTTATTATTTGGATTTGATAGTCAGAGATGAGTTTTATCAAGAGATTTGGTGTGGTGATTTGAAAGGAAGATGGGTTAGGGTTTGTAAACCTAATTCTTGATAAAAGGTGATGAATTAGGAAATATCCAATTACGGATCATAGATGTGAATGCTAAAGGGTGCTAGTAGAGGAAGAGATATATTGGGAGATGATAATAGGTTTAGCAAGATTTTGAACAGTAATATGAATTGTTCTATATTGGAGTTGTATCATACATGAGATAAATGTCATTTACACAATTCACAAAAGGTTGAGATCATAGTAGTGATCAGATTGTAAGACAATGAGTCTTCCTCAAGGTTGGAGTCTGAGGGTTTTTGTTTGAGCAGTGAGCTCTAGATAATGAGTCTGAATGTAGGTGCATTTCTCATATATTGTAATAATTTTATACTTCTAACAAGGTATTTACTTATTGTGGGTAATCAACCCCATCATGGTTTTTCCCTTGACGGGGTTTTTGACGGTGAAAATCTTGTTTCAACTTGTGTGGATGTGTTTTTGATTTGTTTATGTGTCCATATTTTACATTATTTTTATTCATATTAGATTTAAGGGTACACAAAGTTAAGGGTTTTGGGGTTTAAGGGTTTAAAGTTTAAGTTATTGATAACAACTAATTCAACCCCCCTATCAATTGTTTTTGTCATAATATCAACAAACCCATGAGCATTGTATGAGCAAAGGACATAAACCCTTGTTCATGAAGGGCATTCTCACTCAGAGATTACATTCGGGCTAAACGATATTTGTTGGACTGTTAGTTGCTTCTATCCAATTTCCTAGTTTACTTTGGGTGTTGTTTGTAGTGCATTTTAAGCATGGTTTTGTGATTTTTCTATTATGTGAGGCTTATGAACATGATACAACAACATGGTGTTGTTATTGATCCTTTAATTAATCATGTATATCATTATTTTCATTTTATGAACAAACTATTTCAATTGGAGAAGTTTGGAGTAGATCAAGTAGCATTGTTTTGGCATTGTTTGGCGATTTGGGCATAGAAGTTTTGATGTGTGAAGCCATAGTCAATTTTTCCATGATGAATATAATTTTTAGACCTGTTATATATTGTTCCATGTCAAAAAAATTAATGCAATAATGTTCATGGAGAGTTCACTCAATGGTTGTCTATTTTGCTACAAGTCTAGTTAGCTAGTTTGGATGTTTTCATTACATGACATAACTATTTTCAAATCAAATTTTCAGGTCTAAATTACATTTCTTATTTTTTAGGGTAAAGACATTATAGTGGTATCAGAACATGATCTTTCCACCATGTGATGATTTTAATTGTGGGAGGAATTTTTAAATGTTTAATTGACCTGGAGAATAAAGTTTAAAAGTTGTAAAATGGCATGAAAATTCTAGAGAAATTGGGAGAGCTAAGTCATATAAACAAATGCAACATGGCATGCTATGTGTGAGGCCTACCCTAGCTTGTCATAGCTTAGCACTTTATTTCCCTGTTATGTTCAGTTGATACTATTGAGACTCTTGGACTCTTTGAAACACTTGTTATTTTTTAGGATCTGTAAGATCCCGTACCATGTTATCGTACATTGTAATTTGATGTGAACCTATTCAGGTGATACCCTATGATTATTTTCGCAGTTTATCTATATGGTTAAATTTAATGATCCATTGTGATGGATATACATGTTAGGATATATCAAGATGCAGAATAATTAAGAATTAAGTTTATGTGTATGAACTAGATGCAGAGATTGTTTAATTTACCTTTGAGTCATTGAATACATATGTAAGTGGTGTGTGTGTGTGTTACATTATGTATTTTACTATGTTACATGTAGATTTATTGGACCTATTGATGTGTGAAACGAGTGTGCGGGAATTTGACCATGGTACTGAAATGGGGTTTCAGAAATGAACCTATGTGTATTCACCATGATGCTAAGGTCTTGTCTATGAAGAGACGTGGACCTCGTTGTAATGTATTTTATTCACGAAAGTATATTGCATAGTTGTATTTAAATTAGTTTTGTAAATGTTAAATGAGTCATGCCCAATGTAATTATGTAGTGTCACTTGACACATATGTCCTTGTGAGTTGGCATGGCTAGTAAATGTAACTAGGGTAGACCTAGTCATGACCCAAGGGTTACCTACCCATGCATACCCTAAGGTTAAGGAAGATTAGATTGGGTCAAGGGAGTTGAATTTCATAGGTTAACTTCAAGTAGAATTGAGGAGAACCAAATAGGTTTCCAAAAGGTAGTTAAGGTTAGTTTTGATCACCCTACTTGGTACCTTAGGGGTTAGAGGTCATTTTCAACCCATTAAGAGCCCTTGAACTCATTTATGACACCCCTAAAATATTCTCTCTTCAAAGTGGCGAAAATTGGAGAGTTTGATAAATTTGGGCAAAGTATCTTATCCCTCTCATGTGAGTCATAAACTCCATTTATGAGGGTCTTGACTTAGAAGGAGAAGGGAAGACCCTAGAGGCTTCCTCATTAATGCTAGAATCATATATTCTTAGGCTAGAGCCTTTTTAGGGGGATTTGGGAGGAAAGTGAAGGTTGTTCACCGACTCTCTACTCTTAGAGACACCTAGATTTGGAAGGAGAATTGGGAGAAGGAAAAAGGCATAAAGGGAGAAAGATTCTTTCAATTCTTCATTTTTCACCTTGACCTTGGACTTAAGGTTGGAATTTTTTAGCATAAGGTAGTGTAGATATTTTTATGTGTGTAAAAGCTTTAGGATGCTTTAATGGAGTTTTCATTTTATTTTGTTCAAACTCCATGTGTTTCCATGGAGGTATGTGAGTTATGTGTTATTTTGGTGTTGTATATTTTTGTGGATTTCTTCAAGGTACACTCACCCTTGGGAGGTAAGAGTAGTCTTGATATGGCGAAGGATTAGTGGTTGCCTATGATGTGCAATGTCTCTCATGAGTGGAGGGATGTACATGGGTGGGCAAGTCCCCATAATGTCAATCATGCCAAGGGCATTTGGGGTAATAAGGAGAAGTTTTGATGGCTTGTAGTCATGGATATTTTTGTGGAAGTTTTGAAATTATGGAATGAGTGCCCATGTGTGGCCTATTCCAAGTATTGCATTTGTTTTAGGATTGGCTATCTCCACATGTGGTGAGCCCTCTTCACCCCTAGTATCAAGTCCTTTTTAGTGGCCTAGTAAAACTTTGGGTGGGAATTCTTAATGTTTATGTCTGTTTGTGTTGATATATTTGGAACTCCTTGTCACCTGTTGGTTTCTGAAATCCCTAGCTCGAGGGTGGCCTTGAAAAGGCCTAGGTTGGGAGGTGAGCCTCCATGATCAACCTATGGGATTTCATTGCAGGATTTGGGTGGAGCTCATGGTGGTCTTACATGCTTTAAAGGACTTGTTTCCAGATTATTTCTTATTATAGTTCTCTTGTAAAAAGCTCTTTTAAGGATTAAAGAAAGTTTGGAATTTGTAAATTATTAAGTTGTAAAGTTGATTATTGTATTGTTGAATAAAGTTATGGAAGGAAAGTTAATATATCTTTTATTGATTAAATGTTATGATCTTTTCCTTTGTGTAAATTATTTATTTTTAGTTATAAAATACCTTGTTAAATTTATGCATCTAAGGACCATTTAAGGTGATTAATTTAATATCATTTATAAAAAAGTAAAGTTGTTATATCATTTAAGAATCTAAGAATGAGTTTGAATAAGCTAGCAAATTAATTAAAAGAGTAAAAGATGTAGTTAAAATGGTTATCAATTAAAAAGTCTTAAAAATTGATACTTAATTTGATAAGGTGGAAAACTCGATTTAAATGCATAACTTAAAGGAATTATTTTATCAATTTACCCTAGTAAATTCATTGCTTTTGATTAGATTAAATGGAAATAAATATATATATTAACCATATATATATATATATATATATATATATATTTATGAAAAAATTTCCTTGCAAAAATACAGAATTTACACTAGAGTAATTTAATCATAAAGATTTTGGCATAACAGTGTTAAAACACCTTAGTATTAAAATGTATAAATATATTTATATATTAGAATATAAATATAAAACTATAAATACATTTGTCATCTATCAATCCCCTCGATGTGTATAAAAA
The DNA here is from genome assembly GCA_027943335.1 of Chamaecyparis obtusa. Taxonomy (NCBI): domain Eukaryota; kingdom Viridiplantae; phylum Streptophyta; class Pinopsida; order Cupressales; family Cupressaceae; genus Chamaecyparis; species Chamaecyparis obtusa. The sequence goes on along the minus strand of BSBK01002891.1, from coordinate 251,062 downwards.
TATATATATATTTATTAAGACATTATTATATATATATATATATATATATATATATATATATATATATATATATATATATATATATATATATATATATATATATATATATATATATTCAAAAAAGAATTAAACCACTAAATGATAATATGATATATATATTTAAAAATAGAAATAAGAATAAGATGAAATATATACATTTATATCTTAACTTTGTATTTTCTTTTACAACAGTATATATATACCATTCTTTATTATAACAAAACCTCTCTTTTTTCTATTAACCATAATATATATTAACTTGAATCGAGAGTTTACAGCATTTTAGATTTTACAAAAAATACAACATCCCAAATATACATAGGGAACCAAAATTAGAGTATCAACACAAAACTTTTAAAGTCTCAAGTATTCAGAAGACTATGATCCGGCTCTATCTGGGAAATCAAGTCGTCCATGGCCGCTGGTGATTTGCCCATTTGAGGCACAGGTCATCATGGAAGATGATATTGTGGGGGTTGGAAAATAGGCCTCCCAAGGCAGTGGGGGAAGTACTATCATAGGTGGTACATACATGGAATCAGCCTTGGACGGTTGACTGGTGTCGGCTGCAGTCATCTCTTAAGTGCCCTGATTCGAGCCTGTCGACTCACTACTAGTGGTCTCCTATTCAACTGCTATGGAATCTCCCACTGTGGTGACCCCCTGACAAGATCCTCCTCTTGCCTGATTACCTTGATCATCTTGATCAGCGTTATTTCTTGTTTCAGTCTATAAATCTGATTTCTTCCTCTAATTTTTTATCTGTTGTAGCATCTACCAATGGTGATGTCAAAATCAAATTCAACATCTTCTCTGGTGGTCATGTTGTACTTGACCTTATCTTTGTCCAAAACTTCCCTAACTTCCCGTACAACTCTCAAGGCTCGGTGCTCTTTCACCTACATAACCATAGTAACATGCGAGGAAACATTAAGAATGATGAGCCTTTGCAGAGACTCGGTGAGAGTTCTACTCCTACTATTGAAGATACTATCATTCCTAAACTTTCAAATATGCCAAAGTATATGAAAAGAAAGAGAAGCCCAGAAGCGATTGCATCTTTTGTTCAATCCCAACATGGATCCAGAAATGATATTCACAACCTAAAAGTTGCTATTGAGATTCAATCCAAAGAGGTTCCACATGGTAGAGGCAAACTAGAATTCAAAGAAGATATGGAGGATGGTTTTAGGTTCAGAGAAAAAGGAGCATAAATTTTGTTCACCAGAAGGTTTCTTAATAGGTAACCTATGCAGAAGACAATGCCACATGAAGCATAGTATTTTAGGTTCAGCAGGGGTATGCCACAGGTTACTAAGGTATTTACTCCAAGTGTTGGGGTCTAGGTTCATATTCCATTTAGAATTAAGGTGGTAAAAAATAATCTATGTGCTAGCAAGTAGTCTATAAACAGCCTTGACTTTGGTGTTCCACAGCAGGGTTCCATCATACCATTTGATAAGGTTCATCCTGTCTGAGTCCATTGATGTGTCTCTGGGGAGATTAAGGGATGAACAAGCATCCTTGATAGTGGTGTAGGTCCTCCATTGGGAGAGAGGTAAGTTATATCTAGAAGAAAGTTCTTCCCATGGAAAAAGGTTCTCATTCTCAATGATATCGGAGAAGTAGTTGATACCCATTGCATTCCATTTATTTGCTGAGCAACCCTATAGCTGAGCTAATGGCTTATCTCCTTTATAGAGGTTCCACCAGATGGACCTTTCTCCACATACGTTATGTTGTTGATCAAGAAGATTATTCCCTATAATACTAGCCCTTATGTCCTCACATCCTTTCCAGATAGATTGAAAGACATCAGATCCTGCTACCTTCACCCTGAACTTCCCTGTCATGAGGTCAATGAGAGGCAGATTCTTCCATTGTTTAGCTCTGGCAGGTGAGCCTTTACTAATATTGTGTCTCACCAGGATCTTCCAAGGTTCATTACCTTGGGAAGCTTTTTCTATCCACTTAACTGCTAGAGCAGTACCTTGACATCTGAGATCTTTCAGCCCTAGACCTCCTTGCTCAGTGGATCTTGTGCACTAGTCCCACCTCACACCATGGGCTTTCTTGTTTCCTTTGCCATTTGACCACAGATAATTCTTGATTTCTTTATGGACGTAGTTGATTTTCCCTTGGTTAAAAATCCATGCTAAGGAGTACTATATAGGGTATGCCACTAATATCTTTTGGCACACCTGAAGCCTACCTACCAATGATAGGAATCTGTTATTCCACTTCTTCAATTTCCCTTCTATATTGTTCTTCACCCAGTTCCACATGCTCTTGAGATATGGATTGATGAAGAAAGGAATGCCTAGATATCTAACTTGATGTAGAGGCCCTCCCCAAGCGAAACCAAATTGGTTACACCATTCAGGTGGTGAGTCCTCCCAACCTAAAAGAGTTGACTTAGGTATGGACACCTTGCTGCCAGAGGCTAGAAAAAAAATATCTAACTTGTCCATGAGGCACTTGAAGTTGGATTCACTCATCTCCACTATGATCGAGGTGTCATCAGCGAACTAAATATTAATGAGTTCCTCATCATTAGATAAGCTAACTCCCCTTACCTTTGGAGAAATGGAGTTATCTCTTAAAATGTAAAATAAGGAATCTGATGCAATAACAAATAGGGCTGGTGCCAATGGGCAGCCTTGTCTTATAGACCTAGTTAAGGAAAATATATCATACCTAAATCCATTCACTTCTACTACCGCAGTAGCCCCTTTCATTAAGGTCAGTACCATTCGATTGAATTCTTTAGGGAAATCCAGTGCTTCCAGCATTGTAATGATAAACTGCCATTCAATATTGTCATAGGCTTTCTCATAATCTATCAGGAGCATACTACCCTGTTGACCTGAGCTCCTTGCCCATTCCATAGTCTCCCAGTAGGTAATGAGATTCTCCAAAATAAACCTACTCTTCACAAATCTAGTTTGGGTGGGGCTAATCACCTTGGGAAGAATATCCACCAGTCTCCTAGCAAGCACCTTGGCCAAAATTTTGTAGTATACATTCAAGAGGGTGACGGGTCTCCAGTTCTTGACCAGGGTTTTATCTCCCTCCTTGGGAGTGAGCTTTATGCACTCGGTGTTGATTTCTGCCCCTAGGCAGCCTACATCAATGGCCTCATTGTAAACCTGTAGAAGATCTTGTCCAATCCAATCAATGTTACTCTTGTAGAATTCAATAGGTAGGCCATCAGGGCTCGGGGCTTTATCATTACTCATATTTCCAATGGCCTCAATAATCTCCTCTACTGAAAGCAGCCTACTCAAGGTTATTGCATCCTCTTCCTTAAGTGTGGGAGGGATGATATAAATGAAATAAATGAAATTTAAAATATAAAGTGTTTCGTTATAAACGAAATTTAAAATATAAGCTAACTCCCCATCCAAAAGCATTTCGTTATAAACAAAATTTAAGATATAAGATAAACATAGTTGATTTTTTTTAAGAAAAACCTGTAGAAGGGCTCAAGAGACGGGAGGCTCAAAACCCTACCCGGGCCACCATAGTGGTTGTGGAGCCACCACTGTGGTAACCACAATGGGTGGCGGGCTCGGCCATGGCCGTCCTAACCACCACTCTAGTACCCACAGTGGAGGAGCTGTCGGGAGTCGTTCAATGGGTCCGTGGTGGTGGCACCATTGTGTCGGCCACCACCACTCGCAGTGGTGTCAACACAGTGTTGTCGGCCCCCTCCTCACACGCCACCCTCCTTTCGTCCCTTTGACCTTGTTGCATAGGGTTTCAAAAAATTTATAATTAAAACACATAGATTTATTTAATAAATATTATAAATCAGAGTTAAAAATATTTTATAGCATGAAAACAAAACAAAAAAGAGGATAAAATAACAGATGGTTAATCCTCTGTTATTTCTCTTGTAAAAAAAACTTACTCCTATTTATAGAGTTCACAATTGAATAGATATATTCAAATTAATAGATGGATTTCAAATTAAATAGATTTTAACATATAGTGGGTTTTGTTGACCAAAAATTGGAATTAACTAGAACTATTTAGAACATGTTGCAAAATTAGATTTGAATGAAAAAAATAAAACAAATAGTTATTACTTCAACCCCTCATATTCACTTTTGTTGACTAAGTATTAGAGGATGTCATAGTAGATAAGGATCAAGAATTTGATGTAATTGTTATTAATTAAATTTAATTTCATTAAATTTGCTTAAATTTGATTTGGTATTTTATCTTTATGGTTTATAATTTAAATGTAGTGAAGAGCCCTTTTGGCTAGAAGATTATAGTAGCTTGTTATTAATTTTAATTATTTGAGATTGGTAAGATAAATTAAGTATAAATTAAATTTAAGGTAAGACCTAGCAAAGGCCTCAAGGTTAGAAGTCCTAGAGGATTAATTATTTCAATTAGTTAATTATTATTGGTTAGTTGTTAAACGATATGATTAGTTAAATAATTAATTACATAAATAGAGTTGTTGAGGTTTTAATAACCTTTAATTATTAAATTTGATTTAATTTATTTAACTCCTTTATAGTTGATAGTAACTCTGATTTTGTAGATTTATCTGCATTTGATATATTATAAATTCTATAAATTGAGTTAGTTAAAATTGTATGGTTGTATAGTTTTATTAAATGCATCGATTCGTTTAGTTTGATTTGTTTGAGTAGAATAGGTTTATAATAAATCTAACTTCGATGGTCAACTATTCTGATAGAAAACTTAAACAGATATCGTTAGACTGATAGGACCCTTGTTCAGTTTAGATAAACAATAGCCTTGGGTCAATCAAACACAATTCTTTTAGTAATCAAATTTCGTTCAATTTAACTATGATAACATTTTATAACCTCGCTAACCCTAGATAGATGGTTAGTTTCACTCTAGTTAAACAACATAGTTGACATTAGGATTTTCTAACCTATTTGCAGTATTGGTCAAACCTAGTCAACTGAGTCCTAGTGTCACCTAGACTAATTTGTATCTTGTCTCAGTTAGAGTAAACCTTAGTTAACTTAGTGGCCTTTGTGTTTCACTGTAGTAAGCGTTAGGTTTAGAAGATTTTTCATAGTTGTGTTTTACTCATCTTTTGGGCATGACATTTTGGTATCATAGCCAATTTAGTTAACATTGGGAACCTAACCCACTATGTAATGACTAAACCTTGTCTTTATGTGTGTAGGATGCCTCCAATCACTTGACTAACCCGTGGACATGGACGAGGTCGTAGATGTATCTCTGTATCTTGAGAGGAGGTATAGTCTGAGGTAGGAGTTCGAGGAGGGGACCAGGGTCCACCTCCCAAACCACCTCCTAATCTAAATGCAGATTTGCTGCAAGCATTCTAGAACCTAGCAAGGATTGTCCTTGATTGATTGCCTCTTAATGTACAACAGAATGTGCAACAGGGAATGGAAGGACGTGGATCCTTAGCTAGGGAACAAAGTAAGAGTCTCCCTCCTAGGTTCATTGAGGGATAGGCTAAATAGGAAATTGGGTCCATTGGTGGACCAGAACCTCCACCTAGAATTGAGGTTCGTAGATATGAGAGAGAACCCCCTGATGCAGGTGATCAGATCAGAGAGATGATGCAGCTTCAGCCACCACAATTCATGGGATCTACAGATGGGACAAAGGTCGAGTCCTAGCTTCTAAGCCTAGAGCGGTGTTTTGAGTTGTGCCCCTATGAGAGAAACCTTAAAGAACGCTTTGTTATACATCTCCTTAGGGAAGGAGCCTCCACTTGTGGAAACATGAGGAATTCAAGGGACATTTGGTTATAGACACCCTGACTTGGGGAACCTTCCTACAGATCTTTAGGGCGAGATATCTCTCAAAGCAGTTTAGACAGTGTCGCATAATCGAATTTCATGACCTGCAACAGAGAGGGCTTTCAATGGCCCAGTATGAGGGCAAGTTTATAGACCTCCTCCCTTGTGTCGAGTATATGAGGGATGAGATACTATAGGTTAATCAATTCATTAAAGGTTTGAACCCATCTATAGCAGGCATGGTACCACCAGGTGACTTACAGTTCATCAGTGATAGAGCCTTGGTAGTAGAGGAGATTGTAAAGGGATCTCAGTATCACAATTCCACACCACAAAATTCAAGCTATCAAAAGCCCCCTTGGAAGGGGAATTGGAGGAACTCTTCAGGGTCATTTAGAACCCCATAGCCATAGCAACCTCAGTAGAACCAGAGACAGAAACCACCTTAGGGTCAACAGGGTTCAAAGCCCAAGCAATAGTAGTCTCAGGGTCCTAAGAAGGACCAAAAATCCTAGGCCCCTTATACACCACATCATGGACACAACAGCCATATAAGGGGGGATACAATGTGTCTACTAGGATAGGAGGTTCTTAGAATTCCAGACCTCAGGATGTCCAGATTCAGACACATGCTCCATGCTATACTTGTGGTACCATGGGGCACATTATTAGGGAATGTCCTCAGGGATGCAGTCAGCGAGCAACAATGTCTAAACCTAGAGTTGGGGACATGGGCAAGTCCCATAGAGTTTTTGTAGCGATTGACAATCACTAAGCAGAGCACCAAGCCACCTTCATTAAGGTCATAGGTACGATCAAAGGTAGTGATGTTTCTAGCATATTTGATACTTGAGCTATTGACTCTTTTATTTCTCTATTGATTATGGAGTGTTGTGGGCTAGTGGCAGCTAGGCAAGATATTAGGTGAGAAGTTGAGTTAGCTTTAGGAGATAGAGTGTCTGTTGCATTTATGGTTAGAGAATGTTTAATCTAGATTTGTGGCTTAACCACCTTAGCAGACCTCGGAGTTACACCTCTTGGATCTTACGGTCTAGTTCTTGGCATGGATTGGCTATATGCTCACAAGGTCAAGCTGGATTATTGTAAGAAGTTGATTGAATGGTTGGATGATGATGACAATGTTACTCTGATATTTGGAATCTAGAGGCATGTATCCCTTTATGTGATCTCCGCTATACAGCTTAAGAGAAGCATGCATAACAGATGTCAGTTGTTTGCTATCACCATCAACGATAATGAGGATGAGGTAGAGCAAGAAGCCACACTGGATGACCATCTCATTTTGCAGGAATATGTAGATTTGTTTCCTTCAGAGCTACCTAATATGCCTCCTCGTAGGGTAGTAAATTTTTACATAAATCTTGTACTAGGGGCAAAATCGATTTTCAAAGCACCTTACAGGATGACCACTAATGAGCTTAATGAACTCAAGTTGTAGCTTGAGAAAATGTTAAAGAAAGGACATATTTTTCCTAGTGTTTCTCCTTGGGGTACACCTGTGATCTTTGTAAAGAATAAAGACAAATCTCTTAGGTTGTGTATGGATTGCCGCCAGTTGAACAAAGTAACCATCAAGAATCGGTATCCACTTCCTATGATTGATGACATGTTTGATCAGCTACAAGGTGCTCTAGTGTTCTCCAAGATAGACCTTAAGTTAGGATATCATCAGTTGAGGACAGTGGATAGTGATATTCACAAGACTGCATTATGTGCCAAATATGGCCACTATGACTTCACTATGGTTTCATTTGGTCTTACAAATGCTCTAGTTGTATTCATGAGTCTCATGAATGGAGTATTTTGTATATTCTTTGACAAGTTTATGGTGGTTTTCCTTGATGACATATTAATCTATTCAAAGGATGAGAGAGAGTACGAAGAGCACCTAAGACAAGTCTTGCAATGCCTTAGGGATAATCAATTGTATGGCAGCTTGTCGAAGTGTGCATTTTTCAAGTCAAAGGTCAAATATTTGGGTCATGTGATATCTGGTGATGAGATCTTAGTAGACCCATCAAAGATTGATGCCATTATGATATAGCCAGCAGCTACCACTGTGACTGAGGTGAGAAGTTTCATGGGCTTAGCTGGTACAGATAGTTTGTTGAAGGATTATCTCGAGTGGAACACCCCGTCACTTCTCTTCAACAAAAGGGAAATAAGTTTGAGTGGACTGATAAGTGTGATAGAGCCTTTTAGGAGCTCAAGAGAGCATTGACCAGTGCACCCATTCTTGTTGTGTCAGAGCCTTCGGCAGACTTTGTAGTTTGCATAGATGCTTCCTTAGATGGTTTAGGGGCAGTCCTTATGCAGGGTGGGCGAGCTATAGCCTACAAGTATAGGAGATTGAAGACTCATAATCTCAACTACCCTACCCATGATATCAAGCTAGCAGTAGTGGTGCATGCATTAGTGAGATGGTGACACTTCCTCTTAGGACATTGGTTTGAACTTCATTCGGACCATCAGACTACAGTACATCTTCACACAGCCAAATCTTAATGCTCAGTAGTAGAGATGGATGGAGTTCTTGTGAGAATATGATTTTGATGTTCATTACATCAAGGGGAAAGAGAACATTGTCGTAGATGCCTTGAGTAGGAGACAGTATGAGCTTTCTTCTATGTCCACAAACATAGATTTGAGAGATCACATTCTTCATCGCTTACATGAAGATGAGATGTATGCAGAAGTTAGTGATTTGATTCAATCTCAGAGACCCCTTGGGGGAAGTATGCAGATTATACATTGGAGTCTGATGGACTCTTATGTCATAGAGGATTCATATATATACCTTCTTCTGAAGGATTGCGTGAGTTTGTCATGCTAGAGGCCCATATAGCCCCTTATGCAGCACATCCCAGAGTGAAGAAGATGCATGCCGACTTGAGACAGTTATATCATTGGCCAGGCATGAGAACGCATATTGCTGAGTTGGTAGCTAAGTGCCTAGAATGTCAGAGGGTGAAGGCAGAACACCGACATCTAGGTGGTCTTCTTCAGCCTCATGAGATACAAGTGTGGAAGTGGGACACCATTTCTATGGACTTTATTGTTGGTCTTTCTATGTCATCTCATTGTCATGATGTCATCATGGTGACAGTTGACAAGTTAACCAAGGTGGCTCATGTTTCACCCATGTGTACTAACTTTACCGCACCATCAGTGACATAGGTGTTCTTGCGAGATATAGTTAGATTGCATAGTGTACCTTGTAAGATCATCTTGGATAGAGATTCTCTCTTCACTTCAGCCTTTTAGAGAGAACTATAGGAGGTTATGGGTACTAGGCTCAACTTTAGTATAGCCTATCATCCTAAGATAAACAAATAGATCAAATGGGTCAATCAGGTGTTAGAAGACATGTTACGCATGTATGTGATGGACCATCAGACCCAGTGTGAGGAATACCTGCATTTAGTTGAGTTTGCCTATAACAATGAGCATCATACATCCTTGGGTATGCCTCCTTACCAGGCTCTCTATGGTAGACCTTACAGGACACCACTTAGTTGGGATAGGATCGAGGAGAGACTCTCCATTGATCCTAAGCTAGTCAGGGATATGGAGTAGAATGTAACCTTGATTAGGCTGCATCTCGGAGAGGCTCAGGATAGACAGAAGAAGTATGTTGATGCGAAGAGGATAGATCGAGCCTATTTAGTGGGAGATAGGGTCTTTTTGAGGGTGTGACTACATAGGAGTCCAATCCATTTTGGAAAGGGCTCTAAGATTGCACCTTGATTTGTTGGACCTTTTGAGATCCTTGAGAGGATAGGACCAGTTGCATACCATTTAGCTTTTCCACCTAGCCTATCACGCATCCATGATGTGTTTCATGTTTCAGTTTTGAGGAAGTATGTTTATGATGAGACTCGTGTGCTAGATTGGGATGCCTTGCAAGTAGATTCAGATGAACATCTGGCTTTGGAGCCCATTCATATACTAGTTCGATGGACCATGATACTTTGAGACAGGGAGCTGAACCAGGTTAGGGTTGAGTGGAATTGTTATGACGAGGTCATAGCTTCATGGGAGATTGCAGCACATATGAGGTCTCAGTACCCTCACCTCTTTCAAGAAATCCAGGAGGATGTTCATGCCTAGAGGGGGTGGATGTAAGGCCTACCCCAGCCCGTCATCACTTAGCACTTTATTTCCTTGTTATGTTTTCAATTGATACTATTGAGACTCTTGGACTCTTTGACACACTTGTTATTTTTTAGGATCTGTAAGATCTAGTACCATGTTATAGTACATTGTGATTTGATGTAAACCTATTCAGGTGATACCCTATGATTAGTTATGTAGTGTATCTATATGGTTAAGTTTAATGATGCATTGTGATGGATATACATGTTAGGATATATCAGGATGCAAAATAATTAAGAATTAAGTTTATGTGTATGAACTAGATGCATATATTGTTTAATTTACCTTTGAGTCATTAAATGTAGATGTAAGTGGTGTGTGTGAACTACATTATGTATTTTATTATGTTATGTGTGGATTTATTGGACCTACTGATGTGTGCAACGAGTGTGCAGGAAGTTTACCATGGTACTAAAATGGGATTTCAAAAACAAACCTATGTGTATTCACTGTGATGCTAAGGTCATGTCTATGAAGAGACATGGACCCCATAATGTATTCTATTCGTGAAAGTAAATTGCATAGTTGTATTTAAATTAGTTTTGTAAATGTTAAATGGGTCATGTCTAATGTAATTATGTGGTGTCATTTGACACATATGTCCTTGTGAGTTGGCATGGCTAGTAAATGTAACTAGGGTAGACCTAGTCATGACCCAAGGGTTACCTAGTATAGTACCCATGCATACCCTAAGGTTAAAGAAGATTAGATTGGGTCAAAGGAGTTGAATTTCATAGATCAACTTCAAGTGGAGTTTAGGAGAACCAAATAGGCTTCCAAAAGGTAGTTAAGGTTAATTTTGACCACCCTACTTGGTACCTTAGAGGTTAGAGGTCATTTTCAACCCATTAAGAACCCTTGAACTCAGTTATGATGCCCCTAAAATATCATCTCTTCAAAGTGGCGAAAATTAGAGAGTTTGATAAATTTGGGCAAAGTATCTTATCCCTCTCATGTGAGTCATAAACTTCATTTATGAGGGTCTTGACTTGGAAGGAGAAGGGAAGACCCTAGAGACTTCCACATTAATGCTAGAATCAGATATTCTTAGGCTAGAGCCTTTTTAAGGGGATTTGGAAGGAAAGTGAAGGTTGTTCACCCACTCTCCACTCTTAGAGACACCTAGATTTGGAAGGAGAATTGGGAGAAGGAGAAAGGGAGAAAGATTCTTTCAATTCTTCATTTTTCACCTTGAGCTTGGACTTAAGGTTGGAATTCTTTAGCATAAGGTAGTGTAGATATTTTTGTGCATGTAAAAGCATTAGGATGCTTTTATGGAGTTTCCATGTTATTTTGTTCAAACTTCATGGGTTTCCATGGAGGTATGTGAGTTATGTGTTATTTTTGTGTTGTATATTTTTGTGGGTTTTTTTAAGGTACACTCACCCTTGGGAGGGAAGAGTAGCCTTGATGGGGTGAAGCATTAGTAGCTGCCTATGATGTGCAAAGTCTCTCATGTGTGGAGGGATGTACATGGGTGGGCAAGTCCCTATGATGCCAATCATGTCAAAGGCATTTGGGATAATAAGGAGAAGTTTTGATGGCTTGTAGCCATGAATGTTTTTGTGGAAGTTTCAAAATTATGGAATGAGTGCCCATGTGTGGCATCTTCCAAGTATTGCATTTGTTTAGGATTGGCTATCTCCACATGTGATGACCCTCTTCACCCCTAGTATCAGGGCCTTTTTAGTGGCCTAGTAAAACCTTGGGTGGGAATTCTTAATGTTTATGTCTATTTGTGTTTTTGAAATTGGAACTCCTTGTCCCCTGTTGGTTTTTGAAATTGGAACTCCTTGTCACCTGTTGGTTTTTGAAACCCCTGGCTCGAAGGTGGCCTTGAAAAGGCCTAGGTTGGGAGGTGAGCCTCCATGGTCAACCTATGGGATTTCATTGCAGGATTCGGGTTGAGCTCATGGTGGTCTCACATGCTTTAAAGGAGTTGTTTCCAAGTTATTTCTTATTATAGTTCTCTTGTAAAAAGTTATTTTAAGGATTAAAGAAAGTTTCAAATTTGTAAAGTATTAAGTTGTAAAGTTGATTATTGTATTATTGAATAAAGTTATGGAAGGAAAGTTAATATATCTTTCGTTGATTAAATATTATGATCTTTTCCTTTGTGTAAATTATTTATGTTTAGTTATAACATACCTTGTTAAATTTATGCATCTAAGGACCATTTAAGGTGATTAATTTAATACCATTTATAAAAAGTAAAGTTTTATATCATTTAAGTGTCTAAGAATGAGTTTGAATAAACTAGCAAAAAAAAATTTTAAAATGAGTAAAAGATGTAGTTAAAATGGTTATCAATTAAAAAGTCTCAAAAGTTGATACTTAATTTGATAAGGTGGAAAACTCAATTTAAATGCATAACTTAAAAGGAATTCTTTTATCAATTTACCCTAGTAAATTCATTGCTTTTAATTAGATTAAATGGAAATCAATATATATATATATATATATATATATATATATATATATATATATATATATATATATATATATATATATATATATATAAATTGTTGTAAAAATGTAGAATTTACACGAGTAATTTAATCATAAAGATTTTTGCATAATAGTGTTAAAATACCTTAGTATTAAAATATATAAATATATTCATATATTAGAATATAAATATAAAAATATAAATACATTTGCCATCTATCAATCCCCTTGACATGTATAAAAAAAATTTTATTAAGACATATATATATATATCAAAAAAGAATCAAACCACTAAATGATAATATGTGTGTGTGTGTGTGTATACTGTTGTATAAGAAAATACAAAGATAAGAATATATATATATATATATATTACCATTCTTTATTATAAAGAAGCCCCTTTTTATAAAAATAAATAAAAATAATTATAATCCTCGTCCAAAATCTTTTCGTTATAAATGAAATTTAAAATATAATATAAATATAGTTGGTTTTTTAGGAAAAACCTATAGAAGGGCTTAGGAGACATGAGGGTTAAAACCCTACCCGACTAATTCACCACAGTGGTTGTGGAGCCACCACTATGGTAACCACAGTGGGTGGCAGGGTCGACCACAACTGTCCTGACCACCATTGTGGTACCCACAATGGAGGATCCATCAGGAGCCACTCGGTGGATCTGCAGAGGTGTTGCCCATCATGGTGGTGGCCGCCACCACTGTGGTACCCACAATGGAGGATCCATCAGGAGCCGCTCGGTGGGTCTGCGGAGGTGTTGCCCATCATGGTGGTGGCGTCGCTGTGTCGGCCACCACCACTCACGGTGGTGTCAACACAATCCCGTTGACCCCCTCCTCATGTGTCACCCTCATTTCAGCCCTGTGGCATAGGGTTTCAAAAAAAAAAAAAAAAAACATTAAAACACAGAGATTTATTCAATAAATAAAATAAATCAGAGTTAAAATATTCTATAGCATGAAAAAAAAAAAAAAAGGATAAAATAACTTAAGGGTTAATCCTATGTTATTTCTCTTGTAAAAAAAACTTACTCCTAAGGTTAATCCTATGTTTTGATTAAGGAAAAACAAGTTTTGCGGGGGGGCTAAAACCTTGTACAAAAAGGTCAAAACAGATATTCAAAGCAACACTTGAAAATGAAACAAATCAAGACCATGGCAAGGGTTTTACAATAGGTTCCCACAACCTGGAGAAAAAAAAGTACCAAAAGAAGGAATCTAGAACCCAAACAAGAAAAGCTGCTACAAAAAAATGATTAATACAGTAAGAACCAACAGCCCTGAAACTTCCACCGAACAACAAAATAAATCCTACCAGCTACGGTCCAGCTGCCCGCACAGAAAAGCATAAGAGAAGTTATTTCTTCCCCTTCTAGGAACAAAAGGACATATCGAAAGAGGGCTGAAATTTAGATTTGTTTTCCCTTTCACAGAAGTCACACCCATCTTCTGCTTTCTTAGCCATATCCTGCCAAGAAGACAGATCAAGAACCAAGACACCCGAATTCAAAAAATTGTCCCAGGATAGGGCCACGAGTTTCCACAGAAGCTGATTCGAGAGAAGAATCAGTAGCAACCATTCCAGAGTGGGCCAACGAAGCATTGTCACTAGGAAGAGCAGAAGCCTCACAACCAACAAAGGCTCGAACAACTAAAGTTGTGCAAAGAGGTGATCCAAGGATGGAATCAACACCCGGGGAAGAACCAGCAGCGGTCCAAAGAGGCACATTAGCCTCAGTAGCCTCCTGAGAAGAAGAAACAACCTGAGAAAAGCTTCTTATAGACAAGTCCTTCACAACAAAATAATGTTGGGAGGAGACCCCTTCCACCAAGAAGTGGGTTTTTCAATCTTGTCCAATCCACACTAATTTGCTAAGTGACCAGTTTTAAAACATCTATTGCATCTAAAGGGGAGTCCTTCATAATCCAAGGATTGGATCCAGAATCCTTTAGGATGCTTCAACATAATCTTTTCCAGAAGACCCTTGGAAGAATCTAAATCAACCAGAATCCTAGCATAAGTGGAATGAAGAATATCAACAGATTCCTCATCTACCATCAAAAAATCCTCAAGAGCCTCCCCCATAGCCTCAAGCAGAGAGTCTACCCAAAAATGAAAAGGGAGGTTGGGAAGCCTTACCCAAGTAGGAACCTTAGAGAAAGTCTCAAAAGAGACATCAAAGTCAGGATGTCAAGGCTTCATCATGAGCATGAATCAAGCATCCCAATTAAAAAAATTCACATAAAATCAATTTCCTATCAACACGATTCTCAAACGTAGCTATGAAAAAACCCCTTGCCAGAGGGAAAATGTGAACATCGGAAATGATAGGTTCCCAATGGCGAGTGATCCAAGCATGCAGATCCAGAAGACTCAGCCAGAAGCCCTTAAACTTGCAAATAAGACCATGAGCCGAGAAAACAGAAGACGCTCCTTCAATGTCTTTCACAACCTCGTCATCCAGAGAGAGGATAAGAGGGTTAGAGACACGGAAAGGAGCAGCACCCTTATGATCGGAAGACTGCTTGGAGACGGCAGGCTTGAGCATAGAGGAGCCCCCAAGAATGGCCGAATGTTCCCCAACAATCATCGGTCGAACAGAGACACCAGGGGAGCCAGCATCCCCAGCCACCTACGAAGAACCTCTCTGCCAAACCCGACCAGAAGAAGGGAGGGGCGAGGCCTTAGCAAACGCAATGTGAGCGGGCTGCAACGAAACACCCCCCACACACCCCTCAGAAACCAAAGCTACAGAGTGGCTAAAGGAGGGAAGAAGTACAGGAGCAGCTAGAGCTGTAGATGCTACAAGTGACGTTGCGGGAGCCCTAGGAGTGAAAGCAACAGGAGCCATCAAATTTCAAAAATCATATGTTATTTCTCTTGTAAAAAAAACTTACTCCTATTTATAGAATTCATGGTTGAATAGAGAGATTCAAATTAATGGATGGATTTCAAATTAAATAGATTTTAACATATAGTGGATTTTGTTGACCAAAAATTGGAATTAACTAGAACTATTTAGAACATGTTGCAAAATTAGATTTGAATGAAAAAAAAAAAATAGTTATTTCTTCAACCCCTCATAGTCACTTTCGTTGACTAAGTATTAAAAGATGTCATAGTAGATAAGGATTAAGAATTTGATGTAATAGTTATTAATTAAATTTAATTCCATCAAATTAACTTAAATTTGATTTGATATTTTATTTTTATGGTTTATAATTTAAATGTAGTTAAGAACCCTTTTGGCTATAAGATTATAGTAGCTTGTTATTAATTTAAATTATTTGAGATTGATAAAATAAATTAAGTATAAATTTAAGTTAAAACCTAGTATACTTAGTTATACTTAGTAGGTTTCCAAATGGCATATAGATTACAACTCCCTCAAGAAATCAAATTTGAAATGTCTTTGTAGAAAATATGTAGAACACGCAATGAAGAGTGAACCTCCGGAAAAGAGTTCACGACGAAATTACACGAATCAAGGCAATGAAGAGATGATGAATAAATTTAAGGGGAAGTATTAGCACACCATCAATAGTGTAATAAGGATGAAAAAATTAGCGGGAGTAGCAAAGAAAAATATACAAAAGAAAGGAGACATCCTATGGCAAGTGAAAAAGGAGGCAGGCAAAAATAATCTTACAAGGCAATGTTTTTCTTGCAAAGAGCCTTTAGATACAAGTCATAAATGTCAGAAAAGATGAGGTTAAGCTAGAGAAACAATCGGAAGACAGAGAAAAGAAGACCTTAGAACCAAAAGAGGTGAAGTAGATACAAAACAAATTTTAAAAAATTTCCACTCAATTTTCATATTATTAAATTAGCAAGATTTACAAATAAGATAATACCAATAGTTTGAATACGGGCAACAAAACCTTGATGGATACAAATATTAAGATTTTGGTAATTTTGAGAGGGTAATTATCAGTTTCTTCTCCACATTTGCACATTTGCAAAAAGCTTCTTCAATGGACAAAGCCTCATTAAAGGAGAAAGCTTGTGGAACAGTGGAAGATAACCCATGAGCATTGTACGAGCAAAGGACAGAAATCCTTGTTCATAGAGGGCATTCTCACCCAGAGATTGCGTTCAGACTGAAGGAAATTTGTTGGATTGTTGTTTGTTTCTATCCATTTTCCAAATTTTTTAATTTGGGTGTTGTTTGGAGTGCATTTTAAGCATAGTTTTATGATTTTTCTACTGTGTGAGGCTTATGAACATTCTACAGCAGTATGCTGTTGTTACTCAGTCTGTAATCAGTCCTGTGTATCATTATTTCATTTTATGAACAAACTATTTCAGTTGGAGAAGTTTGGAGAATATCACGTAGCATTGTTTTGGCCTAGTTTTTGGAAACCACAGTGAGCATTGTATGAGCAAAGGACAGAAATCCTTGTTCATAGAGGGCATTCTCACCCAGAGATTGCATTCAGACTGAAGGAAATTTGTTGGATTGTTGTTTGTTTCTATCCATTTTCCAAATTTTTTACTTTGGGTGTTTGTTTGGAGTGCATTTTAGCATAGTTTTATGATTTTTCTACTGTGTGAGGCTTTTGAACATTCTACAGCAGTATGCTGTTGTTACTCAGTCTGTAATCAGTCTTGTGTATCATTATTTCATTTTATGAACAAACTATTTCAGTTGGAGAAGTTTGGAGAATATCACGTAGCATTGTTTTGGCCTAGTTTTTGGAAACCATAGTCAAGTTTGCTGTTTATGCTAAGTTCACTCAATGGCTGTCTATTTTGCTCCTAGACTAATTAGCTAGTTTAGATGTTTTTATTGCCTGCAATAATCGAAACAAATTTTCAGATCTCAATTACATTTTCATATCAGTTCCAGTTGACATAGTTTGGTGATTTGGGTAATAGAAGTTTGATGTGTGAAACCGTAGTCGAGTATGCTGTTATGAATATGATTTTCAGACCTGTCATATGCTGTTCCATGTCAGAAAATTAATGCAAATAATGTTCATGGAAAGTTCACTCAATGGCTGTCTATTTTGCTACTAGACTAATAAGCTAGTTTTGAACATTCTACAGCAGTATGCTGTTGTTACTGAGTCTGTAGGAGAAGTTTGGAGAATATCAGGTAGCATTGTTTTGGCATAGTTTTTGATGATTTGGGTATTGAAGTTTGACGTGTGAAACCGCAGTCAAGTTTGCTGTTATGAATATGATTTTCAGACCTGTCATATGTTGTTTCATGTCAGAAAATTAATGCAATAATGTTTATGGAAAGTTCACTCAATGGCTGTCTATTTTGCTACTAGACTAATTAGCTAGTTTAGATGTTTTTATTGCATGACATAACCGAAACAAATTTTCAGATCAAAATTATATTTTCAAATCAATTCCAGCTATCACCTAAATATTAGATAAAGTAAAGACTTTCTCCAAAATGAACCTCAAAATTTTTGCCCAAAACTCATGAGCATACCAAAAAAGTGTATTATTAAATATGACCAAAAAAAAGTGTTACTAAATATGATAAATGAAGCTTGCTATAGAATGTTTGATTTTATTATGCCAAACTGTGCCCACAAACTTTTTACCCAGGTCCAGCAAAAAAACATCAAATATCATTAAATATGACAACTAAAATAGGGGCAAACCTTTAATGTGGCACTTTTAAAATGATAGACTATTTACTTTCTCCTCTCTGAAACAGATGGCCTATGATCTTTCTAATTTTGGTCTTTCAAGTTTTGGTACCAATCGAGTGACGACTTGTAAAGACATGAATGATGATGTGGTTAGGTGTTTAAACTATTTCTGAGGAGAGAATTTAATTCAAATCAGGAGCAATTCAAGACATAAATGATGATGTGGTTAGGTGTTTAAACTATTTCTTAGGAGACAATTTAATTCAAATCAGGGGCAATTCAAGATATAGAGGCTTCATCCTAATAAATCAAATAAATCAAGGAAATGGTCACTTTGGACAGCAGGGTTGAGACTAAGATTCAAACTAATTTGAAGTGATATTTCAACAGTATAGTCAACCGATGGTATTAGTTTCTCGTATAGAAACAGTATTGCTTCAACTGTAAGGTGGTTGTGAGGATGGTCGTGGTTTTTAGAGGTATCGAGGTAAGCAGATCAAAGTCAAGATGTGAAGCTTTGTATATGCTTTTGCCTTCATTTCTTAGCCAAGGCATATAACTCTATGTAGGTTTATACAGATTTAGTTTCGAAATTGTTTTAATCATTGGTAATAGTGCTATCGTAGGTTTATAAAAACTTAGTTTCGAAATTGTATTAATCATTGGTAATAGTGCTAGGAGAGCATAATGCAAGAAAATAAAGGAGTCGATATATTGTTTCATCGTGGTAAACAACTTTGTAGCAAAAAAACATGCAAAAAGTTTGGGCTCCACATTGACAAGTTAGAAGCATGGTTAAATAGAGCCAGTGGTGAGGGGTTCAACTGACTAGTTATGTGAAAAAACTATTGTTATATGTAGATGATCTCATCATTATCACTAAGACGGCCAATGGTTTGAGAGAACACTTTAAGGCACTGGAATGTCAGGAGGTGGGTATGGAAGTTAACACCAGCAAAACCAAAGTTATGATCTTCTTGTTGAAGAGAAACAAGAAACCCCCGGATACTTTTCTCTTTGAGGGCAACCCTTTAAAGATTGTGAGCAAATACAAATACTTGAGAATAGACTTCTAGAATAAACTCAGCTGGAAAACATGCAGATCTAAAAGAATTCAATGGGCTAAAAGGCACTGTATTCTTTACAAGTGTAAGAACGCTGAACTCTGGGATTAGAAGACGGATCAGAAATGGAGACAAGTAGAAAGAATACAGAAACATCTTAGCATCAGCAGCCTTAAAATCAAAACCACAATGCCTTATGAGATCTTATTGGCAGAAGTGGGTGCCTTTCCCTTAGAAGCTGTTGCATTGGTCCAATTGATATGCTACTTAAAGAAAACCCAGAATATGGGAATCAACTGATGGCCTAGGCTAGTCATTGAAGAAAAGCTAAAAAGGAGAAAAAACACATGGATGAAACAAAACAACAAATAGATGCAAAAGTGGGACGTCAACATCAATAGCTGCCTAGATAGTAATAGAGAAATTAAGAAGTTTGTTCGAGAAAGATTCCGTACCATCATGTAGACAAGGCACGTAGGGAGGAAAAAATCATACTATGTTAAAGAATTTAACCCCAACACTTGCCAAGAGGAAAAAGCATATTTTGGAGCAGCTATTAAGGGGAAAGCAAAAATGCTCATAGCACAGTTAGAACTAGCTCTCATCAGTTGAGATGAGAGACAGGTAGATAGAAATTGCCAAAAGAGGAATGGGAAAATAAGACCTGCCTAATATGTGACATGGGGGCCATTGAAACGGAACATCACTTTGTCATGGAATGCCCGACTTACAGTGACATCAGATCTAGGTTTTAAGAGATGTTAGAAAACAATAGTATGAGCCAACTCTTCGAAAAGTGCCAAAAGGGGAATGGGAAAATAGGACCTGCCTAATCTGTGACATGGGAGCCATTGAAACGGAACATCACTTTGTCATGGAATACCGGACTTACAGTGACATCAAATCCGGGTTTTCACAGATGTTAGAAAACAACAATATGAACCAACTCTTCGAAAAAAAGCAGCTGGACAAGACCACAAACTTGATCATCAAAATGCCAAAATGCACCGAAGAAGACAAGAATTAGTTAAAGCTAGATTAAGCTGTTGTGGATTGGCGGGTCCCATAGACTGCTTGGGCCTCATGGACATTATTAAAACCTTTCATTCATTCAATAGAAAGAGATTGTAACCGATATAAATGTCTTGCTTGTTGGGTAGAAGTTGTATATGATGTACCATGCTATTGTTATATTCAATAAGCTGGAACAAATCTCATAGGTCATTGCTGATGATATATTAAGCAAACATGATTTATGATAGGATAATGAGTTGATCCTTTTGTGTTTAGTGTCCTCTTGAATGTCTTTAAGAGGTACGAAATAGAGAGATGATAAGTTCTATTATGTGAAGAACAATAATTTTATTTTGAATCAGATACGCCGATATCTTGTGTTAATAGTGCTAGGATAGCATAACGCAAGAAAATTTCAGGATTTGATATATAGTTTCATCGTGGTAAACAACTTTGTAGCAAAAACATGCATTATCAATGGAAAGAGATTGTAACAGTTCAGATATAAATGTCTTGCTTGTTGGGTTAAAGTTGTATATAATGGATCCTGCTATTGTTATCTTCAATAAGCTGGAACAAATCTTATAGGTCATTGCTGGTGACATATTAAGTGCACATGACTTATGAGCTGTTTGCTATAGGATAATGAGTTGATCCTTTTGTGTTTAGTGTCCTCTTGAATGTCTTTAAGAGGTACGAAATAGAGAGATAATAAGTTCTATTATGTGAAGAGCAATAAATTTGTTTTGAATAAGATACACCGATATCTTGTGTTAATGCAGTTATCGGTGTATCTGATTCAAAACAAATTTATTGCTCCGAGTGGCTGCCTTTTACTGTATACTAATCCTTGACTTCATCAAGTTTGGCTTATTGGAGTGTTACAGGTTGTATCAAACTGCTACATCGCCATTAACAGAAATTATTGAATTCATGAAAAAATTAACGATAATATAACTGCTACTGTAATAATCTGGATTTACCTTTATCTGCATTGTTACCAAACAATACAAGTTATCACGCAACACTCGTCATCAATCTTTAACCTAAAAGAAGGGCAGCACAAGCAGTCAATTTGATTCAAAAAAAATCCATTTATAGGCTGAAAGCAACCCTTGCTCAAATATATACACATTGTACACTATTATAATTGTAATCTCATCAACTGTACACAAACTAAAATCCAAGAACCTTCAACAAAAATAGGTTAATCCTCAGCCAAACATGGCGAGAAGACAGCTCATTGATTCAAACGAGTGGCTAAGGAGATGCAAAATACTTGAATAAAAATATAAGCGCACATAAATAAGCCAATTGATTAGCTTCATGCATCAATGTTACTCTTTCAACTGCTGAGAGATAAGGTTGCCCTCAATTGCAAAATTTGATGTCAAGCGCTAAAGTTACCTAATATGAAGCGTTACTTTTTAAAGGCAACGGAATCAAAATTTACAATACAGAAAATTTCCGCAAATTTCCCCCCTCCAGAAACTACCCGTTACACACACACATTCAGGGCCATATTCTTAAAGGCATAACATTATTTATTGATGTCGCACCGTGGATTGAATCTGCTGTCAAAGGCATAACCTCGAGTGATTCACCCATTAAACAGTGCAAGTAATTTTCCTGAAGTTGACGAAAGGCCAGCTCATCATTTTTCACTGGCCTCTGCTTTTTTCTCAGGTATATTGAAACAGACAATAAAAAAGCGAAGATTAAGCTTCATAATATAAAAATATAAAAATAAAACATGCTTATGTCTTAGGAACTGGGAAAACATGTTTAAGGCAAATCAAACCTTCAACTCCAAAGAAACAAACAGGTCAATACAAATGAACTTAACTTAAGAAAAAAATGGTCGACTTTGACATCACAATAAAAACAAAAGCCAACGAGTACAACATAATAGGACCTGCACATAAATTTATTTCAAGCAAGCTAGAGATATCAAAGGCTACAAATTACGTCATTAAATCCCAGTCAAATATCAGATGTGGGACGTAAATACTTGGATTAAACCTACATTATATCTATGAAAAGGCCTCAGATTTGCAGAAATAAGTCAGCATGGCCAAATTGCCAATAAGCTCCGAAAGATGGTGTGATTTTCTGATTCGTCACTGGCCATTGAAATCCTTGTTACGAAAAACAGATCATAGACTTGGGACCATACAGTTATGGGTCAAGAAAATCATACTAAAATTATAGGTTGCTCACAGGTAGAGAACTCGAGGATACAGAATCATTTATTATGACTGGTGACAAAGACGAGTTCAAGAGGGCAAAACACACGAGCGTTATCCACACTTAACTAATAAAATGCCCAACAACTCACAGGTGAAAAGACAATTTCCAAATTAATGAAAACTTATAGCTAGCCAAGGTAAAGGTTTCAATTTAATAAAATCTCAAAACAAAGGATCTATGATTATGCTATTACAAGCCCATATAAAGTTACAAATTCACAAAATCTCAAAATAAGAGCCTAGGGTTTAAAAATCTATCCATCCAGGCTTAGTGCAGCCGGCTTCGGATTCTGGACGAATTTTAGGCCGAGGGCTTAGACTTCACAATCTCGAGTCAAAAGTTTAAACATTACGATTCACACATTTGAATCGATTAGTCGCCTAAGAAAATTGAGCCCTAAAATTATTCGAAACTGCTACCCGATTGAAATGTCCTTCAAGGCTTTTAATACCTAGCTTAAAAAGAGTTTATCGACCCCAAAAAAAAAAAAAAAAAAAAAAAAATTGCATACACAAGAGTAACCTCTAACAAACTTAAATCGTAACAAAGGATATATGAAATACAAAAAAATATAAAATAAAATAAAAACAAAGAATTGATGAAAATACAGTGCCCTTATTCATGCCATTGATCAGATAATTGTAGTCTGAATTTTTAGAAATACATGGTGTGATTCAGAGAGAGAAAATCATCACCTCAATGGATTTCTACAATAGGCTCAGCAGGATCCATTGGTTTTTGCATTCTTGGGGAGCATTTATCTCATCTCCCTCATAAAATAGGTAATTTTAACATCATTGCCTTCTTGAAAGAAAACCCTAAACTGCACTGCACCATACGCCGCAGACGCAAACAAACCCTAAAAAATCAATTTCGCATAATACAATCACAAAAACTGATGAACCGCGGGCATTAAAGCGTAACGATGTAGATATGGTTATATAGAAATAGAACAAGCTTTTTCTAGGGTTTGTTCGCTTATCTAGGGTTTTAATACTAGTTGGATGGTCGCAACAAGTTTTCCAAGGTAATAGAATTTATTCCATTCAACTAGGCAATTTTAAACACAATTTCCATTCTATCAGGCCATTACACTAAAGACTCTAAAAGCAAGGTGATTTTAATAAATACTTTGTCACTAAAGTTAACAAACTTGCCTTTAGCTATAGTTTTAATTATACTGTCATATAATTTTTAAAAATTTAAACTAAATTCAGAGAAGGATCAAGGGTAAACGGAATTCCTAGGTACTTGACAATAGCATTAGGGCCTGACCACTGACATCCCTTACTTTCTACCCAGGTGGGAGAGGTGTTGTCCCATCCAAGAATAATTGATTTGTGGGGGGAATCTTTGCACCGGAAGCTTTACAAAATAACTGGGTTCTGCAAACCACTCTATCAAAATTCTATTTTGACATTTCAACAAAAAGAGTTGTATCATCTACAAATTGCTCAATAAGGAGGTCTTCACTATTGGGCAAAGAGAGACCTTTAATAGGGTGACCAAATTATGTGGTCTTAAGAATGTAAGTCATAGCATCTGCAGCGATGACATATAAGGTCGAGGCTGGAGGACAGCCCTGCCTAATAGATCTCCTTAGAGGAATAGATTCAGAAATCTCACCATTAATCTCAATACAAGTGCTAGACTCTTTAAACAAACTTTTGGCCCACTTACAGAAATAATCAGGAAACCCAAACTGTTTGAGCATAGCAATAACAAATTTCCATTCAATTCTATCATAAGCCTTCTCAAAATCAAGAAGAATCATAGCCACATTCTGCTTGTCAGCTTTTGCCCAATGCCTTGCTTCCCCACTGGTGATAAGATTTTCGAGAATAAATCTTCCTTTGATGAAGCCTATCTGAGTTACCAAGATGATGTCATTTAACACTTTAGCAATTATGTTAGCCAACAACTTAGCAATAATTTTATAAGATATGTTTAACAGGGTGATTGGCCTCCAATTTTTTACTTGAGTTTTATCACCCTCCTTAGGTAGAAGTTTGATTAGACCCCTGTTAATGTTCTCACCCAGTGTCCCATTGGCAAAAGCAAATTGATAGACTTCAAGTAGTTCAATAGACATCCACTCCTTGTTTGTTTTATACAACTCAGCCGGTAAGCCATCTATCCCGGGGGATTTACCATTAGCCAAAGCAGATATGGCTTCTTCTAATTCTTGGACATATATTTCTTTCCCCAACATATCACTTTGTTCTTTAGAAATTTTAGATGGGATAATACTCATGCATTGGTTCATACAACACCCCTCCCACCTGGCTAGAAAGTAAGGGATGGCAGTGGTCGGGCCCTAATGCTATTGTCAGGTACCTAGGAATTTTGTTTGCCCTTTATCCTTCTCTGAATGAAATGTGGAATTGGATCTACAAGAAAATAGAGAGAAAACACTTGAAGTGGAAAACACACATGTTATCTTTAGCAGGAAGATTGCAAATAGTCCAGAAAGTTCTCTCCTCACATGCAATTTACTATGCTTCGACTTGGCTGTTTACTAATTCTCAAACAAATAAGCTCGAAAAAACTCTGAGGGATGTCCTTTGGTCAAATGGTATTGGCAACAGAAAGAGACATAATGTCAAGTGGGAGTGGTGTTGTACCCCAAGAATGCAAGGTGGCTTGGGTATTAAAGATCTCAAAAAACAAGGAAGGACCTTGACCTCCAAATGGATTATTAAAGCCATTTCTGGGAGCCTCTAAAAATTTTAATCAAGAACAATATTGCTAGATCTGTAGTTAAAAAGGGTAAAACTTGGAATAACATCCCTTTTCTAGACATTCTTCTTGGTGATTTTGAGGTGAAGTTCTTTGGCTCTAAGGTATTCATTGCTCTGTGGAAGGCTTGGAAAGATATTAAACCACTCCTATGTTCCAGAGGTGTTGTAGGGAGAAACCCATACTTCTCAGTAGTTGACAGATCCATTTGGTGGGGGATTTATCTAAATGATAAACCACTTGCCCTCGCCCAATGTTGTTCAGCAAGAAGTTGGAATAATAAAGGCATAGCACTCATTAGAGATATTATTGTTGATAACAAGCTCTCCTCCTGGGCATAATTAAGCAACAAGTTTGACATTCCCTCATCTTGGAAAAAAAAACCTACACCCTCATTGCTAAGGCAGTGGGTAACTGGTTCTCGGGCAAATGTATTCACTCTAGGCAAAACCCTGGATATATTAAATGGAAGGATGGTAATACTCTTGGGAATTTCTCTTGTAAGCAGATTTATAATATGATGTCTGACAGTAACAACATCTTCAATGAGATTAACTGGGTCTAGGGCTTGAATTGGCCTAGCAATAAGTGGCATTTAATCTTTGAATTGTTATGGCATTCACATGTGGAGCCCAAAAAGGTCTATTTTAAGTGGATTTTTCTATTGAAAAATATGCAATTGGCTATTTTGTCTCTCAATGATTGAGAAACACCATTTTTTGCTTTGTTTGTAACTGTCCCGATTCTTATGAGCACTTATTTTTTAAATGTCAGTGGGTTGTTAAAGTTTGGTCTTCTTTCTTTGGTTATAATATTTTGAGCTATTTTGATTCTAGTCTGTCCTGGCATGAAATTTTGGTTCGGTGTGTGGAGAATTTTGATTGTAAACTCAATGATTTTTGGATCACTTTTACTACTGAAGTTCTTTGGTTTATTTGGAAACAGAGGAATGAAGACATCTTCCAAGATAAGAGAAGGGACCTTACTGAGTTTAATTATAAACTCACACAATTTACTATTATGTCTCAGGTCACTGCTACTATACAAATTTCGAAAGAAAGATTCCAGTGCCTAGTAAAAGAAGGGACCACTATCTTGTTTGCTAAAGATATTCAAGTGGTGGATGCTCCTGAGATGACTCACTTAGGAGTACAAAGTTACAATGAGCAACCTGAGAATAGTCCGACAAATCCAAGGGTACAAAACACTATGATCCCATAGGATACCGGTGAAGGAAACACAAGAGAAACTACAACAAATGAATACATTGAAGGAGAATCTAATGTCAGAAATGAAGATCAATGGGGATCAAATGAAAACAATTTAAGCCATAATGAAGATTATGGACAAGAAAAAGGATGGGAGTGATAGCTCTTTCTAAGACCTTTTGGCTTTAATTTTTCAATAGAAAAATTTAAACTAAATAATTATTTAAATTTATTTAATATATTATTAGGCTAGGTTAAATATTTAGTTTATAGTTATGTACTTCAATTAGAAATATAATTAATTCAAACTTTAATTTAATTTATATGTAAAATAAATTTTTCACCTTTCTTGTTTTGGAATAATAAATCTCCAAATGAAAGGCAGTGGAACTAATACCCACAAAAATCTCCTGCGCTCTCCCCAGAGCCATGGAAGAACGCTCAACTTCTTCTGTCGCAGAATCATCTACAAACATTATTGTCCCCAATCCAAAAGCTGAAGAAGACCCATTGACTCCTGCAATTGTGACGAACGTAGCATTTGGTCCTCCAGTAGTTTCTTGCATGTAAAACACCAACTACTTTTCCTCATCGGCCGAAGAAGAAGATATCAGGAGAAAGATGGGTATCAGAAAAAAGAGCAAAATTGATGGTTTTGAAGCCATTGGGGAAATAAAAGGGAATGGTTGATGATTATGAATTATGAGCTTCAAATTTTTCAAAAAGACATCTTAGTATTACAATGGGCTAAAGTTGAATAGAATTACAAACAACTTTTAGAGGGTTGAATCAAATAATTCTATGAAAGACAACTGCCATATTGAGTCAAATAAATACTATAATTTTGTTAATTATGGTACAACTTTTATTATAATTTATCTGTCAAAACAGAATAGAAAATAATTCTTGTTTTGTAATTTTTTTTAAGTCAAAAGGTTTAGGGTTTAGATCTATAATTCAAGTTTTAGAATATTTTTGTACTTCTTATTTTTTTTACATGATGACATAATTACACTTTTATTGTTTTATTTAAATACATAAAATGGTAAATTATTCAATGATACAAATATATCAAACATATACTATTTAATATATAATTATGAATTAACTAAACTAATAATCTAATAGAACTATAATCAATTCTTAAGTTGTGTTGTAAATCTAGTAGGATTAAAATAATTGTAAATGTATATTAATATTTACTAATATATGTTGAATTTTAAATTGTAAAAAGTAAAAAACTTAAAAAATACAATGAAAATAAATAAGCTATCATTATGTTGTCATGATCAATTCTAAGAATGTTAATGCACTAGGGAGTGTAAATATCTAATCCATTGTTAGAAATATTTCATTTATTATCCATTATGTTATAAGATTTGGCTTCCAATCTCAATCCTTCAATTCATTCTATATATTGTTTGGAATATTTATACATAATTAATTATTTACTTATGGTTTTAAAAGAAATCTATTTTATTATATGCATGGCACAACCCTTTTCACCACACTATAAAAATGAAACAAACTTTTTACAATCTATTAAATAGTTTTCATAAGATAAAGAGGCTAGATTATTATAAACTAGTATAGTTTTATCTCTACAATTGTTTAATATATTGTGCATTGAAAGTATTAACTTGGAAGAAAAACTTGTGTTCTTTAACAATAATCTGTCCCTAGTTCTTTAATGTGAAAGTATTACATCTTACTTAAATATTAACTTGTGTAATAGTAAATTTATATTTGTCTATATAATTTGATAAATAATTATCTTATTTTTACAAGTAAATTTTATTTTAACTTTTAAGTTATTTTTTATAAGTATCTTGAGATATTATCACGTACTTGCATTTGAATAATACACTAGATATATTCTTGTGAAGGCACCTAATATCAGAAAGAGTATGATTTGAAATAGGCATCTATAAGTTAGTGTACTGAACATTTGAATAATTGATATTATATATCTATTAAACTTAAAATCTTTCAAAAATATATTTTAAATATTTATTTTTAATAACAATACAATTATATGTTAATGGTCTCTTACTCTACTGGTGAAATTGGTATATTCTTAATGATATATGTACATACATGGCATGACAAGAAAATGGGGAAGATGAAGGAGAGATGAAACCTAGTGTTAATAGTTCTTCAATTTCTCTTTTACATAAATAATCTTCAAATCCTTTGTCATCACTGTGTCAACAAATTGTTTTTTTATTTCTTCTAACTCAGGTTCAATATCCTTTGCTTGCTTCGTAATCCATTTCATATATTTTGTTTTTTGTTTTTTTATGACTTGGATTCTATTTGGTATATTTT
This sequence comes from Chamaecyparis obtusa, assembly GCA_027943335.1. Classification (NCBI taxonomy): domain Eukaryota; kingdom Viridiplantae; phylum Streptophyta; class Pinopsida; order Cupressales; family Cupressaceae; genus Chamaecyparis; species Chamaecyparis obtusa. The sequence continues at coordinate 222,395 of BSBK01002891.1, read as the reverse complement.
GCGGTAAAATTTTGGCATAAAGGTTAAGTGGTCCTGGTTAGAGGTAATACCAGGGTGATCCCCTGTTTGTAATGGCATTCCAGGATGCCTAAATCGGTTAACATAGTATTTTGCTGGTGGTTTTTTGGTCAGTATATGTATGTTTAGTGGCAGATTGGTCAGTACTGCATTTCTCCAATGGTTTGGTATAAGATCTTCAAATATTGTCATGTAAGAAAAACATAAAATATAAAATATATATTTTAATTATATATTTTAGTTACATGTTTTTATTTGAGTAGACTTACTTAAAGAAGATAAAATAAATTATTTTTTGAAAAAAAAAAGATTATAACAAAACTCTCTACTACTTTATTTAATCAACAATTTAAATCTTATGATAAAAAAACTTATATTTCTATACTTCTTTTAACAAATGTTTTATTAACATTTATTTCAATCAATATACTAATTTCAATTTATACAAATATATATTAATGTTTGATCTTGTTTAGCACGCTAATTGAATGCTTGTTACCTAAATGTCAAGAATTAGAATCTTGCAAGTCAAAAATCTTTTTCATTATAACCAAGTTCTACCATTCAAAATAAAATTTTAATCTCTAATTTTAATAAATTTTATAAATTATTTCACTTTAATATCTTATTTAAAATTATCAATAAAATATTTTATACTTAATTTTAACTAGATTTAATTTTTTAGAAATAATTTATTATTATAAAATAAAATATTTATTTACTATGTTTAATTTAAATTATAATATTTAGTAAGAGAAAATATATCACACATTTGTTTACCTAAATATTTATTAATGCATAATTAACACATAATAAATTTTCAAATATTTTTTTTAATATATATATATATATATATATATATATATATATATATATATATATATATATATATATATATATATATATATATATATATATATATATATATATATATATATATATATATATATATATATATATATATATATATATGAGAATAAATATATATTATATTATATCATATATTTACAATATTTTATATACATTAGAAACAGTGAGTTATATACTAAAATAAACTCATGTAATATAATTTAAAAATTTTAATATACAATTAATATAAAAAAGAAAAATATTAATGGAAATCATAATTAAAGATAAAAACAAAAATTGTTTCCAAGCCCCAAAAACTATGCAATATGGAAGGACAATAAATAACAAACGTGGTAAATTTAAATAGTATATATTTATATTATTTTTATCATATTATTATATTATTATATTATTTCAAATTATATTATATTTATATTAAATCATATTTATTTATATGAATTTTTTATGGCGGATTGATCATTTTAATGCCCTTCATTTTAAGTTTTAAGAAAAATATTAATTGTCAAAATTTTTAATATAGAATTAATTTAAATTTAAAATTTTTTCCAAAGGTGGCATTGCCACTTGATACATTTATATTAATAATATATTTTTTACATTTTTTTTACTCGTTTAAAAAAGGGGCTCCCAGAGAAAAGAACCAGAAAGAAAAACTTCATTCGTGACCTCATGAAATAGGAGAAGGGAGAAGGAGGATTGTGAGGGTTACAGAAATTAGGAATCCCCTTTCGCAACCTCCATTGAATACATATGTTTCTCAAGAGAACTTTGATTGTCCCTAAAAGCTAAGGATATATCTGACCATTGGGCAATTTACATAAGAGCCCAAAGGCATACAAATAATACATCAACATGAATCAAGATGATTTACACAGAGTACATAGATGAGATTCACAGGAATGAGAAAAGAACCAAAAAGTAGTTATGTCTTCATTGTAGCCTTTGTGAGGAGGAAGTATTTGGCCTTTGTGAAGAGGGAGTCTTTGAGTATCCTTGAATTATCTCCACAGTAAGAAAACCACAAAACCAAAAAAACCACAGAGACCACAAAATTCATAGCATATAATTAATCCTCCATGAAGCATGTACAAGCATTGGCAATACCAAGCTTGAGAATTAGATTAGGAATGGGCTGAGGGGAGGCCGAGTTAGGCTGTAACGAAGCAAGTGACCTTGAGGGAATGTGGAGGGTAGAATCTTGCTCTAAAAGGTCTAGAATGGCAAAAACTATTTGATGGATACTACTAACACAATCTTTCGTCAAGAAACTACCAAATTGTTGCAAGGAGGCTTTCACAGGACGAAAAGACTGTCGTTCAAGGGCTTTTTTGATGCTTTCAAGGACCATGTAAACACCATGGTTACTTAACACCACATGATGGTGAAAAAGACCGCCAATAAGAGCAGCACCTCTCCACAAATCATACTTTTGGCATACCTTATTAATCTTATTTAAATATTTTATTAATATAATTATAATGAATATATTAAAAAATACATATAATATATAAAATGTAAAATTAGAAAATGAATTCATATGTTTTATTTGGGAAAGATTTTAATTATAATATTATAAGAAACTTCTATTTGTAATAAAAAGTATATAAAATTAAAAAATAGTTATAAATGTAAAAATCTAAAATAATTTTATTTTATTTTTTTGGCTAAACTTTATATTTATATTAATAATGAACTAGTTCAAAAAGGGCTCCTTGAGAAAAGAACTAGAAAGAAAAACTCCGTTCGCTACTCATCATAATACAAAAAGTTTGATCCTCGGATAGAGACCTAGGCTACCCAAAACCCAAGGGCATTAAGAAGCCCAATTACAAGTTTATATCAAAACCCAAAAAAAATACAATGAGAATGCCCATTAGCATCCATCGAATTTACAAAAAAATATTGCATATTGATATATACCCAAAAACCTAATCTACCCAAAACCCACAGCCAATTTGAGGCCCAATTACATCTTTGAATAATTCATCTCTGATACAAAGAACAAAGCATGCAAATATGCATGAAGAAACATTGAAGAAACAAGACCACCACCAAAAGGCTAGCCTATCACAGAGAAGCACGAGGCATGGAGACTCCATCATCTTACATCAGTCGAGATGAAAAAAGAAAGCCCAGGAAAAATCCTCAAGTTGTATTAAATGTCGGTCATAGTATGTCGATAGCTGAAGAGAAGCAGGAGTCATAGGTAGTCCAACACCATACAATAACCGAAGAGAGAAAATTCCAAAATGAAAATCCACCAAGATGTATAAGAGCTAGAGAGCCTGCAGGAAATTGTATAGCCCAAGATGTATAGGAGCCAGAGAGCCTGTATATAATGTGGAGAGCTTGCAAGAAATTGTTAGCCCAAAAAACCAAAAAGAAGGGAAATTTAGTTATCATGAAACACCTCCCATTCCAAACTGTGAAGGAGGAGACAAGAACAAGGAGCTCCACAATCTGTTGGCTTCACGATGCAGGAGAGCATCCAACCCTGAAGCACCTAAAGAGCAGTCGAGAGAAGAAGGAGATTTGCCCACACATGAGTCCAAAATAGGAACAGGGATACCAAGAGAGTTAGGGCCACCATTGTGAGGTGAAAAATTACCTCCCACAAAAGAAGAACTTGACGGTGAAATCGAAGCACGAGAATGAGACATCAAGCCCAGTAAAGCATATATTTTTAGCAAAGGCCTTGTCCCTATAACCCATATCGAAGGGAATCCTATTAAGGACATGATCAAGCGACAAGATAGCATAGGATGCAATACAGTCCTTAATCGTAGCTAACATCGTGATAAATCTATCAGAATTAAAAAGTAAGTGACGTGGAAATATTCCACGAACATGAGCATCACCATGCCAAAATTTATATCCTTGTACTGTAGAAAGAAAACTATTGTTTTGAAGGAAAAGGGGCAAAATGATCGCATTCGAAATATTAAGCAACAAGGACCATGACTAGGACAGATCAAGCAGGTTATAACAGAAAATGGAGAGTAATTGAGAGGGAAAAATGATCCTTTTAAACTGTGGAGACAAGACCGACTCACCAATTAACCTTCGAATACACCTGCAACATCTTGGACAGTGAATAACACAAATGGAAGCCAAGGAATCATCAGATATAATACCTTCAAAGGGAACTTCGAATTCAAGGGAGGGAAGTCAAACTCGAAGATTAAATGGAGTAAATTCATCAAAATATCTATTAGCATCCATGTTTGCAATACAGAGGAAAAACAAATAAACTGCAAATATGAGAAGTAGAGAAAAGGGAGGGGCCAAGAAAAATATATAAAGAAGATATAGCCATCATAATTGAAACTGCTCATTAAATGGAGTGAATGAAGAGAGCAGCCTTTTAACTCAACCCGTACATAGAATTCATGAGCTGCAAAAGATTTGATCTGTCATACGCACGAGCTACAACATGAAATACTCATATAGTGATGCAACTGAAGAGCACCCTGCACACTAATAATTAATACATGGATTAGAGTGTACTAAAAGAAAGTTAGCACATGATATAGAATGGAATGAAATTAAAAGCAATCTAATAGACACATGCAAATGGAGGATTTCTTCATTAATGAAAGATACATAGCAAAATGAAAAGTACTTCATATGCAAGGAAGAGAAAATAAATTAGAAACATAAAAGAAGCCCTCTAAAACCAAAGAGGGCAACTAAGAGGCAAATCAAATTGACTGACACAAGAAGAGAGAGAAAGAATGCGGGAAGAATTAGATTGATTCAAGGCAAATCAAGTTAAAAATATTAGGGAATGAGGACGGGGAAACTAGACTAGAGGGATAAGACAAGTGAAGATCATTATTAGCATTCTGCTAATTTATTACCTTCTCTAAAAATGTGGGTTAAATAGCAATCCAAAAATGAATCAATAAGAAACCAAATCTGAGATAAAACGTAATGGATGTGTCTTGCAAAAGAGAGCCTTTTCACACAAGCATTGATAATTACCGAGGAATCGCCTTCAACATGAAGAAACCTAATATTTAGTTTTTTTATAGCAGTAAGACCATGCAATAATGCATAAGCTTCTACCAAATTGTTAGTCCCTGGTGGAATAGGGTGAGCCTCAAAAAAGAGGGGAGAGCCATGATAGTCACGAAGAACAAACCCAATTCCAGACTTCCCTGGGTTACCTTTTGAGGAACCATCAAAGTTCAGCTTAATGAAACCATCTTGAGGGGGGACCATTTAATTGAGGCTCTGGTTTGTAACCTGTCTTTAGGACAAAGAGGAAAAGGAAGGGAGGGGAAGACCAATCCCTTCCACTTCTTTATAATAGCCCCATCCCAAGAAGAGAAGCCCTGATTACCCCTAAACTTAAAGGTATAAGCATTAGTGACCTCGACAATAGATTGATGAAGCCTATTTAAAATAACATCCAAGGATGAGGCACAATTATGAAATATCTATTTATTTCTCTCCCACCAAATAGACCACAAAATCAAAGAGGGAGTACAGATCCAAATGTAAGCAAACATGGACTTTAAAAATAATGTTGGCCAAGAGTGAAACATGTCCCAAATGGTGAAGGGGAGGGGCAAGGAAAGATCCAACTTGTCCATAAAAAACAACCAACATTTTTTAGCAAAGGGGGCAGTTGAGGAAAAGATGATAAGTTGACTCCTGGGCATGACCACACAAGACATGCTGAAAAACATTGGCAATATTGAGCCTAGACAACCTTTCACTAGTAAGAACATGGTTTCTGAGAACAAGCTAAGAAAAATAGCCTACTTTAGGGAGTATTGAATTATGCCAACAAAAAAGATAAGCTCTATGTTTTTCCTTATTATTATGACAAGACTGAGCCACCTAGTAACCTAACTTAACTGAGAAGTTACCATCTAGAGATGGAGCCCAAAAGAGGCGATCAGATGCTCTAGAAAGGACAATAAGTTGATTAGAAAGAAACTAATTAGCAGATTTGGCAGCTTGAGGATCAATAGGAAGAGAGGTAAAATCCTTCCATACAACTAACCCCGAATGGATATATACTGCAGACACGTAGTCAATTAACTTGTGACCCCAATGCAAGGAAGCCACTTCCCAAATATCTAGGAAAGGCTGAGTGGTATGCAGAGGAGGCAAAGCATTCCATGAATCAAGCCAAAAATTAACTAACTCCCCGTTATGGACTTCCTAGGACACAAAAGAGGTGATCCAATATGCCTAGATTTAATCATGAAGTCCCAGATGGCCGACCCTTTAGGAGGATCAAGTACAAAGTGTTGGAAAAATGGTCAGCACTCCCCTTGGGATTTGTGAGATGGTTTAACAACCTCCTGTGTCTTCTATAAGTCTAGTAGTTGTATCAGGCATTAACAGGTCGATATTTTGGTGCAACAACAACTACTACTTGTAACAAGTGGTATCAGAGCTTGGTCACAGGTTTGAATCCCCTCGAGTAACGTTGAGGGAGAGATTGTTAGAAAAATGGTCAATGCTCCCCTTGGGATTCATGACATGGTTTAACAACCTCATGTGTCTTCTATAAGTCTAGTGGTTGTATCAGGCATTAACAGGTCGATATTTTGGTGCAATGGCAACTACTACTTGTAACAAATCAAGTACAAAGATAATTCTGAAGGGATCTAGGTTATCTAGATATTTTTCTTGCATCAGTTTACACCACTTGATGTTGGGCTGGGTATATAGCTTCCAAATCAATTTACTACCAAAGGCCAAATTTTGAGAAGACAAATTATGTAATCCCACACCACCCGTGGACAAAGAAGAAGACATATCTGATAATGATATAAGGGGTATTTACTTTTCTCTAGTTATGTTGGTTGTCGAAAGGAATTCTCATATTACTTTCTCAATTTGGTTTATAACTGATTTAGGGCTTGAAGGACTAAAAAATAATAATTAGGAATTGCTGACAAAACAATTTTGATTAATAAAATTCTACCAAAGAGTGAGAGCCATCTGGCTTTCCAAGCCATAACCCTGGATTTAATACGACTTACTACCGATTGCCAATAATTTGGTTTATTTGATCCTATAAAAAATGGAATTTCTAGATAAGTGGATGGAAGGTCATCCAAGGAAACCCTGACACATTAACAATTTTATCAAGAATATTTGGATTTTTATTGAAGATATAAACTTTAGATTTATGAATGTTGATTTTTTGACCAGAAACAAATGTGTAAACATCCAAAACCTTTTTGACCTGTTTAGCTTCTTGAAAAGAATCTTTCCCAAACAAAAGTGTGTCATCGGCAAACAATGAATGTGTGACTAGAATGGAAGTGCCAATAATGGGCACACCAAGCCATAACCTAGAGGTATGAGAGGCACTAATGGAACAACTCAAAGCTTCAACCATAATCATGAAAAGAAAAGGGGACAAGGGATCACCTTTCTTGACACCTTGAGATGAAGGAAAAAAACCAACCGATGAGCAATTGATTAATACCAAAAAATAAGCTCCAGAAATACAAGCCTTAACCCATTTGCACCATTTCTTTGAAAAAATAAATTTTAGTAGAACCTGTGATAGAAATGTCCAATTAAGTCTATTATAGGCCTTCATCATATCCAATTTAATGACAAATGATGGAATAGAGTGATAATTAATAGAATGTAAAGTTTCATGAGCAAGAATAGCCCCATCTGTAGTTTCCCTACCAGGAACAAAGCCACCTTGTTCATGCAAGACAATTCTAGGGATAATATATTGCAACCGTAAATAAATAGCCTTAGTGATGATTTTATAAATGGTATTACAGAGAGAAATTGGGTGAAAATCAGCAAAAGTCTAGGGTCACTATTCTTGGGGATGAGGATAAGATTTGTAGTATTAAAACATTTTAACATAGTTGAATTCTTTCTATATTCTTCCAAAACTGCCAAAAGATCAAAACATATGACATCCCAAGCTTTATGAAAAAAGAGGCTAGTAAAACCATTTGAACTAGGGGCTTTGTCAGGAGATAATGAAAAGACAACTAATCTGACTTCTGATAGGGTAAAAAGATCCATTAATAGAAGGTTATCTTGGGTTGTGATAGAGTGAGGGATTGTGTTAAGCAGATCATTCATCCTATTATCATCAGGCTGGGAAGATGGGGGAGGAGAAAGAAGATTTGAAAAAAATCTAACTCCTTCTTGTTGGATATTCTCAATATCAAAAAAGACATTACCAAAATCATCTTTAATAGAAAAAATTGACTTAGCTTCTTTCTTATGCTTGGCTGAAGCATGAAAAAACTTGGTATTCTGATCACCTAGCTACAACCAAAGCTCACGAGACTTTTGTCTCCAATACTCTTCTTCCCTAGCACACAATTCAGCCCACTCATCCTGAAGGAGTTTCTACTTCTCAAAGGTTTGAGGATCTAATCCATTATCTATAATATACTGGATAATTTCACCCAAATCCATTTCCAATTTAGATTTATGATCAAAGATGTTTTTAAATACATTAACATTCTAGGCTTTAATCAGATTTTTTACATATTGCATCCTTTTGAAAAATTGAAACAGAATAGATCCATCCACATGAGGGGAAGCTAACCACCATTGCTTGAGAAGAGAGTCAAATAGGGGGTGTCTAAACCAAACATATTCAAATTTAAAAGAAGATTTAACAGAAGTAGGGACATTCGCAGTAGAGGATTCAATCAAAAGGTGGATGGGAAAATGATCTGAATCAGAAAAATGCAAAATATCCAGGGATAAAGAGAAATTTTCCAACTTCCAAAGTTGTGAGCCGAGAAATCTATCCAATCTGACTGTAATTTACAAAAAACCAGATCTTTAGTTAGTCCAAGTATAAGATCTATTTCTAGGTATGATGTCAAAAAGGTCATTGTCCTAAATGAAGTTATTGAAATCTAAGACTGTATGAGTAGGGGGAAAAATTCCCCCTTTTTTATCATTTGGACCCAATGTAGCATTAAAGTCCCCTACTAACAAGAATTTGTAGCTGAGGAATTGTTGGATAGTGTTAGTTAGAGACTGCCAAAGGTGCAACTTGGCAGCCGATGAAGTGGGACCATAAATGTTGATTATAAAGGAGATATTAAAGTGCTTAGCACTAACTAATTGCCAATTAGAACCAGCTTGAAGCGGAAAAATTGAAATCTTCTTAGCATCCCATAGAATGGCCAAGCCACCTGATGCACCATTTGTTGGAACAACACTACTATGCCAAGCAGACCATTTGCCCACAGAAGCATTAAAATTATTAGCGAAAAGTTTAGTTTCTTGCAGAAGGATAACATCACATTGAGAAGAATCAAGCCTCTGCTTGATTCTATGTCTCTTGTTAGAGGCATTAATGCTTCTGACATTCCAAGAAAGAATCTTCATTGCAGATAAGGAGAACCCTTAGTTCTCCTTGTCAAAATTCTCCTTGAAGTGGAAAAATTTCCATCCAATGTTGACTGAACACCAACCTCTATTTCCTCCAAAGTCTTAGTCACCTTAGATTTCCTTCCTCTAGTTTTAGGTGTAGCTACCTTTTATTTAGAACACAAAGGAGTTTGCACAATAGATAGTTTAGGCACCTGCTTTACTTGGATATCCTTTTGATCATTAAGATGGGAGGGTCCAGAATGCTGATCAATATCCTTATCTAGAGAAGAAGTGTCCATCACATTGCTGAGGGGGTCATTTGGGAAAGTGGAAAGATCAGTTTCCTAACAAGAGATATCATTATCCTTGATGAGGCCTTCAGTTGGGAAATTCGAGGAAGGACCAAATTGACAGTCTGGGAAAGGGGTGGGAGACATTAAATCATTAAGATCTTCAAATGGCTGGAGATTACTAAGAAAAGAGGATGCAAGAGCCGATATGACCTCAGTAGCCATGAGATCATCATGTTCTAAAGTTAATTTGCAAAACTTAAGAGGATCACAAGAAAACATAAGTTTGTTGACTAGAGAATCCATTAATGGCAAATCCAGGGGCTTAGGATTTGAATACGGAGTAGATTTTGGAATTGTTTGAACCACTGCTTGAGAAAAATCAAGACCTTTAAAGATGGAAATGATAACAAGTAAATACAATCGTAGCATGCTAACCAAAGAGTACACAGAAGACAAAGCAATGTTTGGAAGAGGAAATTGGTTTACACAACAGACTTGTAATGCATTTGATGGCACAGACTGAGATTGTGCATTGTCTGAGATATTAGAAGGTCGTATTTCTTCATAAACCTACAAATCTACTTTCGATCGAGGGATATCCTTATCATGAGGAATTGAGGAATATTTGGATAGAGATGTAACCGTTTCAATTATAGGTGGGGCATCCTTGGTTTGCAAAGCTATGGAACATTTGGAGGGAAAGGTAGTGTGGTCCTTGTAGACAATTAGGGTTGAACAATTGGGATCTTTATACTAATTAGTAAAGTGCCCCAGCAAGTCAGCATAATAGGAGATAGTTTGTGCATCTTGAACATTGACATCCTGATGCTAAAATCCCCACTTTGACTCTAAGATAATGGATTTGGGTAAAGGTTTGAGAGAATCCAATAACAGGAAAACCCGAATAGAATGATGGGGTTCTTCAAAAGGAAGAAGATCACGATGAATAAAAGTCCCAAGTTTATTTGTAATAGCTTCAATAATATCCAGATCTCTGTATTATAGGAGCAAACATGGTAGCTCAAGCCAAAAAGGAATCGGGGCACATGCAAAATCATTCAGTTTGAAATTAGGAACCTAGGACAGTAAAGAAACTCCAAATCCGTTACAAAACTAGTACTTATTATGCAAAAATTAATTACGATTAACCAAAGAATAAAAAATTACAATAAAGAAGTTTGAACCATGATCAAGATAAAATAGGTCAGAGAGAGCAACCCAATTCATCAAAGCTTGAGAATGAAAATCTGAAATAGGTCAAAAAGAGTAGAGCCTACCAATAAGAGCCATCTCTTGTATATGTGAAACTTGTGGCAACAATAAACCCTCCTCCAAAAAAATCATAGGTTCATAACCACTTACCGAAGAATTAGGAGTTGAGCATGGAAATGGGTGAGAAGAGCCAACACCTCAGGGAGTTTGCAGCGGCTGCAATTTGGAGGAATCACGAGCCCTAGAATTGGGGGAGGACTCTAATGCGAATGAACCTGCAACGACCGTGAGATGGAAGAAGCCCTAGGTTTAGGGTGATGAGGATGAGGTGAAAGATTTTGAAGAGGATTTTGGCACAGGAAAAGAGGGATGTTATTCAGAGGAGATAAAAAAGTTGGGGATCGAATAGCCAGGGAGTTGGGCCAGGACACAAAAGAAGGAGCATTAGGGTTAAAGTTTCCCATGCAAGCTCCATTGTAATAAAAAAATAGGAGTTGGCAACAAAGGGCCAGTGCAAATGTCAATAGTTGGCGGGAGGCGAGGCTAATGGAAAGATGTAGGAACAAACTTCCTTCCTCCAGATCTGGTTTGGACTCTTGTAGGCCTGATTTGAGGATTGGCATTAGAAAAACCCTATGAACCCTTTTTCGAATGATAAGAAGGATGGGGAATCCAACCCTGAGAGCTCCTAATTGTCAAATCCTGCAAACAACCATGTGGAACATTTCGCACATCACACACATTCTGCCCTTTTTGCACATCCTGCCCTTTTCACTCCTTTCGCTCCATTTTTTATTATAAAAAAAAATCTAAAATAAATTAAAAGTGTTTTTAAATTCACATATTTTATTTTAAAAAAATTAATATAAATATATAATAAATAATGTAAAAAAATGTATATTAAATTACTAAAACAAGTTTTTAAATCATATATTCTATTTTTAAAACATTCTAAATTAATCTGAAACATATATAATAATCAAAATAGAAACTTATATATTATAAAATAACATAACTTATCATACATATTTATCATAAAATTACATGTATTTATATTATTAAATAAAATAGTAAATTGCCCATAACAAATTTTGATGGTTTATTGGTAAATTTAAATGTCATATTTAGGGTTTTATAAATATTTATCATGTCAATTCATACGGTCTAATAATTTTTTAGCCTGTCATATACGATTCAAAATTGCAAAAATGGTCAATACGGCCTCAAATTATTGGAAGTTTGGTATTTAGATTAAATTGTGGCATTAGTACATTTAGGGGATTGTTCTAAGGTGGTTTAAATAGTAAAATATCTTCAATAATGATCATCTACATGGATGAATTAGGAAGATTTTGATAGTGGAACCTTGGGAAATGTGTATTGTATTGAAGGTAGATGTGTGCATGTACAAGTATTGTAATGACTTCTACTATGTTGTGTTTTGTCTCTACATATTGTTAATTATTGTGTTTCAAGATGTCCTTGTATATTCCTTATATTAATTACCTCTTATTTCTAACTTCTTTTCTTATGGAGTGGTCCTCTTCTTGATAAATAGTTTATGTAATCATTTGTGGTTATTTAGGAGCTAAGAAGGATGAAGATGCGATCTAGAGTGGAAAAGGTACACGTTGGAATTTAAAATATGATTTTTTATCATCAAGGATATTGTCATGTGTGGTCTTGTCCATATAATAAATTGTGGGTGTGATATTGTCTAAGGTGCTCAAATAATGTGAGATAAAGTGGAACTAAGTTATCCAAGGTTAAGAAGTTTGAATGTATAAGATTTGAGATCTTAGTCAAATTGCACACTAATTGGTCATAAATCAACATGATGTCATTTATTGAAGTTAAGGTGCTAGAAGTAGATGCCAAATAACAGAGAAAATGTTAAATATGAAATTCCCATCTCTATATTTTGCTCCTATTTTAGCATGCAGATGAGCTTAAGTGAATCATACATGTTAAAGAAAAATAAAGAGTGTATCGTATACTTGATTAAAAGGGATACAATAAATAATTTGAACAAATCTAGGAAATTGTATCATGTCTATCAAATTTTGGAGGGAGGCATGAAGATGTAAACAAGTTGGCCTCCATAAAACCATGTGAAGTAAGTTGAGAAAGGATAAGGGATGATGTTGTATGTAATATTGGGAAATTACTAGAAATTTATCCAATCTCTAATACAATAAATCTATTGATGAGATTCAAAGCTTTTAACCCAATGAAAATTTGTGATTGTATACAAATATGAAAACTATGTTGTCTTATAATGGAAAACCATGAAGATATTCATCTTCTTTGTTATATCAAAAAATACCACTTTAATATGCTTTATTAACCTATCTTAGATTAACATAAAATATCACATAAATGAATATTATTACACCATAAGATAGCAGCAATAAAGAAGCATAAATTGGCAACACAAGAGGAACATCTTACCACGCATGATTTACATGGAGAAACCCTTTCAAGAAAAAAAAAAACTCTACACCCAAAGAGATCCAAGACTTGTATGAATCCTTCAAATGAGTTACATCAATACAACTTCTCTCTTTGAATCACTGCAACAATTCATTGCTTCAACAATCTATGAATTAACTTGTTTTTCCTTCTACTCAATCTCTCCATATATAGCCATGAGAGAAACCACAAATCACAAAATAATAAATTTCCTCTTCCACCTTGTGATTTTATCCGGCTTTTAAAATATTTTCCTTATCCTATCCATGCATTCATTTAACTTCTCCTTTATTCCTTGGTCTTTCTATTTTGACACTAAAAAAAATTTATAAGTTGTCATAGTTGAATTCAACAACTTTCATGACAACTAAAGATAATTATGAATTGTCAATAATAATTAAATACATTTACATGGTGAAAGAAAGGTTGAGACATTTTCCCAACACGTAATGGTCATGGAATTGTTACCAAGTTGGCCCTGATGAAGGATGCACTTCATGCTTAATGGGAGTTGTGTAGGACCCAACATTGTGGAAATATTTTAACTATTCCATGATATATAACATGTTGGAGATTTCATGCATATATGTGCTGGCATTGATGTTTTGTCAATGATGTTAACATATTTCTTCTTTTTGTTTGTCACTGTTCCTGGATTGTTCAATAAAGAGTTTGGATTGGTATGGTTATTGTATTGAGAATCAAATGTTGTGTGGTTACATATATGTTGAGGGATGTCTGTAGTTGGCCTATGTCAAATTATAGAGGTTAGCATTATGATTTGATTGAGTTACATGTATTTTATCAGATATTGTGTTCTGGTTATTCTAGATGTGGCAGTGTTAAAGTTTGTGGATCGATATGGATAGGTAATGCAATATTGTGGTTTTCTAACCTAGTGGTGAGTTTAGGACATGGATGTGTGTCCTAAGCTCAAATGGTTTGTGGTTTGGATGATGGAAAGCTTATCTTTCAGAGTGACAGAGATTGTTGTTTAGTGTTCTTGTTGAACAATGTAGAGCTAATGATGAATTATGAGATAGAGTTGTTCATGTTGTGGTTGTGGCATTTCAAATTGTGTGTTGACATTTCTAGATCATGTCCTATTTGTAATGTTGGATCGCATTATATTTTATGATCAGATTTAGAGATTTTATGGTGGTACGTTGATATTCTTATTTGTTCTTAGCTGACTTGGTGAGTTAGTGTGTTGTAATGGATTGTGGCGTATTTGTGGATATAGATTTGGGTATATATATGTCTTTTTCGACATGTCTTAGATCACATTTACATTTGTATTATATTTGATGTAATATTTTGTAATTGGGTCCCTGGCTGACCTTGTGAGAGTAAATTTATGTAATGTATCTAAAGATGAGAGCAATTATTTATGTAAAGTGATGGATGGATGGAGACAAAGTGCGAGCATGATATATTAATGTCAAAGAGAAGAGGTGTGAGTGGAATCTATAATTGAGACAAAGATTGGTTGTGCTTCATCAAAGTTCTATTGGCATATTAGAGATGCTAGTAGTCAGTTCATAGTTTAGTGGATTGTTGTCCACAGTGGATTTTAGTCCACCTTGGGGGTTTTTCCTTGTTGTTGTCCACCTTGGGTTGTTTCCCTTATTGTAATACCTCAATTGTATTTGAGCAGTGAGCTCTAAGCAGTGAGTTTGAATGCATGCGCATTCCCCTTTGTACCTTTAACTTGGTTATTGTGCTAGTATATCATCTAGTGGGTTTGATCCCCACCATATTTTTTCCCTTAACCGATTTTCCACACACAAATATTGGTGTTATGTGTTCTTATGGCTTATGGTTTAGTGTATTAATTATTATCTTTATGATCTAAGTTATGAAGTTAATTATTGGATAAAGTTTCATATTGTATGCACAACTATTTGGACACAACTGATTCAACCCCCCTCTCAGTTGTGTGTGTTGCCTTGTTTCTAAAAATTGGTATCATATCCAAGTTCTCTTTTTGAAGTTTGATCGCTTGAGGAGATTAAGGATGGTAGCCTTTAAGAAGGATAGTTTGAGATTTGATGGGATAGACTATGCTTTATGGAAGGGTCAAATGATCACACATTTGAGATGCAGTGGAGAAGAATATTGGGATGTTACAAAGAAGAATTACCAGACTCCTACAAATCTATATATTGCTACTATTGATCATAAGAAGGAATTTGGTTGTAACATGAGAGCAAAAGAAGCCTTATTAAGCACCTTATTAGATCCTGAATATACAAATGTTATGGAGCTTGAGACTGCACATGAAGTATGGACAAAACCATAAGCCTTACATGAAGGAATTGTTATACACTAAGTTTGTGCCTTGTCTCAAGCTCTCTTGGTCTTCATAACTCAGTATAACATGGGAGTCATCTCCAGGTTGTGGGACCTATGCTAACTGAGATGAAACCTCCAGGTTCTAGGCTGGTTCCTCTTGGATTATCACCTTAATTTGCTTCTTGACAGGAAAGTAAAAACTTTGGAGGGAAAGGGATAGAAGGAATGCATGAAAGGAAATGACTGAAAGTAAACTACCTACTAGGTGATGCATCGAAACTAGGGCTTGGATCTCAGTATAGAGGGATGAAACCAATGAAGGACTTAGGTCTAATAGGTCACAACTTACTGAATAGGCTTGTATAAGTGTTTCATAAGAAGGCCTGAACATTAGACACAACCTATGACCTGCAAGCAGACATTCTTTTCAGCAAAAGGGCATAGGAATGAGACAGAATGACAGGGGACTGAAGAATACCCACAAACTCATTCAAATCAGATCATACATAGTAGTACACATATAAGCTAAAAGTAAGAGGGATCAAGAACCCTAAGTTTCCATTGAAAACATTCATAAACTTCAATCCAATAAGAGATAATCCAAACAAGGAAGCACAAGGACATGAAGGATTGTCACAAACTTCCTCTGCAATATTTGTATTATCAATCAGAATTTCCAAAATGTGGGAAACCAGAGGGCAAGAAGAAATGCCACAGATAGATTTCCAAGAAAGAGTCTTTCTTCTTTACAAAATGTCAATTATGAGCTCTACAAGCTCCAAAAAAGCATTATATACATACTTAACTGCACGCAGACAGGAGTCAAAAATCTAACTAGGGTTACAGATTAAACAATGATATCAAACCCTAGGGTACTGATCAATCAAATTTGATCATGAAATGGATCTCTGCAAATAACTCAACCAATCAGATATCCTTGAGTACCCATCCCTGTACCGCAAACAACTTGCAGACAAGCAACCTTGATCTAACCACCCACCTGCAAATCCACTAAGCCATTAAGGCTCCAAATTTGATCTTCGCAGGAATTTGAATTTAAAAGTACAGGTGGCGCGAACTCTTTAATGCTTCTTCGGTGCAAGAACATCGACATTGTAGCCTACAAAATCCATGGCACTGACGACCAAATCATCCATCATCATCTTCACAACTAGAAAATGTCCTTAGAAATCAATTTCGAGCTACCCCGCTGCTTCGCACATGTCCTGCAGATCAAACACTGGCAAAAAACTCAGGCTCGAGATTGCACTGCAAATTTAACCCCAGGCTTCACCTCGGGTTCACTTTCCGTTAGTCACCAAGTTGCTTGATGTTTTCCTTAACCTTGGGTTTCATCCAACGACCACGCAAAATCATTAACTGCGCAACCGCACTCTCACTAAAAAGGGGGGAGCTCTGCTATCATATCCACGATCATGTGACAAAGAAACCCCTTATTGGACACCGCCAAGTTAGAGGACAAAATGACCTCCTCTAAATTTCTCACCATTAAAAAAACATGGCCCCACTGACAACTGCAACGTCATCACTAGCTCTCGACGAATAAGCATCGAACACATAGCACAGAAAGGACCCACAACCCGCTAAGAATTGCATCGGACGGTTGTCGCATGATCTCATGGGCTCGGAAGATCCCATGAGATCATACGACCACCGTAGATCTTCATCACACTTTACACTCCTACAGATTCCCTGTCGCATCAGACCCACTGAGATCTCATCGGACGGTTATTGCATGATTTGGGCCCACCACCAACCGATCGCAGCAACGTGGATAACAGCTAGTTGCATGTTCGCATAGCCTTAAAAAGGGCTATGTGATCATGCGACAAACCGCTAACAATTCTTTAATAGGATCAACAGTTAGTCACATGATCACATGAGGGGAAAAACACTTATGCGATCATGCGACAACTGCTAGCAGTTCTTTGAAAAACATCAACTGGGACCCACCTGGTCGCAACAACGCACTTAGGAAATGCCGACGCTAAAGAAGAAGTGCGAAGCACAGAAGGTTGAAAACAACTGAGGTTTTCGCTTGACCGAAAAGGTAGAAAACATCCAAGGTTTTCACTTTCTGTCAAAAAAGCATAAGAAAAGTAGAAAACATCGCGGGTTTTAAGACTTTGAACATTTTTTGGAACCCTACGACCTGAGTATTTCCTGCAACATCAAAAATTGAATATCTCCCTGGGTATTATGAATTATTACATGCGATCTAGACTGGGGCTTGATAACACATTGAAGAACATAAGGTTTAGATCACAAGCCATGAAACCTTGAGGATCGACTTCGCATGCGAAAAATAAGACTGTGGCCAAAATTGAAAGATAGGAAATTTTGGGTAACAGGAATCATTGCTGCAAAGCAAGAAAAGTTGTAGATCCTAAAATGAAATCTTGAATATTTAAGAATGAGTGAGGATGAAACTATTCAAACCTATGTTCAGAAGGTGACCAAACTTGTTTGTGGAATTAGAAGTGTCGGTGGAAAGATGGAGGAAGATGAAATTATTTCTAAGATACTAAGATCATTTCCTCCTTCCTATGATAACAAAGTCATTGCAATTGAAGAAATAAAGACCATATCTACTGTGATAAGAGATTCATTAGTTGGTAAGTTATCTACTTTTGAAATGACTATATTTATAGAGTCTTCCTAAAGTTGAATTTTCATTTAAAGCAACAATGTCTAAGGATAAGAAAAAGTATGATTCTGGTGAAAGTTATTCTAAGTATGGATCTAGATATTCTAATAAATGGGAAGAAATTGAAGAAGAGAAAAGAAAGATGGAAGAGATAGAAGCCCTAATTACAAAGAGAGTGGTGCAGGTGCACCTAGGGATAGAAGCACAATCAGGAGGTCAATGTGTAATGAAAAAGATTTGATGTCAAACAAATCATTGTTGATCATTTTATAATATTTTTTGGTCATTGTAAACATGCCATTAAAGGGCATACATGTTTGTAAAAGGTAATTTAAGGGTCATCTGATATGTTTGTAAGGTTTTGGTCAAGTTTTGAGGTCATGCAATAATGCAAGATTGCATTAAAAGTTGTAAATGGGAAGTTGAAAGGTCTTAGAGGTATTTTATGGTCCCATCTACCAAGGATTCTATAAAAACCAATGTAAATTCGAACCAAGGCATGATGGAAAGGAAATTAATATTTGAAAACTTTTGGAACACTTTCTACTTGTTGTTTTGATTGGTTTTTAGGTTTCTTGTGTTGGTTCCAGGCCATGTACGGCTTGGAAACCCTATAAATTTGTAATGGTTAGATAGTATGATGAATAAAGTTTCTTGTGCTTTTGGTTTGGAGTGAGTTCACTCAGTTTTGACAAAGTTATGGAAGTTTTTGTTAAAGTGGTTGTTTGCAGATTTGAGACTGCCTAAGAATAGTCATGTTGAAATATGTGGTATGAACGCATCTGGAATAGTTAGAACCTCTAAGTGGATTTATTGGAAATATATATGATTAAGATTTCTTTTCCTTTTGGTTGAGTCATTTTAAATAATATTTGTGAAAGTTATAACATTTTTAGTGAAGACTGGTTTTAAACCCTCTTCAATGGAGTGACATGCAAAGATTTGTGCTTATATTAATCATTTAATGGTTGGAAAGCTTTATGGATCACATATTATGAAAGTATATGCATAAGGGGTTCATGTGAAATTGGTTTGGTATCATTTGAGTTTGTTTTGTGAAGGTTATATGATGCCCTAGTTGGATCTGGAAAATGAACCTTCTGTTTTATGACAGTAAAATGAATCTCAGGACAAAGACCATATCTCTTGTTCTAACCATTGGATTTCCTTGGGTTTTGGATATGTTTTGGTTATCCTATTATTCTATAGTTTCACTGGAGGGATTGATAAAATATTTTGTAGAATAAAAGGTATAGATCTCTGAGTCCTAATCATAGAAAAACAAAACTGTTTGATCATGTTGAATGGTGCTTGAGTTGTGGAGAAAGCTGATTGAAATACCTCTACTATGTTATTATTATGTTGAAATATTGTATGGATCAAAAAGATCATTGAAAATGTGTGTGGTAACCATTTTTCTCCACATCAAATTGGTATCAAAGCTAGCAAAAGGTTTGGGATAAGAAGGTGGATGTTTTGGTGTTGCTAATGCATTTTTGGTTATAGGTGCTTGTCCATCAAGCTGCAGGTTGGTGTTAGTTTTGTGTGGGCAGACATGCGAGGTCTGTCATGACCATTCTCTAATGGGGATGAGGCTGGGCAGAAGTTTCATGGCACAAATAAAGTGAGGCATCTTCCAGAATCCACTATTGGGTGAGATGGATGATCTGAGGTTTGCCAAGAGACTAGGGCGAGAGGCAAAGAGGAGAACTCCTAGGTGAGGCATGCAACATGTTGGTGAGGTATAGCAGAAAATGAAGGATGGAATACTTATTGTAAGAACTTGAAGGAAACACTTAAAAGGTTCTTAATACCTATATTTCCAGAGACTTGGAAAAATTTCAAGCTTGGCAGTATGGTGCAGGTGCACCTAGACATAGAAGCACAATCAGGAGGTCAATGTGTAATGAAAAAGATTTGATGTCAAACAAATCACTGTTGATCTTTTATAATATTTTTTGGTCATTTTAAACATGCCATGAAAGGGAATACATGTTTGTAAAAGGTAATTTAAGGGTCATTTGATATGTTTGTAAGGTTTTTGTCAAGTTTTGAGGTCATGCAATAATGCAAGATTGCATTAAAAGTTGTAAATGGGAAGTTGAAAGGTCTTAGAGGTATTTTATGGTCCCATATACCAATGAGTCTATAAAAACCAATGTAAAGTCAAACCAAGGCATAATGGAAAGGAAATGAACATTTACAAACTTTTGGAACACTTTCTACTTGCTATTTTGATTGGTTTTTAGGTTTCTTGTGTTGGTTCCAGGCCTTGTACGACCATGTACGACATGGAAACCCTATAAATTTGTAATGGTTAGATAGTACGATGAATAAAATTTATTTTTATTTTAGTTTGGAGTGATTTCACTCAGTTTTGAGAAATTTATGGAAGTTTTGGTTAAAGTGGTTGTTTGCAAATTTGAGACTGCCTGAGAACAGTCATGTTGAAATGTGTGGTATGAACACATTTGGAAGAGTTAGAACCTCTAAGTGGATTTATTGTAAATATATATGATTAATATTTTTGTTCCTTTTGGTTTGAGTCATTTTAAAGAATATTTATTAAAGTTATGACATTTTTAGTGAAGACTGGTTTTAAACCCTCTTCAATGGAGTGGCATGCAAAGATTTGTGCTTATATTAATCATTTAATGGTTGGAAAGATTTATGGATCACATATTATGAAAGTAGATGCATAAGGGGTTCATGTTAAATTATTTTGGTATCATTTGAGTTTGTTTTGTGAAGGTTATATGATGCCCTATTTGGATCTGGAAAATGAACCTTCTGTTTTATGATAGTAAAATGGGTCTCGGGACAGAGACCATATCTTTTTTTCTAACCGTTGGATTTCCTTGGGTTTTGTATGTGTTTTGGTTATCCTATTTTTCTATAGTTTTACTAGAGGGATTAATAAAATATTTTGTATAACAAAAGTTACAGATCTCTGAGTGCTGATCACAAAAAAACAAAACTACTTGATCATGTTGAATGGTGCTTGAGTTGTGGAGAAAGCTAATTGAAATGCCTCTAATATATTATTCTTATGTTGAAATATTGTATGGATTAAAAATATCCTTGAAAATTTGTGTGGTAACCATTTTTCTCTACATCAGAGAGTGCCTAAGGGAACAAGTGAGTATGAAGGGAAACTATCTTTGAAATTATTTTCATGTAATAAGATTGGTCATTTTGCTTCTAGATGCCCTGAGAGAGTACTTAAGCATAAGCCTAGAAAGCTTCAGCCTATATATCATAAGAAGTATTTTTATGCTAGTGAAGGAGTAACATATGAGGCATCAGAAAAGAGTGAAGATGAGATTTTACTCATTGCTATTAAATATGAAAATCATACTTTCTTCAATGAAGAAAATTCCCTAGTTGCAAATGTTAAAATAAAAGATGAATGGGTAATAAACAATGGTTGTTCACATCACATGACTGGGGATAAGAAAAAATTTGTGAAATTGAAAAGGTTCATATGATGGTGGTATTGTTAGGTTTGGTGACAATACTCCCTATTTTATCAAAGGAAGGGGTTCAATTACTCTCGATGGTAAGAATAACACTGATGATGTCTTATATGTTGAAGGTGTGAAGCATAATCTTCTGAGTGTTGGACACCTTATTAACAAGGTTTACATCTTACAATTCAAGGATGGAAAGTGCATAATCATAGGAAGTTCTAGAGATGAAATTGCATCAAATACCAAGACTAGAGGTGATATATTTCATCTGAAAAGTATAAGAAAATAATCGATTGATTGCTAAGATTGATGACAATTGGTTGTGGTGCAAAATACTACATCATGTAAATTTTGATAATATTGTGAAGACAAGAAATACAAATATTGTAAGAGATTTTCTTAGATTGATGAAGCTTGATAATGCGATGTGTAAGGAATGTTAGTTGGAAAAGCTAACTAAATCCACTTTTAAAGGCAAGACATATTCTTCAAATGGATTATTAGATTTGGTGCATATGGACTTGCGTTGTCCTACTAGGACTAGGAGCTATTATGGTGATAAATATTTATTCTATTCATTGATGATTATTCAAGAATGATATGGGTTACATCACATAAGAGGGACAATGGACATTGTGGTCAGTTCATAATGTCTATGGTTATGTTTGATAATATTGGTTATTTGGTAATGTACTAATTGTATATATTAGGTTGGTAGTCATATTGGAATAGTTATTGTGTGCTATAATTGTGTCACACTTCCATGAATCATTACATTCAAGAACACTCAAGAATGAGGTCTCAAAAATCGATCCATAGCTCCCTAGGCATGGAGTGCAAGGGTTTTAAGAATGCTCTTAGCTAGAGCTATTTAGCCTATAACCTTGCTAGTAAACCATGCAATGGGAGATTCAATGAAGACAAGGGCAAGAATGTCAATATCCTCAAGAATCAAGAATGAAAATGCAATGCAATGCAATACTATGTTAAGAATGGAAATGCAAACTAAGCTATGAAAATGAAAGATGCAAGTATTACAAAGCCTCCTAGTTAAGCTAGATGAATTAATCTAAAGCATAAAGGAAATTTAAGCTAAGAATTCCATGAAAATGAAGCTACTATGCAAGAAATTAAACTATGACAACATGTAGATGAAAAAGCCAAGAATGCTCCAAATCTTCAAAAAGCTCCAAAGTAACCTAGAAAACCTGCAGCATAACATTAGTATAAAAAGTTGGTGATCTAGAATGAAGAAGAGAGCTCTCCTTTTATAGGAAATGAGAAAGAATGGACCATGGAGATTAAGAGGCAAAAGATTTAATTAGCGGTAGAGCTTGAAAGAGGAGCAATCCATGTGCACAAGTATCCTCCAATGAGAAAATAAGAGTTGACTTTTGTGTCCATATGAGACAAAAAGTGTTTTTTTTCTTTTTATAAAATAAGAATAATGCTTTATTTGTGCAACTTAGGATAAGAGGAAAAGTGGGGACTTTTTATTTATTAAAAGGGAAGGAAATATTCCTTTTAAATAAATAAAAACTTGGGATAAAATGGTTAGCCCAAGGCAAACAATCAAATAAATGACAGAACTAGGATTTGATCAAGAATAAGCAATTAGATGATTTAGCAAAAGGGGCTAATAGTCTAGGTGACCATTTTTAGGTGTATACATTTGCCCCTCCTTGACTAATGTGTGATCGATCTGGGAACACATGCAGTCAAAGAATGAAGTTGAAATGTGAGATCGATTTGGGATCACAAAGCAACTCAGATCAGCCAAGAAGGCAAGTAGATAACCAAGAAGGCAAGTAGATAACGATCTGACTCTAAAGAATGAAGTGCAAAGAGATAGCAAATCCTACATGATCAACCTGGTAGTGACAGTACTGAACACTTAGGAAAGAGATAGCCAATAAGATATGATGTGTCTACCCCCTTGGGATTGAAAGCGAAATTTGGTAGAGGGAAAGCAGAAGTAAGAGAGACATGATCAAATCACTAGAAATCATAATCAAAGATGAAATAATAGAATAACCATCAAGCAGTGAAGATATTCCCCATACATGGGACACGGGGCATGAACCTATCGGTCCCTCAACCCGTAAACACCACAGAGAGGGGATTTGAACTTGGGATTTGAAAGTGAATGAAAGACTAGAAGTTTGAAAGAGATGGGGATGAAGAGGTGAAGAATGCCCCAGCAAAGATCAAAGGATTAGGCCTCAAAAGGTTAGCTGACTGCACAGAAGAAGAAGAAAGATAATTTGGGTGATCAAGGTGAACTCGGATTTTGGTTTCGATCCCGAAATGAAAGGAAAATCATGTGAGATGAAAGACAAGAAGCGAAAGACATGATCGGGAAGAAGTGAAAGGTGAGCATAGTTTGATTAACAAGTCCACGTAAGATGAAAAGGAGAGCTCTCTCCATATGCAAGATGCAAAACTAATCTAACATGAACCTAAGAATGCAAGCTACATGAAAAGTGGTTTAGTTGCAAGGTCACAATGCTAATAGACATCTAATATTCATCATCGAGCATTATTGGTAGCATCACAAGATCATACAATACACACTAGCATAACTATGTGAATCTGAATATGATCTATATCAGATAAAAATGTGGAAATCTCACCTAGGCATCAGAGACATGCAGGTCAAGATGACTAGTGCAGTGAGATTACCTAAGTTTAATATAGCAAGATTATGCTTGCATCGAGACACAAGAAAGTCAAGATGACTATAAGCATGCACTTGGGAAAAATAGTCAAGGATAATACCTTGTAGATCCCAATGTCAAGTGGAACAAGCATAAATGCTAATGACAAGTAGGACCAACAAAATATATCCACAAGTAGAAAAAGCAATAAAACATGTTCTCATTCCCTCAGTCTTCTAGCTATGCATCATCGAAAATGATCATAGGGGGAGAACACTCAGCAAAGAAATCATCATAGATAGCATGCAAAGAAATAAAGTCAAACAAATCTCAGCGAGTCAATTGCGTATGTGTAGGTCATAGAGTCAAACTTTGAGTATCACATCTGCTAGTGAGAAATATTGCATCATCCAAGATAGCGGGTAGGATATTTGGTAAGTGTTAAGAAACACTTGATGCTAGGGTAGTGTTGAAAAACACAGTGGGGGTGGTGTTGAAAAACACCATTTACGAGGTGCCTAAGAAACCCAGACGCACAAAGAGACCCAAGATAAGCTTAAAACAATGTATGCCCCCTAGACTAAGATAAGAGTCAATTCTAGGCTAGGAGAGGCGAAGCGAGAAGTGGAGCGAATGAGAACCACACAAGACTGATAGACATAGGTGCAAAGGGTCTCAAGCAGCGCCTGTTTCCAGGTTTTCACCACTTGATAGATTTTTTGTAATTTTTTCAGGACTTTTTATAATTTTTTTTGTATTTTTGCTACCAAGGCGCCTGTTTCTAGGTTTTCACCAAGGTACTTTTTCTATTTTTTTATTTTTTTGAATTTTTTGGTGAGACATCAAAGCACCTATTGCTAGGTTTTCACTAGGATGCTCCTTTTTTTAGTAATTTTATGCTTTTTAGGATTTTTTCAGCATCATATATGAATTTTTTTGGAGTTTTTTCAGGATCATAAAGTATGTACAAAGAATGCCCCAAACAGAAACGGGCATCAAGAATCTGTTTCCTCTGATGTAGAGAACTGATAGGCCCCAGGCCCAAATGCTGCAACTGTGATGATAGGAGGTCTCAACCAGTTTGACCAATAATAACCAGCCCTAAGTAATGTCTGAGCTAGCAGAGGATCATTAGAATATGATCCACACATGCCATCGGGGATTTCAGCTAGCACTTTTTCTGACTCCTCTATTTCTAGACACTTAAGGAGAGTTCCATTTAGACCCTTCCTATACAAGTCACCATAGATAAAGGTGAAGTGTAAGGGATGGTGGGAAGAATGGCATGGTGGATTGTCAGGAGGAATATGAGGTGGAAGACATAAAAAGATGGTAGGATTGTAAGATTTGTGAGTAGGATAGCGTAATTCATCCACGAGGAACTTGAAGTGAGATTTATGCTTTTTCATTTGTAAGATGGATGTCAAAGTAACCAAGGCATTAGCAACTTTGTTCTCAGCTCTAGGAATGGGCTGAAGTGTAACAAATATGAGATCATGCTTGAAGTAGTGCACCATTTTTTTGTAGAGAATCAGCTTGTCATCTTTTATTTGAGAATCATTATTTTTGAGAAAAATTTTAGTTTTACTTTTCTTAGGTGTGGATACTACCACAATGTGGTTTTTTCCATCCGACCATTGCTCTTTTCTTTTGACTTGATGACTGTGATGCTTGATTGCTGATTCAATCTTTTTTGTTGCTAGTTCATTGGTGGAAGAAGTAATAGGTGTTGATGCGAGATGAAATGAAGTGATTGGTTCAATAGCATTAATGTGAGGGGTGTCATCTCTGGTGACAAAAGAGGTGGAGCCTATAGGGTAAGTTCCAAAAGTGTTAAGATCTAGACTTGTCATGGAAGGACCAACGTGATCTACTAAAGCAATACGGGGAACAAACTCATCAGACCCTACATGAGACTCATCAACTACGTCAGGTGGGTTATGAGAGGTATGAACTACATCAACATCCATATCTATCATGGAAGAATCTTCTGGAAGAGGCTTAAGATGTCGAGAAGTAGAGATACTCATGTCATTATGTGAGAGATCACCTCTTTGTAGCAGCCATGCAATGTTGCGACGTTGTCTATCATAGTTCAATGATTCTTTAGGCACATAGGTTCTAGAAATAGAGGCCCCAGCCATATCATCAGTAGATATACATTCTTCTCCCCAACGAAGTGAAGTAGAAGGAAGATCATCTCCCATTTGAGCCATAGTGTGTAGTGGTGACTCATCTGTATCTGTGTCTGACTTACTAAGCATGGGAGTATTTCTGGAATAATCAAGGAGGGCATTTGCCATACTACCCTCATCTTCTCTATAGATCCACTCTTGGACAACTTGTTCTTCTCTTTCTACATCTAAAGGAACGGATGAAGGAACAAAAGTATCAAAGATCGTCATAGCAGAAGTGGAAGGCTTCATCTGATCAGAAGGTTTCCCATATGACCTAGGAGAAACAGGTATAGAAGCAAAGGAATCCAGCATATATTCACCCATACCAAGGCTCATCATTTTAAGTGTTTTCTCAGTAGCAATTAGAGACGTCCTAGGATCAACATAAGGTTCATTATGAGGAACAAATTTTTTAGCAGCAACAAGAGCATTAATAGCAATAGTATGGTCTCCAGGAATCACAACTTCAATGCCATTATATGGGAATTTGACGCACTGATGATAAGTGGAAGGAATAGCCTACATGTCATGGATCCAAGGATGACCCAAAATAATGTTATATGCGAGTGGGATGTCCAATACTTGGAAGCTAATATCTTTCGTGACAGGGCCCACTCGGATAGGCAGCGTGACAAGACCTTTGGAAGATCTTTCCACTTCATCGTAAGCTTTTATAGTAATCTTCTTCTTAGAATCCACAACAAATTCTGACAAACCCAACTATTGTATGACATTGAAAGAAACAATATTTAACCCTGCACCATTGTCTATCAGGACTCAGTGGATGCGGGTCTGGTAGACTTGAACTTCGATGTGTAAAGCCAGATTATGTGGGTGAGCAATAGATATGTCATCATCTGTAGAAAAGGAGAGAGATAGCGGAGATGAAATGTGGTTGACCATAGCCTGGAATCGATCCGGATCAATGTCATTGGGAACACGTGTTGTACATAGAGCCTCATCAAGAATCTCTCTATGCGAAGGGGATAACAGAAGCAACTCGAGGATAGATATCTATGCTGGTGTCTTTTGAAAATGTTGGACAAGATCATAGCTAGGGGTGGCTGAAGGAGCCACTTGTTTGGAAGGCAAAGCTTTCTTGGGATCTTGCGCAGTTTTAAGGACAATCTTGGCTTGCCCCTAGTAATAGCGTTCAGTGTCTCACTTCGGGTAGATGAACTACCACGTGTTTGCAAGACCAACTTTGGCTTACCATGATTGGCTTTATTATCATCTTGAGACCTCATCATTAGAACACTCTCAACGGGCTCTACCATGTTAATCACAGGCGTATTAGAAGGATATGTGTAATTGATCTTTGCATCATGATTCATCTTATGTGCTTGAGAGGTTTCCCCCTTATCATGCTTAGGTAGAGGATCTTTGAAAGCTGTGTGATCACAATTTTTAGTTAAGCCATCAGTGGAGATTGTGTCATTCTCAATGAGGTCTTGAATATCATCCTTAAGCTTAAAACAATTGTCTGTCGGATGTCCCTTGTTTCTATGATAATGATAGTAATGATCCTCTCACCACCAATCAAGCTTATTTAGCGGATCCCAGTTACCAGGTTTATCAGGAAGTGTAAGATATACATTGTCAACCAAAGTCTTAAGGATCACATCGTAAGGTTCTACCAACTTGGTATAGACTCGCTTTCAAAATGACTTCTTAGGCTTATCTGCATATTGAGGTTTAGGAGCACTATGAGCATTGGCAGCTTCTTGCTGTTTTGCTGCATAGATAGCGTTAGAGAGATTGAAAGCAGACTCTTTAATGTTAGGAGCGTCAACAACCCCATCATTAACAACATACTTGTTCTTATTCCAAGGTTTGTTCTTGTCTTTGCCATTGCCTTTAGCATCTTTATTAATAACAATATCCCCTTTTCTTATAGCTACATCCTCAATTCGATACGCACTTTCAACCTGTCATGGAAGGAGGAGAACAGTTGCTTCCTTAGATCATAAAATAGCTCAGGCACAAGTGTGTTGATGAAAATGTCAATCTTTTCTCTCTCGGGTAGCTAATGAGGATATCGTGAATACAATGACCTCCAATGTTGCAAGTAAGTTGCAAATAACTCTCCTTGATGTTGTCTTAGATTACTGAGATCTATCATGGTGATAGGTTGTTGGATGTTGTAAGAATAATGTTGGGTAAATCACTGAGCCAACTCATCAAAAGTCTTAAGCGGTGGTGTCAATTTTGCAAACCATTCCAAAGCTTGGCCTCTTAAACTTCTAGGGAACAATCATAGAAGAAATGTGTCTTCATGAAGGAAGTCCATGCTAAGAGCGTAAAAGTGATGCACATGGTCATGGGGATCACCATTTCCATCATACTTGCCATATTTGGGAACCTCAATATCCCTAGGAAATGGGACCATGTATAGACTTTTATCAAAAGGAAGAGCACAAATTGATTCTACAAAAGAGACCTTTGGAGGCTCTCTTTCTATTGCCATTTGGGTAAGGCGTTGATTTGTCTGATGCAGTTCTTCCTGAAGGACTTCCAATTTAGTTGGTACTCTTTGTTAGACAATTTGTCTGACATCATATCCAGGAGGAAGCTTGTATCCTCTAGAAGTCATATATTGAAAATATTGATTGCCATTACGCTCTAAAAACTTATGCATCATTCGTTGGGAGACCACATCTTGTTCAAATCTCATAAGATCCTCACTAGAAATCTCATCATCAGCCTCTGCCTCATGTTGAGAGGGAGGAGGCCTAGGAGGTGAAGAAGGCATACCAAAAGTGGGTCTTGGAGGAGATCTTGGTGGCGTGTTGTTGCCATTAAAAAGAGGTCTATGCTCATAGTTACTAGTCTCGGATTGCTCATAAGACATTCCTCTAAAAGCCATGTGCCTAGGAGCATCCATCCTTTGTTGATTGTGTTCTTTGTCTAAGCGCACTTGGTTATCCTTATGCTCAAAGTGTTCTTGCAAGCGTTGGAATTTTTCTTGTTCAATCAAAGTGAGCGAGACACTGTCTGTGTTTTTGGGGGTCTTGAATGCAGAAAAGAGGAAACCTCCTTTGTACCACGGGGTAGCCTTAGAATCCTCAGATTGGTTAGAACTAGAACTGTTGTTGCTAATGGGTGCTCGTAAGCATCTAGTTGGAGAAGGTAACTGTGTATAATTGAATGGAGGATGACTCTCCTGCTCAAATTGAGACCGAGTTGTAACTGGCATGAAAAGAGATGTTGGTTGACTAATAGAATGAGACAAAGTTTCTCAGATTTGAGATAAGAAAAGCTAATAAAGATCACTTGTCAAAGTAGAACAATGGAGAGATGGCTCGTCAAAAGTGCTCAAGCACTTACAACAATCAATTGACTAAAGCCGAGCAGTGAGAAAGAAGCTCAATAAGCAAGTAGCTAGAGAGGTAACCATGATGCGACAAGTGATCAAGAGTAGCATTTGTTAAGCTCAAATCCAATAGTTTTAGCTCATTTGTTTCAGTCTAGAACAAATCTGAGCATGCAGATAATAGACCAGCTTCAGGTAAGAACAGAAAAAGACACTCTACAACAGGTTAAAATGCAAGTTTAGCAGCTCCAGATTGCAATAGCAACAAGACAGCAAAAAGGTCCTGGGCGATACTTTCTAGGTAGATAGGGTGATACTTCTAAGTCAGGCGATACTTCACCTTATATCAGGTGACAGACCTCAATATACCAGAGTGATAGACTTCAGGCAAAGCAAGCGATATACAGCAGGCACGAACTATCGCGTGATATTTCTCAGTAAGGTACGCGATACTGTTGCAGATTTGGGCGATTCTTTGACGAGTGAACATAAAAATCTCAGTTTTGAAGCATTTTGATCAAGTTCAAAGGTTGGATAGTGCAATTTCTCAGTTTGACAAGCAGTAACAGTAGATAAAAGACAGGTTTGCAAATAGTATAGGATCAAACATGTCATAGAACACTTGACCCAAGGGCAAAAGCAACCTTGCCAAGACAAGCACTTGTGATATCAAAATAGAGAACCTTATGAATGCTACCGTTTGTTTGAATGTTGAGAACATTTACACTGGTATAGCAAAATCGAAGACAATTCAAGCAATTACTACCTAGAAGGACAAGGCTCATTACTTAGCAACTTGGCCTACAACTTGATGCTCCCTTGCCTCACACCAAGTGGTTGCCCACAAGAGATATTGGCATTGTCATGGAAGTGTCAAAAACACAACCAAAGGAACACATATGGTGAGTATCTTGGGGTGATCCGGGTAAGTCCACTTGGATCAATCCTTGCACCAAGAAGCTAAGTGGCTAAAATAAGGTGGCCTCTATCTAATGGTTCGTAGTAAGGGCTTCCATTCATAACACCCCTCTTGCTCCTCATAAAGGACTAGGACCTTGCGGCCTCAAGAGTACCTTAAGCATTCTTGCTCAATGCTTTCCCCATGGTCGCAATCCCACGAGCTACTAACATCAAGCAAAGACAAGTGTTATGTCTACCAAGGTTTTGTGTCCTTGATAGTCTTGAGATTATAGTGGGTTGGAATAGCTCGGTATTAGCTTGTCCCCACTTGGGTTGTTCCTCTTGATCTCTCAAGAGCAGGCCCGCTAAAGGATTCTAAATCTAAACAAAAAGTGGATCAATTCTTGAGGTTCAAGGTTTTTTGGTTCACCACAAGGGTGAAGAGCATACTCCCCTATCTCAAAAACTTCACCCAAACACACCAAGCAAAGATTTAATTACCCCCTTGCTTTCAAAATCCCAAGATGGGTCAAGATTTTTGTTTCACCACAAGGGTGAAGAGCATACTCTCCTACCACCTCAAAATTCCTACAACAAGGTATTAAGTGCCTATGAAATGAAACAACTAGTATATGCCGCACTCAATAAAGAAAGCAATTAAACAAACACTTGATTTGGTTTTTATGCTTAGGGTAACCCTGCAAAAACCATTAGTAGCCCTCTTTGACATGCGTTCTTTTGGCAAAATATTCAAGCAAGAGACACCTACAACCACAACTTGTTAGACCAACAAGGTTAGCAAAATCCAAAATCTAACAATGGTTAGCACATGAAACATCATATAATCTGCAAAAAAAACTGATCAAATGACAAAATCTGCAAATGAAACCATCATGGTTGGATTAGGCTCGAAAAGACCTTTCCAACGATATATCACACTTCAATTTTTGATACCATTTGCAAAAATTTCTCAAAAATGGGCACCCATTTTCCAGTGTGGCACAAATTTGAAAACGCTAGAATTTTCAGAAAATTTAAAAAAGTTAGCAGAGAACCCGAAACTTGCAAGATAGATAAAATAACTCAAAAACATCTCACTGTCGGGTACAGACACAGTATAGACACTAGAATCACGCGATACTTCGCAGTATACTGGGCGATACTTTTCTGTCTGTGCGATATTTCACTCGGCACTAGGCGATACTTCGCTCGAGACCAGGCGATATTATCTGCAATAGTTAGGCGATACTTTTAATAGGAGAAGTATCGCACGCACATATAGAGAACTATCACGCGATACTTCTAGAAAGTATTGCATGATAGTCTGAGACAGAAAAAAAGAGACCGAAAATTAAGCTAAAAACTTACCAAAAAATTGACGAAAAATGATGAAAATGCAGAAAAATAAGGGACAAAGCTAGTCTACTCTGCCCCACGGTGGGCGCAAAAATTGTGTTCTATAATTGTGTCACACTTCTATGAATCATTACATTCAAGAATACTCAAGAATGAGGTCTCAAAAATCAATCCATAGCTCCCTAGGCATGGAGTGCAAGGGTTTTAAGAATGCTCTCAGCTAGAGCTATTTAGCCTATAACCTTGCTAGTAAACCATGCAATGGGAGATTCAATGAAGACAAGGGCAAGAATGCCAATATCCTCAAGAATCAAGAATGAAAATGCAATGCAATACTATGTTAAGAATGGAAATGCAAGCTAAGCTATGAAAATGAAAGATGCAAGTATTACAAAGCCTCCTAGTTAAGCTAGATGAATTAATCTAAAGCATAAAGGAAATCTAAGCTAAGAATTTCATGAAAATGAAGCTACTATGCAAGAAATTAAACTATGACAACATGTAGATGCAAAAGCCAAGAATGCTCCAAATCTTCAAAAAGCTCCAAAGTAACCTAGAAAACCTGCAGCATAACATTAGTATAAAAAGTTGGTGATCTAGAATGAAGAAAAGAGCTCTCCTTTTATAGGAAATAAGAAAGAATGGACCATGGAGATTAAGAGGCAAAAGATTTAATCAACAGTGGAGCTTGAAAGAGGAGCAATCCATGTGCACAAGTATCTTCCAATGAGAAAATAAGATTTGACTTTTGTGTCCATATGAGACAAAAAGTGCTTTTCTTCTTTTTATAAAATAAGAATAATGCTTTATTTATGCAACTTAGGATAAGAGGAAAAGTGGGGACTTTTTATTTATTAAAAGGGGAGGAAATATTCCTTTTAAATAAATAAAAACTTGGGATAAAATGGTTAGCCCAAGGCAAATAATTGAATAAATGACAGAACTAGAATTTGATAAAGAATAAGCAATTAGATGATTTAGCAAAAGGGGCTAATAGTCTAGGTGACCATTTTAAGGTGTATACAGTTATAAACTTATAAGTATCAATTGTTTAATGATTGTGTTCCTCTCTGTAACCATCAGATATTGTAAATATGTTGTGTATTATAAAAGAATATAGTACAATGTAGTTGGATGACCAATAATCTTTCTGCGAACCATCTTTTGTAATAATCTCATGAGAAAATAAAGACATTTTACTCTTGTATCTGATATATAATGCCATCTTCTTTCTCACTTAAAGTAATTTCTTTATCACTTCATGTATTTGATTAATTGGATGTAGCATTAAACATATGGTTGATTTTAGAAATCCCTTTGACTATGAAAACATTAGTATCATATGATTTCTTAACGACGTGGTATGTGCACAAGTGACTAGACTACTAGGTTTGTAGCTATATAAGTTCCTTACATGTAGGGATGACATTTTTTTCTAGTCTACAACCTGGAAATAAACAATTAAAAAAACTTAATTTTATCACTGGACATTGTGCCACTCAATAAGTTTGATTGTTCTTAAAGTGAGGTCGTTTACATTTTATAAAAGAAATTGACAAAATGACAAAATTGTATCCCAAAAATCTGAATAATTTTCAAGGGCATATAGAAGATTATTCTGTTAATACTTTAAGATCCAATCCTCCTCCAGATATCAATTTTGAGCATGAGGTTCCTTCCAAGCCCAAATAACAAAGGTTTGCGTAAATTGAGAAGGTAGATACATCTGATCTAGATATTTTCTTTATGATAGAGTGTTATCAGAGCCATCTCACTCTATGTAAGATGAAGTAGTTGAGAGTAAAATGAACCACTTTAAAACTGGGATGGACAAGTTTCAAGATAGCGTTCTCACTCTTCTATAAGGCCCTGTTGGATTACAGAGAAGGGGGGGGGGGGGGGGTGACTCAATAATCCCTGATCCCAAATACCTTAAAAACTTTTCTCTTATTAACTTGGTAACAACTCAGTTAAACACACTTTACTATTTACCGCCAACAATAAATAAACTTTAACAATTAGTAAATCATTCACATTAAACATTCACAACATGTAACACCAATATTTAACGTGGAAACCCATCTTTGGGAAAAAGCACTGTGGGGATTGTCACACACTAAGAAAATATTCTTCTGAAGTATGCCTAGTTAAGAGCCAGTCTAGTTAAAGATTACAATACACACTGTTAGGTGTGACCTAATCAAGGGATTTACCTCAAATTTGTTAGGATCTTCACCCTGTTAGGAGTGGCCTTGTTAGAGGGCTTCAAATACTCATTATAATGTTATCTTTTTCAAGGATTTTACTATAAGATTGTTAAATCCACTCTGTTAAGAAATTTATTTGTTACAAATGCTAGTAAGCAACAATAAATAAATTTACCTGTAGATTTGCAACTAACTTTGCATAATCAGATCCTTTACATGCACTCTTCAATATTTACTATTAGAAATAGGAAATATTGAGAGGGGGGGTGAATCAGTATTTCACAAACTTTTACTTTTGCCCACTTATGGATATAACATATTACTTTAGTGCATACAAAGCATAAGAAACTAAATAGCATACATAGCAATAAATGTAAAGAACTCATAACACATGATATGTTCTCAAGGAAACCCTGGCCAAGGGAAAACCCCAGTGGGGATGGAACCCACAAAGATCCACTAATCAAAAGATATCCTATTAAGGATGTTGACCCTATTAGGAGCCAATTACAATCATATAGTGTATCAGTCCTGGTTAAGGGACTGTAGGCCTTGTTAGAAGCCTCAACCCTGTTAAGAGTTGTAGATACAAAACCCAATTACCAGATGGGCCCACTACCAAAACAAGTAATACAATTGATTACTGATTACAACTTCACATCAACAACTTTTGCTGCTATCACAATATACAACTATCGCAAGTTACATTTCAAGTATGTACTTCAAGGTGTGTTCAGTCATTACAACTTCACATCTTTATACAAGGTACAAACATAAAATCTTTCTTCTATCGGCTTGCACATCATAATACAAGAGTAAACATCTTAAAATGTTGGCTCTCTATAATATTAAGTCATTATTTTGACAAGCAAAATAATCCCTTAATTCATTTACAAGTTTTGTCTTCAAAACTGCTCTGTCGGCTTATACACTGTCATCGGTAAAACCTTCATAACTTTGTCTGTACTGACTAAAACCTTTTGCACACTGAGATGGAGTCTCCTTAGACATCATAGAGTCTATGTTCAACTATGTAAACTATGATCATGCTCCAGTGAATGTCGCCAAAACAAACTATCTCGGGTGCTCTGTCAAAATCATTGTTTCATACTTAGACAATTTTAGTCTGCGATCTTCCATACTTACTTTCTATCTTATGCGATCTTCATAGGGAACATATGTTGCCATAATGACAACATCTATGTACATACCTCAGCCAAATTGCCAACATTTACTTCAATTCTTCTCTTTCCACTAGCTTTAACACTTCATCAAATCCTGCTTTCCCACTTAGAATCTCTTTGTACCTTCTTCATTGCTTCAGTTGGCGACTCTTCTTTTCTTCAATTTTATAGATAAATTTTTCCTCTTAATCTCATCTATTACATTTTCCTTTAATCAATCTTAACTGTCCAATTCATTATACCTTGAATCTGGATCTCAGTAACATATTTTCTTTTCACCTCGGAACCTGAACTTTTCTAGAAAATTGTTCCTTCTATTTTTTACCACTTAAGTCTTTTTGTAGATATTCTCCATTAATTTTCATAATCGTAGATCACTGTAACTAACTTTCATTATCTTTGTGATCATCCATCTCATCATAGTTAATCATTAAATGTTGATTCAATCCTTATTTAATATCGGTTCCTTTCTCGGTGTCCTTCATTAGTATTTCAGTAACTTCGCTCAATGCCTAAACTTTTTGTGTTGTTGGGTGCCTTGGGTTCCTTTCACTTTATCGAGTGACCTTCCTTATACCTTTAACCTTGCTGAGTGACTTTTCTTGCTCGGTAGCCAAAATAGTTTAACTTATCGACTTAACATAATCATATGTTTGATAGAAAATAATTATATCAACATGATCTTAACATTGTTTGATCTGTATCAATTGCCTATTTAACTTATTCATCTTCATAACATCTCATTTCTTCTTCTCTTTAACTCATTAGACTTATATCATTATCAAATGATATGGAAACATAATATAAATCAGAAATAAATTGTTTGACATCAATGACAAGACAATAACTAATCTAGGTTTTCTACTCTCTTGTATTCTCCTAATCTTGATCGGTCTTCATCATTAGATAATCAATCTTTAGCATTACTATCAGTTATAGTAACAATCTCCCTCGTTGGCATTGATGGCAACACCATCAACAACAATATTCAGTGATCAATTGATGATGGTACATTTCATTGTCATTCTTATTATGTACTCCCTCTGAGTAGTAACTTCTCCTTTGCTTGATCTTCCTTCTGTAATATTTCATTTTGTCACTAGTATTCTTTTGTACTGTTCCTGATTTTTTATTCCATCTTCTTTATCCTCTCTTTATTGGATCATCCTTACTCTTTGTGTATTAGTAAAATTCTCCTTCTTTATATTCAACAATCATTAATTATATTCTCCCTATTTAATCATATGTTCATCTCCATGTTTGATAAACTTCTTTCTACGTCAATTGACTTATTCATCTCCCTATTTGAAAACAATGCCAAAGAAGCATAAACTTCTCAAATTATACCTCAAGTGTACATATTTTCCATTGTAGTCATAAACATACTTCACACCTTCAGGATTCACCTAAAGAGTGAACACTAGCATAAACTCACAAAATATATATTCTAATGAGTCCCTAAATTAATGCAACGTGCATATTTACTTAGTGCACATTGGATAGGGGAAGAACCCCTAACTTACCTCAGAGATACTCAAAAGAATCCTTTGATAGTGGTTTGGTAAATATGTTAGCTATATGTTCTTTAGATTTCACATACTCCAATGTCACATGCTTATCTTGTACTTGCTCTCTCAAGTAGTGACACTTAATAGATATATGCTTAGTCTTTGAGTTCATCACCGACTTCTTGGATACATATTAATAGCACTAGTATTATCACAATAAATTGTAATTGGATTAGCAATATCTTCATGCATACCTTCCAGTAATTGTTTAATCCATACAATCTTAGAATAATTCATAGTTGCAACAACATACTCAACTTTGACAGTAGATTGTGAAATACAACTCTATTTCTTACTTAACCATGTCACCAATCTTTCTCCCAAAAAGAAAGCTCTGCCTCAAGTTTTTTTTATGTCATCAATATTTCCTGTCCAGTCAACATTAGTATATACCTTAAGATCAAAATTTCCTCATTTTCTGTATAGTAGACCAAAATCTTCAGTCCCTTTCCAATATCTAAATATATTTTTATTGCAGACATATGTGTCTCCTTTGGGTTTGCAGAAAACCTTGGCACAATATCAACTGAATGCGCAATATCTTATCTACTATGTACAACATACTATAGTTTACCAATCATTGATCGGTAAAGTGTCTCATTCACTTCTTTTGTATCATCTTCCTTTGATAATTTGTAATCGGTAGCTATCAGTGCTCCAACCGGTTTCGATTCTTCCATATTGAAAGTCTTCAAGATCTCCTTAATATACTTAGATTGAGTTATGTAGATCCCATCTTTAGCTTGTTGAATTTGAAGTCCAATATAAAGAATTTAATATTTCCTATCATAGAAATCTCAAATTCCTTTCTCATCTCCTCAACAAATGATTTAGACATTATCTAATTTCCACAAAATATAATGTCATCAACAAATATCTTAGCAATCAAAATTTCATCAAAACTATCACATTTCAAGAATAAATTGTTGTTATCACTAGTCCTTTCAAATACAATCTTAACTAAATAAGAGTGCAGTCTTTCATACCATACTCAGGGTGCCTACTTCAATCCATATAAATCTTTGTGCAGTTTGTAGACCATATCCTTATTTCTTTTGTCAACAAATCCATCAGGTTGTTCAATGTAGACTTCTTGTTCAAGAATTTCATTCAGAAATGCAGACTTAACATCCATTTGATAGACTTTGAATCCTTTGTAGGCAACATATGCAAGTAATATTCTTACTCCTAATCTAGAAACAGGGAAAAATGTCTCACCATAGTCAATGCCTTTTTCTTCTGCATAGCCTTTGCAGACTAATCTTGCTTTGTTTCTGATCACATCTCCTTTCTCATTGAGATTATTTATGAAAATCCACTTTTTTCCAATCACATTCTTATCCTTAGGTCTCATTACTAATGACCAAGTGTTATTCTTCACAATCTGATCAATTTATTTTTTCATAGCATTCATCCAATCTACATTTTCTACTGCATCTTTGACTAATCTTGCGTCAATTTTAGAAAGCAAACATATTTCATCTTTCAAATTACTTCTTTTCATGACTCATACATTCTTGTCTCCAATTATTCTTCTTGGTGAGTGGTGTCTTCTCACATATTTTTCCAATACAGGTTCGACAGACTATTTATCAATGTTTTCATTTGTCGGTGGAGGCTCCTCTTGTTCATCGGTTCCTTCTTGTTGCTTCTCGGTTGTATCAACTGAATTACCCTCTTGTACATAAACAAATCTTTTGTAATCCTTAGGTTCCTTTTTTCTATCTTCTTCATTCTTTTCTACAAATTCATCAATCCTCACATTTTCACTTTCAACCATTTTGTTAGTAGCTTTGATCAAACATTTATATGCTTTTCCCTTTGATGAATAACCTAGGAATATACCTTCATCTCATTTTGACTCAAACTTTCCATTTATAGCATCTTTCAATATGTAAAACTTACTTCCAAAGATTTTAAAGTAACTTACATTTAGTGTGTGACCAAACCAAAGTTCATAGGGTGTCGTGTGTGTACCTTTCTTTAACTGTACTCAGTTGAGAGTGTAAACTGCAATACTTATGGCTTCTCTCCAAAATGTTTGTGCAACCTTTTTGTCAATCAACAAAGTTCTAGCACAATCAACAATAGATCTTTTCCTTCTCTCAGCAATACCATTATTTTGTGGAGTCCTCAATGTAGATACTTATCTCTTGATTCCATGCTCATTGCAGAAGACAATAAATTCATCTGAGATAAAGTCACCTCCTCTATCAGATCTTAAACACTTCATATTTTTACCTATTTCTTTTTCAACTCTTTCTTTATACCACTTAAATATTTGAAATGCATCAGATTTCTCTTTTAGAAACATAACAAACATCATTCTTGAATAATTATCAACAAACAAAATAAAATTTTGATCTCCATAATAGCTTTGAACTCTCATAGGATCACAAAGTTTAGTGTGAACCAATTCTAAAATACCATTGGTAGAGTAAGTTTTGCTTGAAAAACTTGACTTAGTCATCTTAGCAATGTAACATTCTTTGCACATCACTTTATCAGGTTTTCATAATTTTGGTAAACCTCAGACTCTTTATTTTACTCACATTAATCAAGTTATCAAAGTTCACATGATAGAGTATCTTATGGCATAGCCATACATCTTCATTTTTAACAAACAAGCAACTTTTTGCATCAATATCAAGATAAAAGAGATTACCTCTTGATTGTCCTCCAGTTCCAATTAGATCTCCATTAGCACCATAGATCTTCACCTTTCTATTATGAAATTCCAGTCAGTGGCTAGTGTTGTTTATTTGTGCAACACTCAACAGATTATAGTTTAGTCCTCTAACCTAGTATGCATCATTACATTTCATATTTTCATTCAAGATAATGGATCCTTTACCTTTCACATGACATGGAACATCATTTCCAAATCTGACAAATCCTCCATCATACTCTTCTAGGTTCTCAAAATTATCAATATCACTAATCATATGATGTGAACATCCACTATCAATAATCCATGGGTCTGGTTTACTTACATGAGAAACAAGTGATTTTTCATCTTCATACTTATCTTCATCTAAGACTTCCTTTACTACAACATAGACAACTTCATAGCTTTCCTTAGTATCATCAGATTCATCATTAGTTACACTTGTTTCCGCTAGGTAGAAAGACTTCTTACCTTTGTCCTTATAATCTCTAAATATTCAGTCTCGGTTGTCTCTTTTCTCATTCTTATCATTTATGTCATTGTCAGGATATCTAGATGCAATATGTCCAATCTTATTACGATTGAAACATTTCAATGGTAACTTGCCTTTATACTTTCCTTTACCTTTTGGTAGTCTATTAGCCAACAATTCTTACAATTCCTCTTGTTCTTTTTCTTCGGTTAGGATACTATCATATTCATTTCCATATGATTTTATCTTTCTCTTCTTGATGGTCCAATACTCACAGATGACTTTAAGGCAGTTTCAATGGTCGACCGACTATTATCATAATTGCTAAGCTCAAATGCAGTCAGTTTATCGATTAAGGCTTCAAGAGTAACAACATTAATTGGTATAGATCTCAAATCTTGAATAGTAAATAATATAATAACATACTTAGAAGAAAGAGTTCTCAAGATTTTACTTACCACTTCATTTGTCAAAGTTCTACCAGCACCTCTGATGGAACTCACAACTTCCTTGATTCAGATACTATATTCAGTGATATTCTCATCTTTCATTCTCATTTCATCAAATTTTCCTATGAGACTATCAACCTTAGCTTTTTGCACATGTTGATCTCATCCATATATAAATGTAAGCCTACACCACATTTCTCTTGAATTAGCACAATCCTTAACATCATTGAATTCAACATCAGCGAGGGAAGAAGCAATCTCTATCTTTACCGAGTTGTGTTCTTGCTTTTATCTCACCTGATCAATAGTCAAAGGTCTAGTAAGAGGTGGAGTGATGTCCAATAGATTTAATGCAGACTCTCCAATCCATGATAAATACAATCTCATATTGCTTTGCCATGCTGATAAAATTTCCTTGTTTAATTTAGGTGCTTCTCTCCTATACATCTTTTGACCTTTTACTCAAGTCTTTAAACTTATCTCTTCAGAATACTTAGCTCTAATACCAATTGTTGGATTAAAGAGAGGGGGGTGGGGGGTGAATCAGTAATCCATGATCCCAAATGCCTTAACAATTTTTCTCTAATTAACTCGGTAGCAGCTTGGTTAAACACACTCTACTATTTATCAACAACAATAAACAAACTTTAACAATTAGTAAATCATTCACATAAAATGTTTACAACACATAACACCAGTATTTAACATGAAAACCCAGCTTTGAGAAAAACTACTATGGGAATTGTCACCCACTAATAAAATACTCTTCTGAAGTATGCCCGGTTAAGAGCCAATTTGGTTAAAGATTACAATACACACTGCTAGGTGTGACTTGGTCAAGGGATTTACCTTAG
Organism: Chamaecyparis obtusa; assembly: GCA_027943335.1. NCBI lineage: Eukaryota > Viridiplantae > Streptophyta > Pinopsida > Cupressales > Cupressaceae > Chamaecyparis > Chamaecyparis obtusa. The sequence goes on along the minus strand of BSBK01002891.1, from coordinate 180,952 downwards.
ATCTGTTAAGATCTTCACCCTGTTAGGAGTGGCCTTGTTAGAGGGCTTCAAACACTCTTTAGAATGTTACCTTTTTCAAGGATTTTACAATAAGACTGTTAAGTCCACTCCGTTAAGAGATTTCTCTGTTACAAATGCTAGTAAGCAACAATAAATAAATTAACATTCCACTGGCTTCAACACATTATTAGATCATGCTTTCCACTCATAATATCTCTATTCCTTCTTCAATTCTTCAGTCGATGTCTCTTCTTTTCTTTAATTTGCCAACCATTTATTCATACAAATCCATCCTTTATATAGACAATTTTTGCCTCTTAATCTCATCTTTTACATTTTCCTTTAATAAATATTAATCGTCCAATTCATTATACCTTGAATCTGGATCTCGGTAACACATTTTCTTTTCATAGAACCTGAACTTTTCTAGAAACCTGTTCCTTATTTTTTTGCCACTTAGATCTTGTCGTAGATCTTCTCCTTGAATTTTCATAACTGTAGATCACTGTAACTAACTTTCATTATCTTCATGATCATCTTGCTCATCATAGCTAATCATTAAATGTTGATTCAATCCTTATTTAATATCGGTTCCTTTCTCGGTATCCTTCATTAGTATTTTGGTTAACTTCGCTCAGTGCCTAAACTTTTCTTTGTTGTCTAGTGCCTTGGGTTCCTTTCTCTTTACTAAGTGACCTTCCTTTTACCTTTTACCTTACCGAGTGACTTTTCCTGCTCGGTAGCCAAAATAATTTAACTTACCGACTTAACATAATCATATGTTTGGTAGAAAAGAATTATATCAACATGATCTTAACATTCTCTGATATGTATCAAGTTCCCATTTAACTTCTTCATCTTCATAACATCTCATTTCTTCTTCTTCTTAACTCATCCAACTTATATTATTACCAAATGATATGGAAACACAATATAAACTAGAAATCAATTGCTTGACATCAATGATAAGACAATAATTGATCTAACTTTTCTACTCTCTTGTATTCTCCTGATCTTGGTCAATCTTCATCATTAGATAATCAATCTTCAACGTTATTATTAGTTATAGTAACAAGCCCATAGGCATATGTTCTTTATCTTCTTGCTTGATTCTGGTTTGATTTTGATACTATATTTACCAATAATCTTTTGTAATGCCATCAAAATGTTCGAAGCGTAACTTGTGATTTTATATGTTTGAACTCTAACAATATTTTAGTTTCTCCATTTTCACTTTATATGTGATTATGATTATATTATCTAGTTCAACATCATGGATTATTGCTTATGCATCTTTGACATCTGGATTATAAAGTCAATTGTAGTTATTCGATATCATCTTATAGATTATATCATTTTGGTTGTTTATATGTTTTACTTCAACTATCCTCTTATTGTGTAGGTACATTTAATGTTTTAGTTGTGTGTGTAGGTACAAGATTTTAGCTACGTGTGTAGGTATAAGGCTCCTCACGAGTGATTAATCTACATATAATTGGCTTGAACAAATGTGTTAACTTTTAATTCCCCATCTCACTTGATTTGAGTTGCAAGATGAGCCTTATGGAGCCATAAAGATTCTGATGGAAATATAGATGCAGTAACTGAGAGGGGGGGGGGGGGGGGTGAATCAGTTACCCACAAAAATATTACCACAGATCCCTTAGATATCTTATTTGAATAAATTTACTGCTGTTACTCGGTAAACAAAGAGAATAACTGTAACTCAGTAAATATACAGAGAAATGCTGAAACTCGGTCTTTGCAGTGTATATTAATTAGATTTGTTCTGAAGAATTCATCACTGATTAACATGCATAATGAAAATAACAATAACACAAGAGACACCAGATTTAACGTGGAAACCCAATAAGGGAAAAACCACCAATGTAACTAGTTACTGTTTTTCACTCTTCTGAAGTGATGCCCGGTTAGAGGCCAACCTCGTAAAAGGTTAAAAAACACACTATTAGGTGTGACCTGGTTAGAGGATTTAATCACCCTGTTAGGAGTGGCCTTGTAAGAGGTCTTTAAACAATTCAACTGAACTGTTACCTTGTTAGAGGATTTACAATATGGTTGTTAAACCAACTCGGTTAAGAGATTTAGAGATCATTGCTACAATGATAAGAAAATAACAGTGAAATGACCTATATGAGATGCAACTGTATTGCTGATTACAGATCTCTGTTCTGCTCCACTTTAGATCCTTTCTGATTGAATGTATCTTTGCTACTCCTCAAGGATATCTCATCCTCCTTCAGAATTCGCACATATCTGCCTTCAATTGATTTTCATTTTCTTCCCATACTTCTTTTTTTTTCATTCTAAAATGATTATATATATATCCTTCAGATTGATTATTTTGTTTGTTAAGTCGGCACATATAATCATTCCAAATATTACAACTATCGGCTCTAAAACAAGTAAACACAAGTATTACTGAGTCAGCCCAAATATTGTAACACGATTACTGCAAACTAACTCGGTGACTTTCTGATACTCGGCGTCCACTGTATTACTCAGCATCGTCATGCACTCGATAGAAGTATAAGCTCGGTCCATACTAACCACTCGGTTGTAGTCTGGAACTCGGTAAATACTGGCGACTCGGTAGATATAGTGTTACTCGGCGAACTCGGTAGATACTAACTTTTCTTTGATAACCGAGGAAACCTTTTCCTTTGTTAACCGAGGAAGCTTGGTTAATACTAACTTTTCTTTGATAACCAAGGAAACCTTTTCCTTTGTTAACCGAGGAAGCTCGGTTAATACCAACTTTTCTTTGACACCCGGGAGAACTCGGTAGATACTAAGCTGACCGACTGAGCTCTGTAGACACATAGAATTGATATATAATGTGACATTGTGTGACATCAAGGATAATACATTTTTAAACAATTGTATCCAACAATCTCCTTCAGACAATTGTTTCCAACAATCTCCCTCTTTGGCATTGATGACAACACAGTATGTCATATTACAATGAAATTTCATAGAATAAGGAATATATCCTTAGCTTCATTCTGATTCATATCTCCCTCTGTCAGCAGACTATCTTCTTGACTGAAAACTCTCCTTCTTAACTTCTCAAATTCTTCTCAGAAATTTCTCTTGAAATGACAACAAATTCTCCCTCTTTGACAACACATGTCAAAGACAATTCTCATACTACCAGTGTATACCAATGTACCTCAAGTACTGATTCATATGCCATGATTGCTTGAATGTGATGCATCAACTTATTGATTTTCAACATGCTCTGGCTAATGCATTACTAAGACTTTATTTAGTGAGCCTCGGATAGGGGAATAACCCCTAACTTACCTCGGAGATACAAAAATGCATCCTTAGGTAATGGTTTGGTGAATATATCTACAATTTGCTCTTTTGTATGAACATATTCCAATCTGATTTCCTTGTCCTGTACTAATTCTCTGACAAAGTGATACTTAATAGCAATGTGCTTGGTTTTGGAATGCATAACTGGATTTTTTGAAATGTTAATTGCACTTGTATTATCACAAAACATAACAACTAGTTCTTTGATCTCAACCTTCATGCCTTCCAATAACTATTTAAACCAAACAATGTTAGAGTAGTTTACTGCAGCAGCAACATATTCTGCTTCAGCTGTGGATTGGGATGTACAATTTTGCTTTTTACTGATCCAAGATATCAATCTTTTTCTAAGAAAAAATGCTCCACCACTTCTACTTTTCCTGTCATCAATGTTTCCTGCCCAATCAGCATCAGTAAATACTTTTAAGTCCAGATTGCCTCCAAATTTATACCACAAACCATATTCTTTTGTTCCTTACAAGTACCTCAAGATTCTTTTGATTGCCATCATATGATTTTCTCTGGGTTTTGCTGAGAATCTTGCTACTATACCAACTGCTAAGGCAATATCAGGTCTTGTATGCACTACATATTGCAATTTTCCAATCATGGATCTATATAAGGTCTAATCTACTTCTTTTGAATCATCATCTTTGGTAAGCTTCAGTCCAGTACACATGGGTGTACCAACTGGTTTTGAATCCTCCCTACCAAACTTCTTAAGTATTTCCTTAATGTATTTAGACTGAGTAATATAGATACCATTCTTGCTCTGTTGAATTTGAAGACCAACAAAGAATTTTATCTGACCAAACATTGACATTTCAAATTCTTTGTTCATTTGTTCTGAGAATTCTTTGCACTAATCATCATTCCCTGTAAATATAGTGTCATCCACAAATATTTCTGCCAAAACAATTTTGTTATCTGGTCCAACTTTGATGTACAAGTTGCTGTTATCATTGGTTCTTTTGAAATTAATCTGAATAAGATAGTTATGCAATCTTTCATACCATGCTCTAAGGGCTTGTTTCAGACCATACAATGCTTTGTGTAATTTGCAGACCATATCCCTTTTGTCTGGTTCAATGAAGCCTTCAGGTTGTTCAATGTAGACTTCTTCATCAAGAATTCCATTAAGAAATGCAGATTTTATATCCATCTAATATAACTTAAATTCTTTATGTGCTGCATAAGCAAGTAGAGTTCTTACACCTTCTAATCTTGCAACAAAAGTAAAAGTCTCACCATAATCTATACCTTCTTCTTGAGAATAGCCTTTACATACTAGTCTAGCTTTGTTTCTTGATACTTGACAATCTTCATCCAGCTTATTTCTAAATACCCATTTTGTTCCAATTACATTTTTATCTTTAGGTATAGGTACAAGAGTCCATATTTTGTTCTTTTCTATTTGTTCTATTTCTTCATTCATAGCCTCAATCCAGCTTTCATTTTCCAATGCATCTTTCACATTTCTAGGTTCAAAATCAGCAAGTAAACATGTACCTTTTAGTTGACTTCTGGTCATGGTACCATCTGATTTGTTTCCAATAATCTGATCTAGTGTATGATGCCTCCTGACATACTTGGCTAATACAGGTTCCTTGCCTTTTGAATGAGTTACATTGCCATCTTCTAGAATTTTCTTTTCAAGTTCAGGTTTCTCGGGCTCGGTAGATGTTTGCTCGGTAGCTTCAGGCTGAGACTCGGTTCCTTGTGACTCGGTCTGAACTTCTTCTTGTGACTCGGTAACTGTACTGGGTTCGGTAGATATAGTCAACTCATTATTGATAGATATATCTGGCAATGTATCAGGTTCAATGTAAACAAATCTCTTGTAATTCTCTGGTTCCTTTTTGCTTTCTTCTTCAGTCTTTTCTGCAAACTCATCAACTTTCACATGTATACTTTCTATGACTTTGTGAGTAGACAAGTTCAAACATTTATATGCCTTGCTTTTGCTAGAATATCCCAAGAATATTCCTTCATCACTTTTCACATCAAATTTGCTTTTTCTAGATTCTTTTAAGATATAACACTTGCTACCAAATACTTTTAGGTAGCTCACATTAGGTTTATAGCCATACCATAATTCATAAGGAGTTTTGAATGTGTCTTTTCTCAACTGTACTCGGTTCAAGGTATGAACTGCAGTGCTGATAGCTTCCTTCTAGTATTTTATAGCAATGTTCTTTTCAATCATTAGAGTCCTTGCACAATCCATGATAGATATGTTCCTTCTTTCAACTATTCCATTTTGTTCAGGAGTTCTAGGGGCTGATACTTGTCTTTTGATTCCTCTTTCAATGCAAAAATTATTGAATTCATGGGAGATGAATTCACCACCTCTGTCTGATCTTAAGTATTTTATTCTTTTTCCTGTTTCCTTTTCTACTCTTGCCAAATACCACTTGAATTTCTCAAATGCTTCTGATTTTTCTCTCAGATACATAACAGTCATCATTCTAGAATAGTCATCAACAGGAAGAATAAAGTATTTTTCTCTAATATAGCTCTCAACTCCAATAGGTCCACATAAATCAATATGCACAATTTCCAAAATCTCTTCAGACTTATAGTTTTTACTTTTAAAACTAGTCTTTCCCATTTTTCCAATTTGACAATTTTTACATAGACCAATATCAGGTTTCTTTAGAATAGGAATGCCTCTTACTTTCTTGAATTTGCTTATCTTTACCATGTTATCAAAATTTACATGACATAACCTTTTGTGCCATAACCAACTTTCTTCAATTTGAGCAATAAAATATGAGTGTTCACCAAGATCAAGATAGAATAGGTTACCTTTTGTTTGTTTGCCTGATCCAATTTGCTTTCCTTTGTCATCTAGCAGTCTTGCTTGGCCATTCATGAATTCAACTTTGAAACCGATGTTGATTAAATGTGCTACACTTAGAAGATTATGCTTTAGTCCTTCAACCCAATAAGCATTATCACATGTAAGTTCTTTGGTTAGTGATATTCTTCCTTTTCCTTTTATACAACAAGGTTCATTGTTACCAAATCTTACATTACCATCATCACAGTCTTCAAGGTTTTCAAATTTTGTTTTGTCACCAGTCATGTGGTGTGAACATCCACTGTCTATTATCCATATATCATCTTTGCATAAATGAGAAACAAGTGCCATCTTATCTTCATCATTATCAGATTCATCTTTTACAGCAATAAAGACAATTTCTTCTTCACTTTCATCAGAATTGTTAGCCATAAAACATGTTTTCTTACCTTTATCCTTGAATGATTTGAAATTCTTTTTGCCATAGTACTTGTGACCTTTCTTTTCATCCTTGCTTTGCTTGTTTGGACACCTAGCTGCAATATGACCAATTTCTTCACATGAAAAATAGATTAAGGGAGTTTTACCTTTGTATTTTCCTCTGCCTTTAGAGTATTTCTTTGCAAGTAATGCTTCTACAATTTCAAGATCACTATCAGAACTTTCTTCTGATTCTTCTTCACTTTCTGACTGAACCTCTTTTACTTTCTTGCCCTTCTTAAGTGAAACCTTGGCCTCAAATGCTGATTCAATATTTTTAGAAGTTGGAACATAGTTGTCATAGTTGTCTAACTCAAATGCTGTCAATCTTCCCACTATACCATCCAAAGTTATATTATGATTTGCTTCACATCTTTTCTCTTGAATAACAGATACTCTTATTGCATAGATAGGGAGTAAAGTTCTGAGAACCTTACTTAAAATAGTTTCATCAGTAATTGTTCCTCCAGAAGCTCTGATTGCACTTACAATTGCTTTGATTCTTTCAACATATTTTGCAATATTCTCATCTTCTCTCATACTCATCTTATCAAATTGTCCTCTTAGACTTTCTGCTTTGGCTCTTCTCACATTTGCATCACCACCATAGGTTTTCTTCAGTTTGTTCCACATTTCATAAGCAGTGGTGCAGTCTTTGATCTCATCAAATTCTTCATAGGTAAGAGCTGATGCAATGTCTATCATCATGGTGTTATGATTCTTTTTCTCTGATATGTCTTCAATAGTTAATATGCCAGTAGGAACTGTATATTCTTCATCAATGTATTTGCATCCTGAATCACCAATGGAAGCCAGATGAAGTCTCATGAGACCTTGCCATGCTGAAAAGTTTTCCCTGTTAAGCTTTGGAATTTCTCTCTTGTAAGACATCCTGATCTTTAGCTTGGGTCCTTGAAACCCTTCCTGCAAGCACCAAAAGCTCTGATACCAATTGATGGAAATATAGATGCAGTAACTGAGAGGGGGGGGGGGGGGGGGTGAATCAGTTACCCACAAAAATATTACCACAGATCCCTTAGATATCTTATTTGAATAAATTTACTGCTGTTACTCGGTAAACAAAGAGAATAACTGTAACTCGGTAAATATACAGAGAAATGCTAAAACTCAGTCTTTGCAGTGTATATTAATTAGATTTGTTCTGAAGCATTCATCACTGATTAACATGCATAATGAAAATAACAATAACACAAGAGACACCAGATTTAACGTGGAAACCTAATAAGGGAAAAACCACCAATGTAACTAGTTACTATTTTTCACTCTTCTGAAGTGATGCTTGGTTAGAGGCCAACCCGGTAAAAGGTTACAAAACACACTGTTAGGTGTGATCTGGTTAGAGGATTTAATCACCCTGTTAGGAGTGGCCTTGTAAGAGGTCTTTAAACAATTCAACTGAACTATTACCTTGTTAGAGGATTTACAATATGGTTGTTAAACCAACTCGGTTAAGAGATTTAGAGATCATTGCTACAATGATAAGAAAATAACAGTGAAATGACCTGTATGAGATGCAACTATATTGCTGATTACAGATCTCTGTTCTACTCCACTTTAGATCCTTTCTGATCGAATGTATCTTTGCTGCTCCTCAAGGATATCTCATCCTCCTTCAGAATTCGCACATATCTGCCTTCAATTGATTTTCATTTTCTTTCCATACTTCTTTTTTTTCATTCTAAAATGATTATATATATATCCTTCAAATTGATTATTTTATTTGTTAAGTCGGCACATATAATCATTCCAAATATTACAACTGTCGGCTCTAAAACAATTAAACACAAGTATTACTGAGTCGGCCCAAATATTGTAACACGGTTACTGCAAACTAACTCGGTGACTTTCTGATACTCGGTGTCCACTGTATAACTCGGCATCGTCATGCACTCGGTAGAAGTAGAAGCTCGGTCCATACTAACCACTCGGTCGTAGTCTGGAACTCGGTAAATACTGGTGACTCGGTAGATATAGTGTTACTCGGCGAACTCGGTAGATACTAACTTTTCTTTGATAACCGAGGAAACCTTTTCCTTTGTTAACCGAGGAAGCTCGGTTAATACTAACTTTTCTTTGATAACCGAGGAAACCTTTTCCTTTGTTAACCGAGGAAGCTCGGTTAATACTAACTTTTCTTTGACACCCGGGAGAACTCGGTAGATACTAAGCTGACCGACTGAGCTTAGTAGACACATAGAATTGATATATAATGTGACATTGTGTGACATCAAGGACAATACATTTTTAAACAATTGTATCCAACAATCTCCTTCAGACAATTGTTTCCAACAGATTCTTGGTCCAGATCAGCATCGACTCTAGATTTTTTTTTATAAAAATATATTCAAGGAACAAGTACAAGTGTTTTGTGTAGTCTTCTTATCTCTTCTTGTGTTCACCTGTATTTAGTGTTTGTAATGCGTATAAAGTGTTTGAGAAATGACTAACATGTTGGAATTGAAAAGTGTTTAAGAAATGACTAATATGTTAAATTTGAAAAGAGTTTGAGAAATGACTAATATGTTGGAGTTAAAAGAGTTTTATGGATTTTAGCATGTAAGTTTCCATGAAGATAGATTTAATTTTAGTGAAACATATGGTTCCTCCAAGCTCTGCATTTCCAAGATAGGGATGTCACTGAGATTTGGGGTTGGGTTGGGGATGGGGTGTTCCTTTCCATTCTATTATTGTCAACAAAATCTATATATATAGCTGATCAAACATTTTCAGATCATTTGTAAACCTAATATGGACAATTTATGAGTGTTCGTAGTTGCTATTGCACATATTATTACTGATTATGCTGGCTACCCTAAATAAAAATTAGAACTAGGGTTTCTATGTTGGCATATCCATGACATCTAGAAACAACCAGGAGTCTCAAGAATGTCTCAGGAATGCCCAAGAGTCCCTTGAGTGTCTTGGGAACTTCTGGAAATTTCCTGCCCCAAACGTCTCAAAAGTATTTTTTTTAAATTTATTTTCTTAATATATTTACAAGCGAATATATATATATATATATATATATATATATATATATATATATATATATATATATATATATATATATATATATATATATATATATATATATATATATATATATATATAATTTGTGAACCTAATATGGGCAATTTATGAGTGTTTGTAGCTGCTATTGCATACATTATTGTTGATTACGCTGGCTATCCCAAATAAAAATAAGAACTAGGATTTCTATGTTGGCGTTTCCATGTTTATCATTACTATCATATTTACAACAATTCCATATCCATAGATGGTTAATTTTAATGTAAAAGTGTTTCATATAATCAGTGGTTAATGACAGTGATACTGTCCATAAAATATTAGTTACTATCAACACACATGCATTTCATAACTTAGCATTTAGTATTTGCAATTTTTCTATTCTACTAATTTGTAAAAGTCTCATTTAAAAACTGAAATGTAATTCTTATACATCTTTCCATAACTAATTTTTCAAGTATACTACATATATATCAGAACAGCTCCCCTTCCACCCCCTTCCACTATCCTGAACTAAAACTCTCATCCTCCAAACCCATTTTGTTGTCCCCAAATAATAATAATAATAATAATAATAATAACAAGAGTTGTGTTACAATTGGAGTCCCGCCTAATGCCAAAAATGCAAGATTGATTGGAAATTAGTTTTGAAGGCTTTGGGAAAATATCTTGCGTAAAATTTTGCATTGCAATCATGTTCCTCTTAATTTTCATTTCACTCTTGAATAGAATGAGAGATCAAATTATGTACAATTGTTATGAATTAAAAACAAAACCTTAGTCTATTGTTTAAAGAAAAAATATCACATAAAAAATGTTGGTACGGTTATTGATCAATCAGTTTGCATGGTTGAGCATCATGCCAATGTTGGCTATGATGTTGGTATCCTAAATCTTATTATGAAGATGCCAATTATACCTGTTGTGGTTGTGTGGACGTATTTGTTCTTCACAAAAAATACTCTTGTATGTAGTTTGATTGAAGGTTAAGTTGTAACCAAATGTTTTAATATGTGTGTTGATATTATAAAATACAGTTAAATATTCATAAAATTGGAGATAGTACTATCGATAGAATAGGAGTAACCAAGTAGGGCCTTATCTCTTTAGATTATGAAGTTTTCCTAGACTTTGTACACTCCAAAGCAAGGCTATTTTTTGAAGTTTTGTTGAGTAGGCATGATTGTGAAACCCACTCTTGTTTATTGTGTATGACATTGCTAAGATGTATGAATTCAGCAATAGCATTAGGTGGAATATACAAGATAGTATGGAGGTTGGAGTTACATACGTCTAAAAAATAAACAATAACTTTGATCACTAGATCAAATTTAGTAGCCTCTACATATGCAATCACATTGCATTGCATATTTGTCTTATGAAGGCATGGATATCATTTTGGAGTGCTTAAGTTAAGAATTTGTATGAAAATTCCCATATATATATATATATATATATATATATATATATATATATATATATATATATATATATATATATATATATATATATATATATATATATATATATATATATATATATATATATATATATATATATATATATATATATATATATATATATATATATTGTATTCATTATTTTACTAATATAAATTTTAAAAATAAAAAAAATAAAAAAAATCTGAAAAAAAACAAAAAAACAAAAACAATTTAAGCATAAAAATATAAATAATACAAAAAAAATTGAAGTATAAAAATTAAAATTAAAAAATTCTATTAAATTGTGTTTCCTTTATTTACACAAATGAATCTGGATAGAAGAAATACTTTTATACTTAAATAAAAGTAAATATAATTATTAATAAACTCATATATTGTCATATTTTAAATATTAGATTATTGCTTTGATTTTATTTAAATAAAATAATAAAAATAATAGTTTTTTTTTTGAAAAAATCTAAATTATTTATAAAACTCAAAACATAGTCCCATTCATACAAAATAGTTGTAGAAAAAACTATAAATATAAATATTTTGAAATAAAAAAAAAGCTTTTAAATATGAAAACATTTAAACAACACACTAAAACTAAAACGCATATGTGAGCAAGGGACACTTAGATTTTTTTTCAAGCTTTTCTTTTATATTTTACGGTTTAGTTGGACACAAAGTGTAATTAAAGCATGCGATCTTCCAGAGGCACGCTTGTAGGAAAGAAAAGAGATTTGACCCCTCATGAAAGGGAGCCATTCCAAATTTGCATTTCGTGAACAAAATCATGTACTATTTAGTATTTTCATAAGATATACATTTTTATCAATTATACATCTCCAAGTCTTATGAAGACATCAAATAGAATTCTAGAATTTACCCAGCATATGTTTGGTGAAAAGAAGAACCATTAGAGATTCTTTGAGAGGGTTAACATGTTGTCAAATATAAACACCTCTAATACACCACATATGAGGCCTTGCAATTTTAGGGGTTCTCTCAAAAGAGAAGGGGACCTCCTAAAATTGGTGTGTGTTTAGTGCTTGGAATGATATACAAAGCTCTCAACATTATGGTTTGTCTTCAATGAGAAGCTACTAGTGATGCCATGACAGAGTATCTCCTCATTTCCTTTGTACAATTAAGCCTTGGGAATTCAAACTCCCTCCTCCTCTGTAAACCCTCTTTGATTGGTGTTTTTAAAGGAACAATACAAGCCCATCTCTTAGCATTTATTTTCTTGGTGCCTTACATGAATGAAAAATTCTCTATTCCTAAGCTAATGTTTGGTGAAAGTGTCTTATCTTATTATTATTTTCTTAGCTCTTTACTAACAAAATCTTTGCACATTCCCCTAATTTTTTAAAAAATACAATAGCTTTCAAATTAAATTAATAATAAAAGTGAATGTTTTGAATTAAAATAATATTTGATTAACTATGGAAACTTTGTTCCTATCACCATAGGAATAACAACCTATTTTATTTGATTATGATTAATTCATGCACTCACAAGCAACAAGAATAATATTTCATTAAATAAAATATACAAATTAAAAAGGCACATGACATTATTTATTATTGTTATTATTATTATTTTAAATCTATTAATAATAATATTATAATTTATTTATCATTATAGTCATTAATTAATATCAATTAAATCAATTAAATAAGAAAAGATTAATTTAAGGTCATGGCAAAACCATTCATATAACACCGTGGGAAAAGTACCATAAGGAAACTTGTTTACAGATGTCATATTTAAGCCTATTTTGTTGTTGTTTGCAAGGACCACATACATGGTGATAGGTTCATTCTAGGTGCATTTAGCTATTTCTAGATATTGCAAGTAAGCTTGATGTTTGAATGGAATGATAATTGCTTTTTATAGAAAATATTTGAGGACATATTTATTAATACCAATACCAACGCAAAACAAAGACTAAGCATCTTCAATGACAAATAGAGTGCTATGGTGGGGACTATCAAGTGTTTTTCTCTAGAGGAATGAAAACACTGTCCAAAATTGGGTAGTTGGTTGTTAGAAGTGTTGCCTCAGGAACCAAGTAAATAAAAAATAATGTCATTTAGACTGATGTGGAGAGATGTTAATGCATGAAAAAAAGAGATGTTAATGTTTGAAAATAATAGAAAAAGCACCACAGCAAGGGCGCTAGAAACTGTTCAAGACACTTCCAATAATGGGAAATAATGGATAATATAGCTACTTTTGGCCATTTGTACATCTACATTCCATTGGCTAAAATGGTGGGTCACATGGAACCAACAAATTGGATGCTCCAGCTGAGCTCCAACTTGTTTTTAAAACTCTTTAAAAGCGTAAAGCAATTGATTTGGTTAGATAAATGCCACACCAGTGAAGACCATATATTATCGGAAGACATGTTCGTAATAGGCTGCAACATTTTGGAGACACATATCTCCATGTTTTTCTCTGTAGGTGTCCATCTATCTTCTGCATGTAGTACAAGGCCTTCGGTGGCATCTTAGAGAGTAGTTAACGTGTAGATGTAGAATGTCTAAAAATAATAGTCACTTCTCTTTTCTCCAGTTTCACTACTGACAATATTCTTGTTTCATTGCTGAAAGTATTCATAAAATGGTTCACATGCAATATCTGCGCAAAAATTTGTAGGGTGTACATGCTATAGATATAGCAAATGTGCAATGCTATGGAATTGGAGAATTTTAGACATTTACTCCTATTTTATGATTGGCCATGGCTTAATTTGGGTGTCAATTGACAAAACATAAATGCACAATTCGATGACCAGACCTAACAAACAAATTTGGCGTTACTGGAGTTTCTCCAGAAGGTGAGCTCAGATTTTGAGCCTGATAGCTCCATGTTTCGATTAAGTGTTTAGTTTTCTAGTTTGCAGTTGGCTTGTGCATTTTGATGACAAAATTTTGGGTGATCAAATGTTGTTCTGTAATTGTACTGAGAGAATACACTCTTTCTGTTATGTTACTGGTTTTATTCAATAGATCTTGCTGTTATTTTATTCTTTTGTTTCATCTTTGTGTGAGAATGTGCGAATGGGTTTAGTGTGGAATTATTTATTGTGTGGTAGCATTTAGTAAAAGAAAAATAAGCAAAAAGAAAAAAATTCTGGCTTTTGATTTTTTTTTGTTTCTCTGTGCCGAAGTGGGTGACAGTGAAAATTTCCAATTTTCAAATAGAATTTAGTATGAAGATTTTATTCTGGCATCTTCCATTAAATGACCGGAATGGGGGTAAAATGGGTTGGAGGTTGAATTTAGTAGAAAAAATGATTCTATAATGTAAACTTCATTTTGGGTGGTTGTGATTTTTGTGTTATGAACAATAGGCAATGTTTGTGAACTGATGAATCCTGCTGACCTATTTGCTTGCAAACCAAATTCAGATCCCCCAGTGCATTTTTATTATAAGGAAGGAGAATAAAGATGCGTAATGAAATCCTCTCGAAGGAATATACCACTTTTGTTGTAATTGATTTGTACATCATGCTATCACAAGACATCAGAATTAGCCATGTTTATTTAGGAGTTCAAGTCCTTGGGTCATGCTCAGACAGCAGACAATTATAGAATCTTGGTCGTGGGACTAAGCCCTCGTTGTCTTGGTGCTATGTGAACCCTTGATATCAGGCAGTAAAATGAGCAATGTTGGGGATTATGGAGTGATCCACATTGGTGTCAATGGCCTGGAGTATTAAGGAGAGCATTGACATAAAATAAAATTCTATCAGAGAGATAGACAACTAGTTTAAACATGTTGCAAATTATGGGCATCATAATGATAATAACTACAATCTAGACCGAACCCACAAGGCTTGACAAAAATGGAGAGGGTGGGGGGGGGGGGGTACGCTAGCAATTGTTGCTCCAAATACATGACAATGTGTTGAAAACATTGAGGATACTAGCTGAACTCTAATGATGACTGCAAGATATTTTTGGCAAGTTCAATCATACATGGACTCTTGGTTGCGATAAAAATGCAAGGCAAGGATTTTACCACGAGTTCACTTTTGGTGGACTAGTTGCATCTGAGCTTGGTTTGGACCCTAATGTCAAGTCTGAAATATGTCGCAAGTTCAATCCTCAGGTAATGATCACATTTGCAAACAATTTAGGTTCTAAGGGGATAATTTTAATAGATTAATGTACAAGGATAAATATATTTGTTACTGCAAATAGTGATTTGCTCAGTGCCTGAAATGTGAAATTTCATGGCACAACAGCTTCAAACGACATTGGCAAGCTCATGACATTTGAAATGACGTTGAACATGTATTTCGGTTGCTTGTGTATGGAAAACTATGACATCTAGATGTGAAGCCTGGTGGAAACAATTTGATCCAGTAGTTTCTTTGATTAACAATTGTTGAAATTACAAGCAATAGCTATATACTTGGAACACTTAGTTAATGAAAATCAGATACGTTGGAGTCATTGGTATACTTTGAGCATGCTTCCAATTGCTGTTTTTGGCAACATTACACTTGAATGCAAATATGAAATTGAAAATGCAGACATCTGATGGCTCTTGCTGTTTTGAGTTTCTCGTTCACTCGACAAATTCTGAATCAAAATAAGTTAAATAGTTTTATTAGATTTTTATACAATTTTAGTGAGCACAATTGTTTCATCATAAATTATGTTTTTCAAAATTAAATGTTTCTATTATTTTTAGGTTATAGAATTGTTCATTATGAAGAATGGAAGGAAACATTATGTAATAATTATTTTTTATTTTAAAAAATAATTTATTTTAATTTCTTATTTTTTAAATTATATTACTAAAATAAAAATATAATATATATTAATAGTTAATTTTATATTTTAATTTTTAATAATATTTATATGTAATTTTTTTAATTTTATTATTTGAATAATTATTATATTATAAATATAAATATTGTTATTCAAATCTTAATATATTATGAAATTAAGTTATTTTAAGATTAACATGTGGATTCAATTTTGTTGATTTATTTTGCATCAAAGTTTACATGAAAAACAAGTTATAGAAAATATTTATGTTAAGATATATAAACTCTTATTTTTTATTTATATTATAATTTAACTTTTAAAAATATAAATATAGGTGAATAATTACAAGTTTTTAATAAATATATTTATTATTTTTGAAATAATATTTTAATAATAGATTGTATAGATAAATAATAGTAATTTTTAATAAACAATATTATTTTTGAAAATTTTAATAATGTGATTTGTTAGTGTTTGCCTCCTAGTACTACTCTTCTCTTTCTATTTAACCACTTTTTTATTTGAACATTTTATTTCAAACCCAAGCCATGTTTAATAATGTGATTTGTTAGCGTTTGCCTTCTAGTACTACTCTTCTCTTTTTATTTAACCACTTTTTTATTTGAACATTTTATTTCAAACCCAAGCCATGTGACTCTTAAATGCAATATAATATTTTAGTAATATTATTAATTTTTGAAAATATGTAAAAGTTTATAAAAATATAATTATTTTTGAGAAAATATACTTAAATATTTTTAACAATAAATTATATGTTTAAATTTTTTTGAAATATTCTTATTCATTTTATTAATCACTATACAATAATATATAAAATATAAAATTAATTGGTTTTGAGATATTAAAAAGATTATTACATGTATATTTTTACAAGCTAACAAATCAAATTATTAAAATTTTCAAAAATAATAATTTTATTAAAAACTACTATTATTTATCTATACAATCTATTATTAAAATATAATTTCAAAAAATAATTATCATATTTATTAAAAAGTTGTAATTATTTACTTATATTTATATTTTAAAAGTTAAATTACAATATAAATAAATCCACACAATTGCATCTAGAAATACATATGCTATCTTAAAATAACTAAATTTATAATATATTAAAATTTTAATAAAATTACTTATATTTATAATATAATAATTAATAAAATAATTAAATTTTTAAAAACTAAACATATAAATATTATTAAATATTAAAATATAAAAATGATTTTTATATTATATTTTTATTTTATAAAAATAATAAATAAGAAATTAAAATAAATTGTTTTTTAAAATGAAAAAAATTAATCATTACATAATATTTCCTTCCATTCTTCATATGAACAATTGTATTAGTTGAAATTGCATAAAAATCCAATACAAATATTTAATTAAAAAAAACCTAACTTATGGTGAAACAATTATGCTATGTGAAATAGAATAAAAATCTAAGAAAAATATTTAACTTAGAAATGAAAAATATAATAAAAATCTAATATTTTATTAATGTTAGAGATGTCAGCAATGGCATAAATATTAATGGCGGTTTGCTACCATTCCAAATATCAAGCGTGGGGCCGCCATTGTTAACTTAGACTTAATTGTCCCCACAAAAAATATTATGAATTTTTAATAAAAAATTATAAAAAACCACCAGCAAAAATATGAACACCTAATTAGAAAAGAGAAATATTCTTCCAAAAAATAAAAATAAAAATAAGATGACTACATAACATTACAAATGTAATTTAATCTTTTTGAAATGCACACTGTTCGATGCAAACTAATAGGAGATGTTCGATGCAAACTAATAGGAGATGTTCAATGCAAACTAATAGGAGACAATGCACGGAAAACATAAGTCTCCGGGGACTAATAATCAACTTCGAAGTTTTATGTGTAATGACTCTCAATTAGAATACTCATAACAAATATTTATATGAATTTTGAAACCTCCATACAAATAAAATAGATTTGACCACATAAAAATGGACTACAACTAAATGTTTCATTCAAGTACGTATAAACTTCAAATGATTATATAAATATTCTGAAAATTGTTAAACTACTCGAAACACTATTAAAATCCTCCAAGCTTGAAATAGAATGTAACCTCTATATGAAGCTGCCCCAAAATAACCAAAGGATTTTCATTCAATTCCAGAGGTTTTACGCCTTAGGTTTGATAGCCCAACACAAGTGCTCAAACTTAGGTTCAGGTTTGTTCATAAGATGATGAAAGATGATCGAAATTAATGAAGCTGCTTGTCTTATATATAGTTTGGAAATCTAATATGAGCTCCCATGTTCAAAATTGTTTGAAAGTTTTATACCATTGTACATTCAAATTTGGGTCCATTAATGACATAAATGATCAATCCTAGCGATCAATGCAATTCTTTGAACAACATAGGCTTGAAAAAAAAGGCGTTCCAAAGGGTAAGAATTTTGGAAAATGTGTACCAAAAGGATAAAAATGCAATTAGAATTAGGGGATCAATATAATGTTCCATTCTAGTGAGCATAAAAATAAATAAATAATTAAATTATTGTGTTGTCTAAAGTTGTTTTAAGATAATAAATATTTAATTAACTATTATTTAAAATAAAGTGATTTTTAGAAAAGAATATAATTAAATTTACTTGTTGATCAAAATATTAAATGATTTTGTAAAAGATTTCTAATTGGTGGCAAGAAGTAAATTTTAGAAAAAGAAAAGGAGGTTTTGTAGAAGGATTGGGCATTCTAGATATTTTTATGAAATCTTGTTATCAAGAGATTGAACTTATAAGTTTATTCTCGAGTCCTAGACAAAAGGATAAGTGGATTGGACAAAAAATGGACTCTATTATTCTGGTCAAAGTTCATGATTGAACTTCAAAAACCAAAATTTGTTAGTCCACATAGAAGTTGAGGGGTAGAATTGACACATTCAGTCTAGTCATATATCAACACTCTCCTCTTTCACTGACATATTCAGTGAGGAACCGACTAAATCCTTCCTTAAAGCTTTATAATCTTTCTATATAATGTTGACCTACACATGTTTATTACATGAACATTCCTCTGTATTTCTGAGAACTGTTAAAGAACTTTTGCATGGTAAACTAAAGGTAGATGTAAGTAACTTAATACATTTATTAAGTTGGCAAATTCTGAAACAAACCTTGTAGAATTGAACATCATTATATACCTATTGAAAACAACATACAATTCAAAACAAAAAAAATCAACATACAATTACATGCCTTCGAACTAAATCACATAACAGTATGAAATCAACCTATTTGGCATAATGTATGGAAGAGAGAGGTGAGAATTTCTTAGGTTAAAATAGCATGGGATTTTACAATCAAAAGTCAAGAATTTGTTTGCTCTAAAACAATTCCATTTGGTAAGTTGTCATGTTCTTCAAATGTCTGAAGTTAGAGGTGTAGGGAATGGGATGCAAGGATGATGAGGTGCAAGGGTATTCATAGGTCTGGGGACTCAGATAGGAAGAATGGTAGGACAATAGAGATCATTTTTGAAGATACCCAATGTACAAGGGCATGGGGATTGAGCTTGCAAAGACCTTTACTGATTTTCCCACAATTTTGTACTTTTTCGACCAACAGTTGACATGAAATGGAATGACTAAGTTTTTAATAATTTTTGCAAACATGAATGATTAAGTTCCCCAATGGCACAACAATTAATATCAAAAACTCTAGAGCAATAATACGATTTCAAATAGCATACTTGATTTGGATAACTAGTTCAATAATCAGCCAAACCTGAGAAAGCACAATCAACAAGATTAATTCAAGATCAATGATCAAGATAATTCAGAGTAACCCTAATTAGGGTTTTCTATAACGGCCACCTACAAATATTAAATGCTAGCCAATTAAAAAAGAGCATCTTCTATGGGTGAATAGGAAAATTCCTTGTCACATGGGATCATAACAAATTTTCTTCTAGAAGCATGTATCCTGTAATCCTCTTTCTTAATAGAAAATTTGATGCTTGATCGAAAATGGATGGATGCCACATCATATTGCTAGCCTTAAAATTTTCCTTTGCATTTTGAATAAAATCTCTTGGTACTCAACATTTCCATCTTTGAATAAATTTTCCAACTTGTGTAGATTTTCTTCGATATTCATAGTGGTGTTTGACTTTGAATGATCATCTCCCTTGACCTTCTTCAAATTTGGAATTGTCTTCATCATGTACTTCATCTTCAACATCTTTATCTTTGAATTCCCTCATGTGGTTTTTAGCTTGGACCATTGTACTTGCATTTCTATTTCCACTTTTGATTTTAACTTCATTCCTCTTCTTGTGTTGATGAGTCACTTGAAATCATGGTTGCAAAACTTTCTATTGGCAACTTCTCACCAAGGCCCCAAAAAAAAATTGGCAACTGAAAAAATTGCTTAAGTTTAATTAGAAATGCATTTTTTTTACAAAATTCAACGAGGAGATGCATCTAATGAGTCAATAAATGAGTAAACAAAAGAAACAAGCCGATTTTAGATATATTTAAATGCAAATTGGGTAAAAATTGGCATCCTCACATGGAATGTTGATGGTTGGTAGCTTGATAGTCTAAAGAAAAGTTAAAAGAAAAAATTGCCTTTGTAAAATTATAAGTAAATACAACATCAAAATATTTTACATCTTCCTCTTCTCAGCTATAGTAAAAATTAGGGGAGAGGTAGAGGGTCTAGTCCTAAATGTCCACTATGGTTATGCCTCCTCGCTTGGCACAACTAGTTGTAGCTCGACCTCCATCCTAGAAAAAATGGTGTTAAATCTTGTTCATTAGACTCTAAAGAAATTTAGAGTACTTAGGAAATGCCATTATCGAGTTTCTACAAACCTAGATGCAAAAAAAATGAGATAAAACTTTGTTCCATCACTTGTCAGGAATAGGGGGATAGGGAGACATCAGGGATAGGGCAACTTAGTAAAGTGGGTATAAAAAATATCAACTTAATTTGATGTGATTTCCCCATCAATCTCTTCTTTTAAAAAAAAATTAAAAGCAAGGGTCTGGGGGTGGTAGAGCTAGTGGGGTCAAAAAGCAATGGCCCTTGCGAGGTCTTGAGATAGAACATCCAAGACATGCTCCCTATTACAATTTAGGGTGGGGTCGAGGGGGAGCACCCTTGTTGCCAAGAACATTTTCCCTCTTGTGTGGCCTTTGGATTCTTCATTTTTTAAAGTATTTTTCTCCCAAAATTGATGTGCTTGAACTCCCTTGTAAATCCACTTCAAATTTGCTCCAAATCGACCTAAATCCTTGATAATGACCTTGCAATACCTTGGAAGGTTTTTTTTTTTGGCTTGGACAACAAAATAGAAATCATAAAATATAAATAGAGATTTTGTTTGATGTCAACACGTATTATACTACCATAGTCAAGAAGTTCACTTGGACTCACCGACTTCTCAGTGAGAAAAAGTCATAATTTCTCACAAGCTACAACTTCTCGTGAAGTTTGAGACTTTTGCATCTATACTTGAAATTACCCTCACCTTGAAACTTCTAGTTGAATTCTCCATGTTGTAATCCAAGGATCAAGTAACATTTTCATTTGTGAAGTAATTCAAATGATTCAACTCCTTGATCTTGAATATCTCCTTTCTTCAATTAGCTTGATCCTTGAGTGGTGGAAGCTCTATTTCCATCCTCATTCGATGATCATAATTCCTATTTTTTTTGCCATGTGCTAAAGGTATAAATATAAGTATGGGTACCTAGATCCAAGCCCATTCTCATCTCAAACACATGTTCTGCCCTTAATTGAATAGGTTTGTTTCTTAGTTTTTCCCTTACTTCCAATTTAAGTTTGCTCTTTATTTAGGATTTCTCTATCAATATTCACACTTATTGACTTATGACAACCGACCCCCTTATTATTGTAATTTTTAATCATTTAAACCAGATTCATGACGCCAACAAACAAGGCTGACCTAGTCATATAAGTTGTGTCATTTGCATTTTTTAAATTATAATTGTGATGAAACCCCTCCCTTGGGCAAAAACTAGAAGGGGAGCTGAAATATTTTGCATAATTAACTAATCTCTTTCTTGGTTGGAAGTTAGGAGGGGAGATGAAATTGTTTAAAACTTCAACTAACTAGGTTGGAAATTAATCTGAGAAATGAAATGACTCATCAAAGGGAGTTGGATTTCATTATGCGAGTCGAAATATTTTCTTGAGGCGGATTGAATTTCTTTAGGAGCTGAAATGCACAAACTGAAATCACAACTCATTAAATCTCAAACTTGATTCATCATTGTACAATTTTCTTAAAATTGAGAATAAAAAATTCATCTTATGCCTTTGTTAATCTTAAATTTATTCCCTCTCTTTGATTAAGATTGATTTATGATTGAAATGCCTTCATTTTTCCAAGGTCATAAATTAGAAGTGAAGCTCAAATGGACAAGAAAGGAGGTCAAAATTTAGAAGGGGAGCTGAAGTCATTCATGAATTAGCTATTTTTCACCAAAAGAGCTGAAAATGTATAAGTTTTTTGGCCCAAAAACATAATTTGTTAGGAACTTGACTTGGTTTTCAATCAATTGTACAAGAATCATTAAAGATTTTGTCATTTTATATAAAATTCTTAAAGACTTGGCCTTTTATGTTCCTTATCATTTGCATATTCCTAACTCAATTGGCTTACAATCTTACAAAATTTCTCTCATTACCCATATTTTCCATCTTGACTTGATTCACCATTTCATTATTTCTATGACTCAGTTTGACAACTTTCGTACTTAGATAAATTCCACAACCTCTCCCTCAAACTCCAGCCTCTAGCACTCACAACATTTCAATTCCATACTCTCCCACAAATTGATAAAAACTCCACCCAAACTTGGTAAGATTTCTCAACTACTTAGGAGACTAAGAGACACATACTAAACTAATACTAAACCACTATATTAAGTAAAAAAGAGGGGGTCATCATTTGCAGTGGGACATGTGAGTTTACAACACAATAGGTTTCGTGTCATTTTTGAGGTAGTATTTTATGATATCTTCATTATGTGCATCTTGGTCACAATTGAATTGGTCGTCTGCTTTTACAATTTATTTTAAACATGGTCCATTTTTTCCCAATAGTCATCATGATTAGTCTCTTCTTCTGGGTCACCCTAAAGTTCCACATCTTGTGTGGCTTGGTTCACCCTCTTTTTCTTTGCTTGTTCCTGCCTTCATAAGGTGCAATTAGCCTCCAAAAGCCATACATGTGCCTCTATATTATGGGTGTGCAAAAAAGAGCATGTTTCAAATGTTTGCAAATTCATAGTACCACAATGCCTTCCATGCACTTTATTACCAATCTGTCCTCAACCATTTTCTCATCTCCTCCCTTGGCCCAGTCCTAATTTGGTATAAACCTTTGTTTTATTACCACCAGGTTTTCCTTTAAAGTCTAGTCCCTTCGTGTCGCCAATCTCCTTTGGTTACATAGTCTAGCATAATAACTTCATAGTATCTCCGCGTGTCTTGGTAAAATTTTAGCTTTGATTTGTCAATAACATCTTACATATCAGTGTGTTGTCTAAGGTTTTCAACTTGATTTCTCCATTATTGCCAACTTCCATAATTTTATCGGGTCCTGACCACTGAACTTTGAGCTTCCTAGGTTTTATCTTGTTATAGTAGTTATATTTCAAACCCAACTGCCCTAACCAAAAGTTTATTCTTTAGACTTAAAGAGTGACTTCTTGCATGGTGATCTTTAAGAGGATATCTATATGAAGCAACCATGAGACTTTATGCAAGAACGTTCACTTCTTTGTAGGCTTTAACATTCATTGCATGGTCTCAAATAAGCCCCTAGGGTTTGGCATGGGAAGATGGATAACTTTTTGCTTGCTTCTAGGTTCTCTAGATGTCACTCTAATCCTACAATCCATATTTGGAGGCATGGGGAGAGATTCTCATACTTTTTCTTAATGTGGATGATTTTAATTTTCATAGGGAGTTCCTCTTCCATGATTGAGGATACTCAAAGAGATTTGATGGAGCAATTTGATATGACAAATCTTGGTTTGTTGCATTACTTTCTTGGTTTTCAAGTTTATTAGTCTCCTACAAGTACAAGTATTTCTATCTTTCAATAGATGTATGATCTTGATTTGCTTTAGAGATTTTTTATGGCTGATTACAAGCCTTCCCCTACTCCTTTTTATTTAGGCGTTGTATTATCTACTAGTTGCACCATTCCATTAGTTAAAGCCACTTTGTATTGGCAATTGATAGGCATCCTTTTGTACTTGACACATATTTGTCTTGATATTTCCTTTGAAATAGCTCTTGTCTTCATTTCCTCCCGAAGATCCTCATGAGAGTCATTGGAAGGAAACCAAACACATTATGAGGTAGATTTGGGGCACTTCTCAATTTGGCTTACATTACATATCATGAGCTACTGAGATCATGGGCTTCATTGAATCTGATTGGGATAGTGATGTTGATGATTGGAAGTCTAATTTTGGTTGTGTTTTGTCTTGGTTCTAGTACAATTGGATGGTCTTGCAAGAATAAAATTTCTATTGCATTATCATCAAGAGGGGCTAAGTATCAAGAGTAGTCTTGTCTAATTAAGAGGCTATGTGGCTTCGACAGTTGATGGTTGAGTTTGGATTTCCTTCTATTTATCCCACTACCATTTGGTGTGAAATTAGAGTTCTGTTCATATTTATTGCGACCTAATAGAGCATTAACTTACTAAGCATATTGAAATCCACATGCACTTGATTCAACCACTCATTTAGAACTATGTTTTGAATTCGGAGTATCTACCTAGGGAGGAGCAAGTTGTTGACATCTTCACTAAACCTTTGGCATCTCTTCGCTATTTTTCATTGCCATCCATCTTAGGGGTCATTGAAGTTGTCCTTGGGAGATCTTGAGGAGTCCTCCTTCCTTTCACTTTTATTTTTCAACATTTTCTATTTTCTCTTTTGGAGAGGAGTTTTCTCCAATGTGGTTTTTCTCTCTTTCTCTATTTGTGAGAGATTTATTTTCATTGCATTGTAGTTGTGCATGGGTACCTAACATGGCCTTATTGTCAAGTCTCATCTTGCATCTCATATTGCATAATAATCTCCCTAAGTTGCACTTAAGGGGTGTGCTGGTGTAGGCTTAACCTAGGCCATTGACATTTTTGCACTTATTAATAATTAGTTACTAGTTTATTTTTTAGAGCATTTTTTTTGTTTTCAAGATTGAAGTAGTCGGGTGATAGTTGTTCCCATACATCCCTTTGCACCCCATTTCTATTCAGGTGCACATACAATGTATTCTCTTGTTCATTATTATTCATAGTGAAATATCATCATCTAGGTTGATTCTATTGGTTGTTGTGAAGGTTGATTTTGTTAGTGCATATTATAATCAGGTTGGTTGTTGGCTATTACCATAACTACCATAATTGCATTGTTAGTTATCTTCAATATTTTAAATTTATATATTGCATCATATATATGTCCTCCAGATCATAATGATAATCATCAAATCATTCACCTATAATTTATCACTTGTTATCAGAGCTTTAAAATGCCTAGGCGTGGTGGTGAGTCATTATTATTCCTAGTGAAATATCATCATCTAGGTTGATTCTCTTGGTTGCTGTGAAGGTTGATTTTGTTAGAGCATATTATAATCAAGCTGGTTGTTGGCTATTACCATAAATACCATAATTGCATTGTCAGTTATCTTCAGTATTGTAAAGTTATATATTTCATCATATATATGTCCTCCAAACCATAATGATAATCATCAAATCATTAACATATCTATCACTTTCTATCAGAGCTTCAAATACCTGGGCTTGGTGGTGAGAATGGTAGGCATGTGTTGAATGATAGACAATTTCCATTTTATTGAAGAATAAGGGATTCTTGTGGCTAATTTCTATCCATACCACTAGAGAAGAGAATCACAAATTTTTTTAAACCTTTCTATTATGCATCACCAAGAAATATTTTTAATGTCATAGGCTTCCTTATATCTGGAGTCATCATTATTTCTAAGTAGAATCAATTACTTTTGATATTGTTGAAGAATAAAACATGAATTAAGTTCCATGTTACTATATTTCATTATTCATATATGAGTGATTACAAATGGAGATACATAGTCTCCTTATATAGAGAAACAATGAAGAAAGTTTCTAAAACAACTAACTAAGAAATTAGAAACTACCTAATAGACTAAATAATAAACTAAATACCTAGTGACCATTAATATAATATTAATTACTTTATTACCCTCCTTTAATGCTCATTTTGCTAAAATTAATTTGTTATGTCAAATCTCACATTAATACAGATCGGGATGGAAGGCAAAAAAAAGTAGAATAAATCGCAAGGTTGCCTCTGGGTCGAGAGGGAGCAGGTAGTGACGCAGAATGATGAAGGATCAGAATTAAATTCAACCAAAGAGAATCTTTTGGTTATTGATGTCACAAATGAGGTTAGGGATGACATCAACTATGATGTAGAGGCCCTAGGTGGAATTTCTATCAGCAAATACAAGAGGGACCTTCTTAGTGTTCTCACAACACCAACCAAGCATCTTCATAGGATCACTCTCCTTCATCCAAGTCACACTATACCTATCAGAGTGCACACATAATGCCTTGTGACATCATAGGCTCTAAATCTTTTTAAATGTTCCAATGTCCCTCAAATGCATCAATGAATTCAACCAAGCAATATCATTTATCAACTATTCCTTACCGGGTGCACACTAGGCCTTATTTCCTAGTAGCCCTACCATACTGGTTTTTCAAGGATAAATCTCACATTCCCCAAAACAATAAAAAAAATAAAGGTATATATGGATACCCTTTTCAAAGTTACTTAACATACTTAAAAATAACATATTAATCTTTTGGACCAAATATCTAAACAATTGTTGTTGCCCTGTAATTAGCCCTCCATTAACCCTCCATTAAAAAAGAAAGTACTATCTACACACATCCCCAAACCATACAACCTTAAATAGAGTTGTATCATGATCCAAAATTTATTTTCACACTTTTAGGAGGTGCCACCAATAACTTCTACCCAAACCACAAAACCCTCATTCCTAGGTCCATAAGCCCAAGACTTTACAAAAATGACTTCTCCACTCACTTCCAGATCCCTCCAGTGGATCAAACACCATCTAATGGTTATATCTTGACCTTATATGCAATAAAATGTGACCCTCCTTTGGGTAGAATTCCCAGACCTTGACTGGTCCAAGCACCTTGTAACCCCAATCAACACTATCTCTTCAATCAAAGATCTCTTTCACCATCCCCTGCATACACCTATAAACAAACATGTATGGATACATATCATACAGGTGTTAGGTCTCTCCCAAAAGACACAATCACCACAAAAAGTGGGAGAGCCTAGGGAATTTAAAACAATGACAGAAATAATTAATAAAAGGACTGAGATCCTTTGCTTTAAACCCACAAAACACCCAAGGTTTGCATAGGTCGAATGAAAAAAGACTCAAATGATATCTATTCTACTTCATTCCTAATCACATTTGCATTCAAATGGAACTTCAACAACTAAAAAATAAGGGATTGTTCCCTCACGATAGAGAACTAACTGTTTGCAGAGAATTTAAATTTTATTGATCAAAAACTTCTTTTACATTGTCTCTTCGACATACAACCAAAAAAAACTCCCTACACACCACTCTTCAAGACTCCTCCCTATCAAAATTCATGAACTCACCTATCAAATAAACTACTCCCAACTGGTTTTCAACTTCCTCTAACCGGTAATAGTTAGTTACATGACTATTTGTAATTAGTTTTTGTTTTATATTGTTGTCTAGTTGACAACATGGTTGTCAACTTTGACAAAATTCATGCTCATGCATTTATTGACCTTTTAAAGGTTCTTAGGAATCTATCCTAATCTCTTAAACCCTCACTTAGCCTTCAGAGGCCTATTTTGCCATTTTTAGGCAATTACATCATTTAGGCATTTTTAGTGCTCTTGACAACTTTAAAAGGCTCTATTGGCCACATTACAGATATTATAGACCTTATAGGTCTTTGACAACTTCCTCTACACTCTTGGATCCTCAAATGACCCAAGGTGATATTACAAGTAGTGGTTATCATTGCACCAAAATATCAACCTATTAATGCTCGATACAACCACTAGAATTATAGAAGAGATAGGAGGCGGTTAAGCCATGTCATGAATTCCAAGGGGAGCATTGACCATTTTGCTAATAATCTCCCCCTCAGCGTTACCCGAGGGGATTCAAACCTATGACCAAATTCTGATACCACTTGTTACAAGTAGTGGTTGTCATTACACCAAAAGATCAACCTGTTAATGTCTGATACAACCACTAGACTTGTAAAAGACACAGGAGGTAGTTAATCCATGTCATGAACCTTGTGAGGGATGCTAGTCCACTGCCAACAATCCCCCTCCCAAGGTCACTCACCGTGGCCTGCATGGATTTGAACTTGTGACCAAGCTCTAATACCACTTGTTACAAGTAGTGGTTGTCATTGCACCAAAAGATCAACCTATTAATGCCCGATACAACCACTAGACTTATAAAAGACACAAGAGGTAGTTAAGCCATGTCACAAATACTGAGGGGAGAGATGATCATTTTTTCAATAATCTCCCCCTCAGTGTTACCTAAGGGGATTTGAACTTGTGACCAAGCTCTGATACTACTTGTTACAAGTGTGGTTGTCATTGCACCAAAAGATCGACCTGTTATTGCCCGATACAACCACTAGACTTATAGAAGACATAGGAGGTGGTTAAGCCATGTCGCAAACCCTGCGAGGGATGCTAGCCCACTACCAATAGGTGCACTCTAACCCCCCAAATGCCATTGTGGATTACATTATTGATCCCATTACAAAAATGATTCAAACATAAACAAAACATAATTAAAGCATAATTAAATGACCATTAAGGTCTTATTACATTGTCAATGACCTCTCAAGGTCATGTTTTCCTTCACTTCCCCTAGGATCTATTTAGTGACCCTAGTCCTTCTTAGGCCTGTGTCTTTTTCCCTGGTGCTCCTCCACCATACTCCACAACTTAAAAAAATTTCCAAGTCCTCTTGGAAACCTGTAAATAAACAAATGTTAGTAAAAAAAAAATCAGGCCTTCATCTTGACCTTTGGCAAATATAGGTCCTCTTGGAACCATGTTGCTCCATGCAACTTCATCTTGCACCTAGGCTTTCTCTCCTTCATCAATGCTTGGACATGCTATTGCTTCTCACTCACCATTATAGAAATTAGTATCTCAATGGTAGGAGGAAATTTTTCCATCTTTTGAGCCTCCTCATGGCCCATCTTTGCAAATATAGTGTCTTCTTTGAAGGATTCTCCATCACGTGTCTCCAAAACTCCTCTATTACTCTGCCATTCTTCTACTACTACAGCAAAGTGATCCCACAAATAAATCTCATCCTCAAGACCTTGTAGGCCTTCCTCCATGTTGTCTCCTCTAGCATTCACCAAGACTTCTTCACAATGCTTTACACCCCTCATCATAGGTGTATTCTTCCTTTCTACTACAACTAGTTTCTGAATAGGCCATCTTATCTTCTTCTTTTCCACCTTTAAGTGCCAACTATTTTCTCTTATCATTTCCCTCTCTATTATTGCTTCTCTTTCTTCATCTTCCTTTCTTCTCTGCTCTTGAATTCTCTTCCACTTTTCTTCACTCTCTTCCAAAGCTTTCCTCAAGCTTCTCAACTCCTCATGTCTCCTCCATTATATCTCTTGTCTCCTTGCTTCTTTTCTTTTCTTTTCTTCATCTCTTTTTCTTCCTTCATCCAAGTATTCTTTTAGTAACTTGGATAACTCTCTCTCTCTCTCTCTCTCTCTCTCTCTCTCTCTCTCTCTCTCTCTCTCTCTCTCTCTCTTATTCATTTACATCTCTTCACACCAATCTAGGATTCATTAGATATCTAGCCACCACTTTCGAACACTCAAGGAGGATTGTTCAACTCCAAGGCCTCAACAAAGGGCTTTCAATCTTCCAAATCCTAGGACTTTATCTTTCTCTCTTACCACCTGATGCAGAGGCCCTAGGTGGAATTGTTAGGAATGAATGTTGAATATGTCCTATGGGGGAGTATTCAAAGTTATTCTGCAGTAGTTGTATGTTGCATTCATGACTATGATTGTCATTGATGTCAATGCAGTGATCTACTAGAGAATAATAGAGAAGTAGACAGTGTTTGAATTAGCACACGTGGAGTATTGCAGATCAAGCTATGTGAAGTTGAGGATTTATTCTACATTGTGTCTTGAGATCGTGGACGAGAGCGCATATGGAAATTCTATTATTCATGATAGTTATGTATAATTTAGTGGAAGTAGTATTCAAACAGTGTTCTTGACAAGCGGCTTGCGATAACTGGATGATATCTCCTAATCGGGATAGAATCTGGGCATGCAAAGTTATACAATTGATGAAGACATTTTGGTGGTAACCTAGATGAGATAGAATGGTTAGAGGTCACATGTGTGAAGAATTTTTTTTTTTTGAAGCCGATGGTTTTTATGTAATTGTGGATAATTATGTAACGTGTGAAGGTTTATATTTTGTATTTGGTTAAGCCTTGTTGGCCGACTCATTTGTAATTATTTGAGTGTAGTATAAAGGAAGAATTTTTTACCTTGATTGTAATATGGAATATGATGAGATATAGATGTGAATTGAGAAATTGAGTAATATATGTTGTAAGAGGATATGCGAATTGCAGAGATTTGGTATTGAGATCTAGTGAAGCAGTTGGTGCAGTTTGGCACATGCAGAGGAGAAAATATAAGTTGTTGAGATCAATATTTATTGGTATTATTTTGTTTGGATAATACAAAGATCAGTTGGATAGTGTGTTCAGTGATCTTTCCCTTGAATCTATTTGGATACTGGGTCCTTTTGTCTTCCATAACTCTTAACCAGGTTAGAATCTTTTAATAGGGATTCAAAGTCTCCTAACAGGGACTCATATGTACTGAATGTATTTCATAAGGCTCCTAAAATAGTCCATCCTCTCACAAGGAATTTTCATATTAGTGCATTTTTTATGGGCATCATTCCCACCAGGGTTTATTCTTTGATCAAGAGGTTCCCTAGTTAACATATCTTGTGTTATTGTGTTGCTGTGTATGTTTATCTTTTCATGGTTGTTGCTTATATTGATTACATGGTTGAAATCTATTAATGATGATAAAATTTGTAGTTATCTGATAACTAATTCACCCCCCCCTCTTAGTTATCTTGGTGGAATTACTTTCTAACAGGAATTTCTATCAACAAATACAAGAGGGACCTTCTTAGTGTTCTCACAACACCAACCAAGCATCTTCATAGGATCACTCCCCTTGATCCAAGCCACACCATACCTATCAGAGTGCACACATAATGTCTTGTGACACCATAGGATCTAAATATTTTTAAATGTTCCAATGTCCCTCAAACACATCAATGACTTCAACCAAGCAATCTCATTTATCAACTATCCCTTACCGAGTGCACACTAGACCTTATTTCCTAGTAGTCCTGCCAAACCATTTTTTCAAAGATAACTCTCACATTCCCAAAAACAATCAGAAAAATAAAGGTATATCTAGATACCCTTTTCAAATTTACTCAACATACTTCAAAAGAACATATTACTCTTTCAGACCAAATATCCAAACAATTGTTGTTGCTTTGTAATTAGCCCTCCATTAACCCTCCATTAACAAAGAAAGTACTATCTACACACATCCCAAAACCATAAAACCTTCAATAGAGTTGTATCATGATCCAAATAAATGGATTTTCACACTTTCAGGAGGTGCCACCAAGATCTTCTACCCAAACCATAAAACCCTCATTCCCAGGTGCATAAGCCTAGGGCTTTACCAAAAATGACTTTTCCACTCACTTCCAGATCCCTCTAGTGGATCAAACACAATCTAATGGCTATATATTTACCTTTTATGCAATAAAATGTGTCCATACTTTGGGTATAACTCCCAGACCTTGACTGGTCCAAGCACCTTGTAACCCCAATCAACACTACCTCTTCAATCAAAGATCTCTTTCACCATCCCATGCATAAACCTGCAAAAAAAATGTATGGATATATATAATACATGTTTTAGGTCTCTCCCATAAGACACAATCACAACAAAAAGTGGGAGATCCTAGGGCATCATGGAATCTTCAAAAGAATTTTTTGATTGCACTTAAAATAATGATAGGAATAGTCAATAAAAGGACTGAGATCCTTTGCTTTAAACCTCACAAAACACCCAACATTTGCATAAGAATAAAAAATAATCAAATAATATATATTATAATTCATTCCTAATCACATTTTCATTCAAATGGAAGTTCAACAACTACAAAACAAGAGACTGTTCCCTCATGGCAGAGAACTAGTTGTTTGTACAAAATTTAAATTTTATTGATCAAAAACTTCTTTTACATTGTCTCTTCAACATACAACCCCAAAAAAACTCCCTACACACCAATCTTCAAGACTCATCCCTATCAAAACTCATGCACTCATCTACCAAATAAACTACTCCCAACTGGTTTGCAACTTTCTCTAACCAATAACAGTCAGTTACATGACCGTTTGCAATTAGTTTTTTCTTTTATATTATTGTCTAGTTGACAAAATGGTTGTCAACTTTGATAACCTTCATTTTTATGAATTTATTAAACTTTTAAAGGTTCTTATGAATCTATCCTAATCTCTTAAACCCTTAAACCATTCTTAAACTCTCACTTAGCCTTCAAAGGCCTATTTTGCCAATTTTAGGCAATTACATCATTTAGGCACTTTTAGTGCTCTTGACAACTTTAAAAGGATATATTGGCCACATTACAAATATTATAGACCTTATAGGTCATTGAAAACTTCATCTACACTCTTGGATCCTCAAATGACCCAAGGTGCACTCTAACCCCCCAAATGCCATTGTGGCTTACATTATTGATCCCATTACAAAAATGATTCAAACATAAACAAAACATCATTAAAGCATAATTAAATGACCATTAAGGTCTTATTACATTGCCAATGACCTCTCAAGGTCATGTTTCCTTCACTTCCCCTAGGATCTATTCAGTGACCCTAGTCCTTCTTAGGTCTATGTCCTTGGCCTTGGTGCTCCTGCACCAAACTCTCTCAAAGATCTGGACATCATCTATAAATTCATAGGCCCTAGATTGGATTGGAATAAAATCACTAAATGGATTGAAGAGTCTTGGTGCACCTCCCAAATTGCTAAGTTTCTTCCAAAAGGAATCCTCATTATGGTGTTCACAATGGAGGAGGAGTGCCAAAAAATCCTTGATAGAGGTCTATGGACTGTGGAATCAAAAGCAATTTACATTCAGAAGTGGTGTCAAAACTTTAACTCTGTCCATATCGAGCCCTATGACAAGCCGATGTGGATATGATTGAACAATCTTCCGATGAGATACTAGATGAAGGAAACCCTAGATAATATTGGGAGGACGCTTGACACTCTGCTCAAATTTGATGCAGATATCACTAACGAGGATTTGTATTTGTATGCAAGATTGAAACTAGTGATGGTTAAATGAATTCTTGCAGAAGTTAAATTGTAGCTTCAAGGTCTGGACAGGCCCGTACAATCGATTGAGAGTGAAGAAGATTAACATTTTTGTGTAAATTGTGGAATGAGGAATCACTATACTATCAATTGTAGAGTCCCCTTGAATGGAAAAATGACTTGGTGGGCCAAGAAAGAGTCTAAATCAACTCCTAGAATGCCACTTCTTCAAGATACTAATTGTCAGGAAGGAAATCAGACCCATCCTCAAAATATTGATGTACATTTTGATTAGGAAAATACAATTTCTGAGGTGGTTAAGGAGGATAACAAAGTTTAGGAAATTAATGTTTTGTTAGTCTCTCTAGATAATGGAATAATTAGCGAAGGCTATTGTATCATCTTAAAATGGAAGAACTTCCATGATAAGAGTGTTTAGCCCTCTGAGTAAGTAGTCTAGGGTCATGTCAAACATCTTGATCATCTCTTTTCTCAAATCTAACTTGTTCCCCCCGTTTTGATTATCTCTGTCCTTATTTTCAGTATATTTCTGCATTTTCTAGCATTTTGGATTGAGGTCCTGGATTTTTTTGACCTCAAGGTCAAAGATGACCTAGACCCTAACCTAGGTCAGGGAAGACCTCGACCCTGACCTAGGGTGGGTTCTACCTCTCATTTTCTCCATCAAGTTTTGCAATCCATTATCGATCAAGTTTTGTGAGAAAGATATCACTCAAAGGTTTTCATATCTCACTCTCAAGGAGACATTGGTGATCAAGTTTTGGCAATCAAGTTCTCTCTGAAGCAAGATCAAGAAAGCATCCATCCATTCAAGTCCTCTTCAAGCATTCAAGATTCATCATTCAAACCCTAGATCTAGCCATCATAGTGGTGTGATCTTCCTTCAAGATCCTTTGTTCATATTCTAGATCCATTCATTCTTCTATCAAGGTGGATTCCAAGAATACAATCATGGAGGTTTTGATTTACATTTGTTAGTGTTATGCTCAAAGCTTTCATATCAATATACTTGTTTACGTTTGAAATACAATTGCATATCTATTGAATTACATAACTTTATTGTTAGATCTACTTCTACTACTTGCTAGCATTTCCATTTCAATTTCAATATTAAGGTTGATTCCAAACCGAGGTTTGACCAAGGCAAACCCCCCAAACAAATAACAAAAACTCTCTTTTTCTTGCAGGTACAAGTGTGAAACTGCAAATTTGAGCTTGGATTTGGATACCCTTTTCGGTGAACTTTCAAGATCTGTGAACAAAGTCAAGGATGACCTTCAAAATATCGAAGTAGTCTTTGACCTTTTATTGGGGTCAAAGACTACATTCTATCATAAAGATAAAAGTTTTTTAGGTTTTCTTCGTCTCGACATTTCTAGTCTGAAATAGGTTGCAGAATTGCCCGAAACTGCACACAGACACCAGAAATCAACATTTTCCATATCTACCCTATTTTGAGGTTAGTATTTTCCTTTCAATTATTTTAGATTTCAAGCACGTTTTCTTTATAGGGAAATATAAGGTTTTATTCCTCCTTCATATTCTTCATAGATTGATTCAATTGTGCATTAACCTTTTGGTTGATCAATTTGGATCTCTCCTTTGGGAATTTGGATTTAGAAGTAGATCTCAAATTTCCCCCATTCAATAAGGTGATACAATCTAACCTTATTCATTTTGGTGAACCTGACATGCTTACCCTCCTTTCTTTTGTGGATTTAGATGCTCTATTATGTTAGATCTTCCTTTGTATTCCCTTGTGCGTTCACCTTCAACTTATTCAGCTATAAACATAATATGGTTAGTATTCTTGTACACGTCTCTAAAAATGGTAATTCAATTATACTTGATGCACACTTCATGCCCAAGTTAGATGAAAGCCCAAACCTGGAGGACAATGTTGAGGTGAAAGGAAGTGTTCCCTCAGGGTTACATCAGAGATCGGTCATCAAAGAGCATCAAGAAAAAGGTGTTGCTTCCCCTTCGACAGGTACCAAAAGCCTCCATTTGGCTATCACAATAATGCAATTAGATGACCTAAGGGAAGTATATTACAAGCATTTATAGAAAAAAGAATCCTTGTGACTCAACTCATAAAAGATCTCTAATCTTAAGGAAGGAGCACCTCCTCCGAAAAAGGCTAATATCTGAGCTATTAGGAGTGGGGCTAGTCAGCCCCTGTCAGGTTGTGCCTCATTATAAGGTTGGGGTATACACTTTTCACTCTTATTCTACTATTAGTTTTTGAGGTTGTCTTTCTTCTGCATGATTGATGGTGTGGGGTCATCAACATTGATTTCAATTTTGTCTCCTAACTATTTGTTATATTTCTGGATGTATTGTGTTTTGGTTGAAAGGCCATAACACTTTTTGTTATGAAAGTTTTCATCAAATTATAGACATTATAGATAAGAGATATGTCAAGAATCATCTTTTATGGATGAATGCTAGTGCAATTTTGCCAGGTGGACCAAAGGATGGTTGTATTATTTTGGATTTGGGTTACTCCTTCCATGGGCAAACTCCTTTCCAACCTGCTTTAGTCTTTAGGATGGCATTGCTTTCGTAGCTATTTGTGAGTGTTGGCAGAATGTTTTCTTTACTTGGTTCTTTCCTTCTACCACTCTTTTTTAACCAAGTTTTGTAACTTCTATAATTTATTAATAAAAAATTCTAGCCTAAGCCGTTTATTGAATTTTTTTTTAAAAATGGTCATTTTGCTAACTACCTTGCATAACACACAATGTCTTTTGGTCATAAATACAAAGAAGGCTACCTCCTTCTCATAAGAAAATTTTACTATTATTGAGACCCTCCTAGGATCTACAAAATGTTAATGACCAATATATGTTATAAATAGGAAGTACTGAGATGGGGGGGGGGGGTGATTTAGTATTTCACAAACTTTTACTTTTTCCCAATTATGGATATATTAAATTAACTTGTAGCTTGCATATGAAACTAAACTAAGTAAACTGAACAATAAGCATAACAATAAAATGAATGAACTCATAACACCATGTTTGTTCTTGAGGAAACCCTAGCCAAGGGAAAACCCCAGTGGGGATGATACCCACACCTGATCCACTAATCAAAAGTATATGGTTAGGGATATTGACCCTGTTAGGAGTCTGTTACATCTGTATAGTGTCCATGTCCTAGTTAAAGGACTTTAGGTCTTGTTAGAAGCCTCACCCTATTAGGAGTTTCTATTACAAAACATATATGTATGCAAGATGAGCTCACTACCCAAACATGCAATATACAATGATAACTTCAGATACAAAAGGTAGAATACAAAAACCTTTTACTACTGTCGAATAACTTTAATATTTTGATCTAGCTTTGTAGGATCTTCACACTGATATACATCACTTTCTTCTTTTCTTTCTTACAACTTACAATTTTGCATCATATATCATCATATGTCAACTACATATCTTCGCATTACATTTTTCTTACTTATAGACAAGTTATTACAAAATAACTTTCCTGTCGGCTTACAATAAATTATACATTTCTAAAAACATAAAGTCATTTCATTCTGCCTTAGGGTTAACATCTAGGATGTCATCCCTAATTATTTAAGTCATTATTTTGATAAACAAAATAATCCCTTAGCTCAATATAATCAAATTCTGATTGCTGCTTTGTTCTGGTCGGCTAAACACTGTCTATGTAAAACATCGATATCTCTTTCTGTACATGTCATATAGACTTGTGCTCTTAGA
The DNA here is from genome assembly GCA_027943335.1 of Chamaecyparis obtusa. Classification (NCBI taxonomy): domain Eukaryota; kingdom Viridiplantae; phylum Streptophyta; class Pinopsida; order Cupressales; family Cupressaceae; genus Chamaecyparis; species Chamaecyparis obtusa. The sequence continues at coordinate 143,672 of BSBK01002891.1, read as the reverse complement.
TGTAGCTTTGATATACCTAGAATGATCTATGTTCAAGTGCACATGCATTTAATGTGCTTTTGTGAACGTTTCTAATCAAAACAGTCTCTGTGTAGACAGATAAACACTATTATACTTTGAAAATTTTCATGTGTTCTCATACAGAACTTCCTCTAATCTTGTTGTCTCAATGTTGAATATATGTTGCCATAATAATAAGATTATGATATCCTACTTATCCAAATTGCCAACAATCTCCCTCTTTGTCATTGGTGGCAACATATGGGAAAATTGGCTAAGTCCCAAAAAACAATTATCACAAAATTTCAAAAGGTGTAACATACGACCATTACAAACAATTTGTGGATCATACATGTTTACTTATTTTTCCAAAATGATACTCCCCCTAGGAGTATACTTCATACTATTCTGCATATCTATATCTTCTACATATATACAATTTTCATACTATACTACTCCCCCTTTGACAATAATGAAAAAGGTGTCAGTTATATGTATAAGTATGTCAAAATTTTGATTTACCTCCTTGATTTCAATATTGCAAGGCTGGAAGACTTGCTACATAACCTGCAAAATTTACCTTCAGATTTTCAATCTCTTTGTCCCATGTCTTCTTGACTAAATCAGAAATGCTGAGTAATGCACATAGCCCATAGGATGCTATCTCAACTGTCTTAAGGTTTGAATACACAAACTTTCCATACGATGTCTTTGATGAAAGAAATTCTTCCAGTTGATTCTCTACATTAATTATCTTCATTGTTAGATGCTCTCTGAGTAGAGAGAATCTCTTCAATTTTCTTTCTTTCTCATTCTCAAGAAGTCTTATCTCATCATGTATTTTGCTTATTTTCTTCTCAATATCAGTGATTTTCATACTAGGACTTTGCAAATCATTCATTATGGCTTGCAACTCTACTTCTTTACTTATATTCTCTTAAATTTCTAAGATGTGGTTGTGTAATTATGTACACTGGTTGTACAACACTCTTCCTCTCTCTAAGCATTTCCTTAACTCTTTTATACATATATCCAAATTATCCAAATCATTCATTATATTTTGACAAGTGACTTGAAATAACTATGCATCATGAGTTGTCTAAGCTTTAACTAATGCTATATCTGATAGATTAGTAAATTCACTGTCAAAAACTCTCATTACCTCTTTTTCTTTGGCTTGGAGATCAAGCTCACTAACTTAAGTTGATATAACTCCTTGAAGTTTTTTGGTTACTTCAAGTAACACTCCTTCCAAGCTTTTCACTTTCTTGTTCTTTCCAATGATTTTATTTAGAGATGATATCAACTCTATTTGATCATCATCATCAAATTTAGCTCCCAAGCTTGCTAAAACTGATTCCTTAGATAGATTTGTTGTTGTGCTCTTCTATGGTGAAACTAATTTAATCTACTCTTCTTGAACTGCTTGCTTTTCTTCTGCAATCTTAACCTATAATTCTTCTTTTTTCTCTTCTTCTCTTGTCTCTACTACTTCATCTTCTTTACTTGTTGCTTCATTCTTCTGCTCAATAGCTTCTAGAAATTTGCCAACATATGCTCCTTGGTCACCAAATGGGTTATCTTCTTTTTCTAAAGTAATATTTGTGCCTTCAATATTCATAGACTCATCATCAATGTGGATGGAGGGTGGTGGAATTGGTGATAATTTATTTTGTGGTTCTTCTTCTACCGTTGGTTCAGATTAACTAAATATCTCTTATGGTCTAGAGGTCATTACCTTTACAACCGCTTCCTCAATTTCCTTGTTGATCTCTTTATAGTTTCCTCCCATTATAAAAAATGTCCTTCTTTTCCTTCTCAAATGTGTGCTAAAGTTTTTCATAATTTCTTTGAAGTGGTCTTCATCTTTTATCTCACAAAGCTTTTTCACAATCCTTTCTCTTATACTTTTATCTTTTTCTATTGCTCTCGTTTTCCTACTAACCAATTTCTCATAGAGATTATCTGGAATCTCATCTTTTATGTCCTCAAACTTCTTGTCAATAAGAATCATATGTCTCACAACTTCTCAAGATTCAATTTCTCAAAATTGTTGTACATCTCATAATATTTGTTTAACTTAGTGAAATCACCTTCATTAATGATCAAAGGGTTCACTTTATCAATCTTAGGCTTCCATTGCTTCTTTTTGTTGCTTCCTGCCTCTTCATCTACTTGTGGTTTATCTTCTAATGTCCTTATCCTTTCTACTAGAGAAAATATGGTTTTGTGCCTCTTTCCCGGTGCACTTTCCATCTCTTTAACTCTCTTAGTCAGTGTAGTAGAGGTTGATCTAGTATATTTTCTTACTACTGGCATATCTAATTCTATAATATCTTCATCAACATTCTAAATATCCTCAACAGGGGCTGCATGGGTTGTCAAGGGTGGAACTGACAACACTTCTTTTTGTCCTATATCTCTAATAGTTGATGTTTTCTACTTCACAATGTTGAATTCATGCTCAGTCATACCTGTATCCTTTAAGATTTTCTTTATTGTGATGTCTACTCTTTTCTTTGGCAATTTTTTCCCTTGTCACTAGTACAATTTGCACCTATTTTTGATAGACTAATGGTCAAAGTTTCTACCCAAATGGGTTGAATAATAGACCAACTGATTGGTCGCTATTTTTCTCATTGAAATATCGACATATCTCTTTAATCATAGAATGTTCGATGCTAATCTTGGTCAAAAATGACATTAGCAAGTGGTGGTATATTCGTAAAAAATTTGACCAAAGTTGGTTGAAATGCTTGGCCCGTCCGACCAGGATGGGAAAACCACGATGGTCATATTTTGACCAAATGGAATTGCAATATAGACCAATATTGGTTGAAATATTTGGCCACTTTGACCAAGATGCCAAACCCACAACACCACAGTTCAACGCAAAATGGTCAATTTTTAGACCAAACTAGGTCAGAGTTTTGATGTCGGTTAATTAAAACATCGACTGTGGTTAGTCAAAATTTTGACTAAATATGGAATGTTAAAAAAATAATTGAAGATAAATATCTAGACTAATCACCAATGGCATCCTGATTGGTGATTAGTCTAGATATTTATCTTTAGGTGTCCACACTCGTTTTGCTACTTGTTTCCAGTGGGTCCCTACTCGTTCTGTTTTCCAGACTGCTTTGGGCTCTAGGAATCCATATTCTTGTTGGGGATACTGGTGGTGCTGCGGATAGAGTACTTAACCAGTCCTTAACCTGATGAGTCCTCACATTATCAAATTTTCAAGTCTTTCTTGAGAAAATCACCCGTCTCAAAGGATGTGGACCTAATGGCACTAGCCCGTTATACCTAAGGATTCAGTGGAGCTGATATTACAGAGATTTGTCAGTGGGCTTGCAAGTATGCTATTAGAGAAAATATTGAGAAGGTGAGTTTCAATTGTGGTGGATTTTGAAAACTAGATTTGGTTATGAATTTCTTAATGCTTTTATTTGAACTGGTGTGTTAGAATTTTACATTTTTTGATTCAATTTTTCTCAACTTGTATCTTATTATTTCAACTTGTCATGTTCTCTTTCCTTTGCACTTTTACAAGATATTGAACGTGAAAGACAAAGAAGTGAGAACCCCGAGGCAATGGATGAGGATGATAGTGATGAGGTAGCTGAAATAAAGGCTGCTCATTTTGAGGAGTCGATGAAATATGCCTAAAGAAGTGTCAGTGATGCTGATATTTGAAAGTATCAAGCCTTTGCATAAACACTTCATCAATCTCGAGGCTTTGGTTCTAAATTTTGATTTCCAGATAGACTTGTTGGTGCTTCTGTTGGTGCTTCAGATGTATTTGCTACAACATATAATAAAGACGATGATGACTTATATAGGTTGTACATCCACATCCACATCTGATATAAAATTTATTATTATAAAGTCTTGTTATGGAAATATGTTTTATATTAGTCTATATTATTTTGAAGCCTTGTTATAGAAATATGTTTTATATTAATCCTCAGAGTTAGCAAATCTTCTTCTTTCTTTCTAAATTCATGAATGATTCTTTTTCTGTAGTAAATAGCATACGTAACATATAAACATGAAATCAGCAACAAATATCTACCTCTAAATACAACTTCAAATGAATGAATAAAAGAAGAAAATGATAATGCTGATTGGGTATCTAGTAAATTAAACAGTTTAATCATGCAAATAGATGTGGATGTGGATGTGCAACCTTATGCTTTTACTACTAAGTCTTTGTTTTTCAGGCATACTAATTATAAGTACTTGAGGTATCAGGTTATTGATACGTCCTTGGTATTTTCATGCATTTAATCTTATAAAATAATCAATTCTTAAGCATTAAGCATAGTAATAGGTCAATCTCCATTGTCTTCATTGCGGGGGACATTGGGAAACATGTTTGATTTGGTCATTTGGTTATGGTTAGGATAGTTCCAATCAAAATACTAAAAGGGACATAACAAATAGGAGGGTTTCATGACCAAGAGTAGCATGGATTCAATGAAAAATGCAATCATAGTCATTTATGCATCAAAGAAGTTGATAACAATTGGTGAGGCATGAGCAATAAAAGAAAATCATTTTATAAACAAGGAGCAGTTGGAGATTATCATACTTTGGAGCAACAATCACTGCCGTGTGAAAAATTGTTCAAAAGATTTTTCCATGCTACTACATATTTCCATGTTACTACAAAAACAAAATATTCATGAGAAACAATGAAAATGAAGACCAATAGAACATAGTGCACATCACAGTGATGAAGAAACAATGCTAGTAGGGAAGTGACATACAAAGAGACTAGCTTAAGAGGGAACATAGATCAGACCATGACATGAATATAAGGATAATAAATAATTATAGTATGTTCAACTAGAGATAAGAGATCAACCAAGGCACCTACATGAAATAATCATATATCAAGTGCAATAACATGATCAAGAGATGGTTTAATCATTAAGAGTCACAACTACCAAGAAATAGAGCATCATGATTACATATGGAGAAGCCATCAAAAGTGCACTATAAATGAACAAAAATAACTAGAGGATAAAAGAGATGTTACAAGTTTGCATCACACATGCTTAAGGCAAAAGTTTCTAATACAACTGAAGAGAGTAATTAATATGGAAATTGAATAAAATGTAAGCAACATATGGCATTAATTTTCAAAGACATAGTGATAATTTAAGATTGGAAAGTTTTCTTATGAATGTTGGAAAAATATTGACAGGTGGTTGAAGTTCCAAATGTCTCTTGGGAAGATATTGGAGGGTTGGAAAATGTCAAGAGGGAGCTTCAAGAGGTACACTATTTCTGCTTTTCTTTTCTTTTAATGCAGAAAGTCTGCTATGCAAGGAGATATTAACTAACAAAATTCATTATGAGTTTGATGTAGACTATTCAATATCCAGTGGAGCATCTTGAGAAATTTGAAAATTTTTTCATGTCTCCTTCAAAAGGAGTGTTATTTTATGGACCACTGGGTTGTGGAAAGACATTAGTGTGAAGGGCCCTGAATTGTTAACAATGTGGTTTGGAGAGAGTGATGAAAATGTGAGGGAAATTTTTGATAAAGCCAGAGGATGAGCTCCTTGTGTCCTATTTTTTGATGAACTTGATTCTATTGCTATACAGGTGTGTTGATTTTTTATGAGTGAAGTTCAAGTTGAGAACTTGATTCTATTATAGAGATTTTTCATCGAGCTTGCAAGTATGCTATTAGAGAAAATATTGAGAAGGTGAGTTTCAATTGTGGCAATTTTTGCAAACTAGATTTGGTTATGAATTTCTTAATGCTTTTTTTTGAACTGGTGTGTTAGAATTTTACATTTTTTGATTCAATTTTCCTCAACTTGTATCTTATTGTTTCAATTTGTTAAAAAAAAAACAAGTGAAGATAAATATGCAGAGTAATCACCAATGACATCCTACTCGGTGATTAGTCTAGATATTTATATTCAAGTGTTACTTTGCATTAATATATATCATTGTGTATTTTTTTATGTTACTTTACTATTTTTTTTTAACAGTAATTGGTAATTCTATTAATCGTAACAGGTTAGAACCTAGCCTGAACCAGGGATAGCTACATTCTTTTCTCTGCCCTCTGGTCTTAGCATCCAACAGGTCTTTTCTTTTCTCTACCCTCTAGTGTGGTTTCTACCTTTCTAGCACTCTCCCCATCATCCAAACCATCCTTTCCCTTCGTAACATTGGTCACTTTACATACATTTCCAATTTCCTAATTCGATGTTTCACCATGCACAACTTGAGAAAAACTCTTTTTTTTGCTTCAAATTCTTCTCCACCATATAATGATGGTGTGAGATGTCTTTCCACCAGGATGCCCTATCTGAATACACCTCCCACACTAGAATGGAATCCCTTGGTAATCCAGAGGCTGTTCCCAACACCCTTTACTATTTTTAAGTATTTTATACAATCACTAGCACATTTCATGCATGGACGAGAAACAATATCCAAAGTTTCTAGATTCTGAGAAGAGGTATGAGTGGAGGCCAAAGAAGGGATATTTGTGAAGTTTTTATAGACATGGGTTACTGAATCATCATCTCTGCACTGGTACTTGTACACTCAAAATGTGTGATTCTATAAGCCATGATTCCAAGGGCATCCATGGATTGGAAGCCTTGAAAAGTGACCTAGAGCTCCCTAGGCATGGAGTGCAAGGGTGTTTAGAGGGCTCTTAGCTAGAGCTATTAAGCATGCAACCTTGCTAGTAAATCATGCAATGGGAGATTCAAAGAGACAAGGGCAAGAATGCAAATATCTTCAAGAATCACAATGAAAAATGCAATGCAAGCTATGCTAGAATGAGAATGCAAGAATGCAACTAAACTATGGAAATGAGAGTGTTACAAGCCATTACTAGTTACATTATGTGAACTAAGATAAAGCATGAAATAAAACTAAGCTAAGAATGTCATGAGAACTAAGCTACAATGTAAATATGAGGGCTAAAATGCAACAAGCTCTTCAAAACCTCCAATTGCACCAAGAAAACCTGTAGCACAACCTTAGCATCAAGAGTGGACCCCTAGAATGAGAAGAGAGCTCTCTTTTTAAAGATAAATGGACCATGGAGATTAAGAGGCAAACAATTTGATCAAGGGTGGAGTTTGAAAGTGGGAGTAATCCTTGTGCACAAGTCTCCTCCAATGAGAAAGAAGTGTTGACATTTGTGCCCCATGTGAGACAAAAAGCCTTTTCTTCTTATTTATTAAATAGGAATAATGCTTTATTTGTGCAACTTAAGGTAAAAGGTAAGTGGGGGATTTTTATTTAATAAAAGGGGAGGGAGTTCCTTTTAATTAAATAAAGACTTAGGATAAAATGGTTAATCCATAGAATATAATCGAATAGATGATAAAATTAGGATTTGATCAAGGATAAGCAATTAGCAAATAATGCTAGAAAGGGGCCAATAGTCTAGATGACCATTTTTGGGTGATTATAATACTCAATCTGGAAACCCTCGTATGTATGTAGCCACTCTAGAAAATCTCCATATCTAGAAAATCTCCACAAAAATCCCTTATGGCCTCCACTGCATATACGTCTTCTCAGAATCTAAAAACTCCCCATCATTGATTCTCATCAATGTACCAATTTAGATAGTAAGTCTAATTTAATTTGTCCGTGGACTGAGACATTAAATTATTGAGCTTCTCTTTGTTTCAAGAATAGTTTAACATTCTCTACTTAATAGTATCAGATTTCCACAATCCATTTCAAATGTTCATGTGCGTTTATGGTTTTGATTGTGTCAGTTTTTAAGCATCAACGTTTCGGAACACACTCTGTGATCCATCATCAGGAAGAGAAAGTGCAAGAATGTAAAAATAAAGATGCAGACCCAGCCTATCTCAAGAGTTATAAGGAGAGGAACAAGCTCAGAAAACAAGGCATAGAGGAGAAAGGAAACAAAATAATAAGACAAAATAAAGAAAGACCCTAATGCTTAAAATAAAGGAAACATTAATAAAGAAAGGATACTAGTAAGGGTAGAGGGCGATAAAATAAGTAAAAAAAGATTTGAATACAAGAGAAATGGCGATAAGGAGAGCTCATATATATATATATATATATATATCCTATCGTTCTCCTTTTATTATTTCCTCTTTTTATTGTCTTGTTTAGACCTATATATTTTTTGGTCCTCTTTTTTGCCTTATTATTTACCTATAGGTCTATAAGTCTATATTTCATATTACTTATATATATATATATATATATATATATATATATATATATATATATATATATATATATATATATATATATATATATATATATATAAGTAATATGAAATATAGACTTATAGACCTATAGGTAAATAATAAGGCAAAAAAGAGGACCAAAAAATATATAGGTCTAAACAAGACAATAAAAAGAGGAAATAATAAAAGGAGAACGATAGGATATATATATATATATATATATATATATATATATATATATATATATATATATATATATATATATATATATATATATATATACGAACACACACAAGAACACGCACCTACAAAAACTAAGCAAACAAACGCAAAAAGCCAATATCTATATAGAAAAAAATCTATAAGGGAGAGGAAAGACAAAAAATATATACAAAAAAAACAATTGACCTATAGGTCTATATAAAATAACACAAAAGACAGGACCAAAAAATGCAAATAGGTCAAACTAAAAGAAATAATAAAAAGATATAGACATGTGATCTGAAACGTTGATGCTTAAAAACTGACACAATCAAAACCAAAAATGCACATGAACATTCTCCACTTAACAGGGCCAACCACGTGAAGGTGGAAGCTCATCTGGCCCCTCCTATGAGCCTCTTATGACCCTTTATGATATTTTAAGACCTCTAAGATGTATTCTTAGGGATCGTAAAGGGTCATAAGGGGTCCTAGGACACAACAACTAAGAAACATAATTGTACGCATCATGGTCACAATTTTTTGGAGACAACATAATTGAGTGGTATACCCAGACAATGTAGAGCAACTTCTGCTCCTCTGGTTCCAAGTTGACATGACAAAAATAATACAGGACAAACCTCAAGTTAAATGAGGAAACTGCAAACATTTTAATAGATTTTTATTATTAAATAATGAAATTTGTATATACTAGTGTTCTAAGGCCCCTCATCACATGCTTTATTATTGTAATCCCCCTTTGACTTATGCATCTAGAAAATGAAACTGCAACCTATTGGGACTGAGACAAACCTTATAAAACAACAACAACTAAGAAGGATCGCTTGCCAACATCTATTGAATACATTTTTTGGAGGACCTTGTATTCATGAGAAATGTTGACAAGTGATCCTTCTTAGCTGTTGTTGTTTTATAAGGTTTGTCTCAATCCCAATAGGTTATAGTTTAATTTACTAGATTCATAGGTTAGAGGGGGCTTACAATAATAAATCATGTAATGAGGGGGCTTAGAACACTAGTATATGAAAATTTCATTATTTAATAATAAATATCTATTAAAATGTTTGTAGTTACCTCATTTAACTTGAGGTTTGTCCTGTATTATTTTGGTCATTATGACCTTCCTCCGCTCTCTAAATTTATTCCTTATCTATGGTCTTTGGATCCTGCAGTGTCAACTTGGAATCGAAGGAGAAAAAGTTTCTCTACATCGTCTAGGTATACAACTCAATTATGTTGTCTCCAAAAAAATGCGACCATGATGCCTACATTTATGTTTCTCAGCTATTGTGAAATCTACATTTATGTTTCTTAGCTCTTTGCAGTACTCTTCTTCAATCTATGTTCAATGATAAGCATCATCTTCTTCTTCCTAATTGCAACCAGAGCTTCCTTTTCATCAGGATTCAACTCCACTTCCCCCATCTCATCATCCTCATCAACCTTAGCTTCCATCCTAAGCCCTTCTTCCCTCTCTAGTTATTTAAGCCTCTGTAAGATATTTGGATCAATAAAGTCTACAACATTGTGTCCATCCATGATCTCAAGAATATCATCTTCTTTCCACTCTTCATTTTCCAAAATATACCACTTCTTCAAGCTTGTAGAGTAAACTCCAACTCCACCATTTTCATTCTCAATATCCTTCTCCAGCTTCATGGCCTCCTTGGCAGCATGCACCCTGACATCCAAAACAACTTGAGGAATACAAGGGGGCCTCTCTTTTCCATCTTATAGCTTGGGCATTGCAACATGAATCCTATTGAGATAACTACTGATCTTCTTCGACTTCATCTTAATTTCCACTCTCTGCTCCAAAAAAATCTCACATGCTACATTCTTCACCATAATCACCCCTTCTTCCTTCAAAGCACTCATAGAGAGTAGCACTCCATCACCCCCCCTCATAATTCCCAAAGAACCCACCCATAGTTTTCCCAGCTTCAGATCTCATCTCCGCAACCAATTTTGCATCCTCCTCTGGTAGTGTCTCTAGTAGTTGCAAATCAATCTTATTACAAAATATAATAAGAACTCTTGCCAACATTAGGGTACCCATATAACTCTTGCATCACCTATTCGAGGTAAGCCAAACTCAGTCCAATTTTCTTAACAATGGTACACATCCATCCAAGTGCAGTAACCTTCAAAGATTTGCAACGGTAAAGAGAATGCCCATATTTTATCAGCCTAACATAGTCTTTGGCCACTTTGGCAATGAGATTATGAGCAGTATTGATCTGGCCCTTGGCCAGATTGTTCTTGAAAAAAATTACAAAACTAAAACCAATGACATGTTTACAAAAAAAAACAAATTACAAAACAAAACCAATGGCATGTTAACACAATTTTTTTTTACAAAACTGAACCAATGGAATCTTTACAACAAAGAAATAGAATGATAATAATATGCTGAAAATTCTATTCTATTTAATATATGCCAAATGACCAGTAGGAGAGAGAGAGAGAGAGAGAGGGGGGGGGGATGACAAGGATATTGATGCTCTGCCTAGCCGTTATCATAATGGCTAAGCGGAGCATCAATATCCTCATCATTCCTCTCTCTCTCTTGTGCTAGGTCTGACTTATATAATCAAATGTTGATCCAAACTCTCTCAATTATTTAATTAGTCTATATTTATATAAAAAGATTATATCTTTATGTAGTAATGAATTAAATAAGATTTGAATCAGATTAATAGGAGTTCACATTTTTATGGGAACATATCATTCAATTGAGCATTAATGCCCATCTATATCTAGTGAGATGAGCATAACTCATGTACCTCATGCTAGTGTGCTTGGATTAGACTAGACATTATCCAACCGCCTGTGAGGGTTGTCACTGTTATTAATTTCAACATTCTGGACTTGGGCCTTTGATCTTTGAGCACTTTATATAAATACTCACTATTTGGATAATGTCTAGTCTAATTCAAAATAGTGTATACAAGGTATCCAAGCACACTAGCATGAGGTACATGAGTTATGTTCATCTCACTAGATGTAGATGGACATTAATGCTCAATTGAATGATACGTTCCCATACAAATGTGAACTCCTATTAATCTACAAACTCTCATGTTAAACAACTACAAAATAAAGCCAACATAGTTCCTTTAACACAACCAAAGTTAAAATTAAATTATCTCTATCCCTAAGATAAATGAAGTAGCCTTCATATATTTTATGTCAAATCTTCCTTCCTTCATGGTCATATGATATTGTTTTGATTATATATTGATCTTATTGTAATCAAATTTTGAATGTAAACCTTAATGGCAATGATAAGCCTTAAATGACAATGATTGATAGTAGATTGGGGCTCACCTGAGCCATAAACATGAAGAATTATTGTAAAAAAAGATGTAAACCATATATATGTGCAGTTGAGGCAAAGAGAAGTTGCACCATATCCATATTAAAATATTAGTTACAATATGAAAATACTAAACCAACTAATTCCTGAGCTCATCTCTGCATATGGTCGCAACAAAGATATGCAATTACAATACAAAGAAGACATCGTAAAAATATAATTTTGGCATTTTCCCTATCCTGACGTGTTTTGCACTCAAATCCTTCATCACAGATAAGTGGAGATGGGTGGATAGATGCAGATGAGTTGTCATCGACCCAACTAAAGTATCCACAACCATATTTCCCTGTGATGCCCAATCTACATTAGTTCTTATAATATAATGAATAGTATTTACATTATTTTCCTAGTAGCAACAATAGTGAACACTTAGGAGAGAGATTAACAGTATCATAACTCGAGATGAGAACTAACATGTCAAGCACAATAGATAGATAGATCAATCAGAGAAAATGGAATGGTCAAGAATATGCTCCAGAGAATAGCTGATAGAATATGTCTGCCCCCTAGGGATTGAAATTGAAATGAGGTAGAGGGAATGCAGAAGCAAGATGAGAGCAGCATGATCAAATCACCAGAAATCATAATCAAAGATGAAAGATAATAGAATAACCATCAAAGAGTAAAAATATGCCCCAATTTGATTAGGTTCGACTAAGAAAGATATAGGATAAAGATAAATTCAAAACCTCAGAGAGATAAAGTGAATGAAATGAATGAAAGACTAGAAGGATGAGAGAGATGGAGATGAAGAAATGAAGATGCCCCAGTGAAGATCGAAGGACCAGGCCTCAAACAGTCAGCCAATTGTGCAGAAGAAGGATAAATTTTAAAATGCAATTTTGACCATCAAGATGAACTCAGATTTTGATTTTGATCCTGAAAATGGATCCAAGATATCGAAATTAGCTAGGGGTGCAATTTTCATGAAATTCTGAGATGTTTTGAAAATTAGGTCAAAATGCCATATAAGGTCAAAATGCTATATAAGGGGTGAAAAGGTCATTTTCAAATTTATTTGTCTTATGTGAGTTTGAGAACTTTGAGAGATCTAAGAGACACTATGGCTTAGTAGGTAGGGATTCCCGTTCACACACATCGATTCAAGCACAGTTGGTTACACAACCGGCCTCCTCAGTATGGTGCCCCGGTAAGTTTTCATAAAAACTAGTTGTTTGAGTCATTTTTTTCATTTAAAACATGTTTTTTGAATTTTCAAATTAGATTTTAACAAAACATCATGCGATACTTTAAAAGTATCGCACACTTGCTATATACTCTATCGTGTGATACTTTGTGGAGCCACAAAGTGTTGCACAACCGTCCAGGAAAGTATCGCATGAGCCTAGATGAAATGTCATGCGATCATGTGCAAACTATCACATGAAGCAAAAGTATCACACCACTATACAAGAAAGTATCACATGATATAGTATTAGCAAATGGTGTCGCACCAATATAATAAGAAGTATTGCATGACTTTAATTTGAGCAATATAACATGTGTAGAGACAATTTTTGCTTTTGAGATTACTTGTACTGATTTGGACATCCATCATGACATGTTCTGACATCTAGTTTGTAGGTTTATGGCTTGTAGGAGGTTCTACCGGCGCTCATCATCAAAGCACCAAGGGTGGTTGGGTTGCACTGTGTCTGGGATCTAGATGATCTAGGGAGAGCGGCTTTGACTCAGATGGGTTTTGGCTACTTGCCGGAGATGCTCCATATACGGGAAAACCATGGATTTCTGATAGCACTGGTAGATAGGTGGCATAGCGAAAATAACACCTTTCACTTGCCAATCAGAGAGGCCACTATCACACTTGAGGATGTCTACTGGATCCTTCATGTATCAAGCCATGAAGATGCGGTGAGCATAATCATGTTTGTAGAGATGTTCATTAATGTAGTATTTCCATATGATGAAAACTGGCATGATTTTTTGTTGGCATAGGTATACTATGATCAAACTCCCACAGAGGGGAGGCAGGCCATTCAGGACCTCTTGCAGGATGTTACCATCCTAGATAGACATCTCTATTGGGACCATTTGATAGAGGAGTATGGTCGAGACTATCCAGTGCCATGCATCATGTGCTCCATAATAGTGTAGGTTCTGATCACTGACCGGAGTCAAAGAGGGTTCCCACTAGGATGGGGGAGACTGGTCGCAGACTTGGTGGCATGACCTAGATGGATGGCATGGGGGCCAGTGATCCTTGTAGATATGTATCATGAGTTGCATGAGATCATTTATAGGGATAGCTAATCATAGGCATGTGGGACCATCCTGGCATAGATATGGGTGTGGGAGCACATAGCTATTGTGCGACCATGGGTACAACTTCAGGAGCGAAGGACTCCCTACATATATTGATATACCAGGTTCATCACATAGCCACATAGTGGGGACCTCACATACTACAAGAGGTTGATAGATGAGCTGACAACATTTGAGTGGAGGCCATACATGCAGTGCGAGTGGTGGAGAGATGAGGATCGAGAGCTCAAGTACATGCTATGCAGTTGGCCATTACTGGGCAAGCATGCAGATATTATGGAGCATTTTGTGATTACCTGAGTATGGAGGTAGTTTGGAAGGCAGAAAAGAGTGGCAATAGAGACCACTACACATGCCAAGGTATAGGAGGATGAGACACTAGGATGGCAGTTGATGCTGGATTACTAGCAGGCAACACAGGAGACAACGAGGTTGCGACAGAAGCCATGGGACTACCTATTGAACATGGTAGATGTGACATACATAGCAGAGTGTCAGAGACATCTGTTCCCATGGTTTATAGCTCCAGATGCACAACCATAGGCACAGGGAGAGGATGGAGATGATAGAGGAGGGGGAGGTGGGAGGAGAACAGAGGTAGGCTAGGGGTCTTGATCAGGTGGTTGTAGATGGTCACACCGACAGGTGGAGGGGGAGGAGGAGGAGGAGGTGAGACTAGTTCACTGACGGGTTGAGGTAGGGCAGGAGCAACCTGTAGGAGGAGAGGATCTCCAGGCTAGGGTCTGGGCCTTAGAGGCTGAGGTGCAGTAGCTATGGACTATGATCGCCATTCACGATTGGTAGCTTATGGATGCATGGGTTGAGATAGATCATTAGGAGAGAGCGACACGAGATGATGCCATAGAGATACAGAGGGAGGTAGCATGGGTGGCATACTACCATAGATTGTACATAGCAGTCATGCCTAAGGGTCAGTGATTGCCACTCTACTCCAAGAGGGTAGGGAGATCAGACATGCTAGCCGATAGGATGGGACCACTAGCTCCACCAACACCTCCTACACATGAGGGGGAGAGTTAGTCCTAGGTTTAGGGTTTTAGATGTATAGACATGTCTTGAGACTTTATCCATATTTTTGGATCTCATATTGTATTTGTATCATGATGTATATATATGAGTTTACTGGATTATGATATATCTCATGTACTTGTCTCATTGTGATGGATGTTTCAATATTATTGTCTTGTTATATTGCTCAAATGTATGCTTATAAATGCTCATGTATAGTTTCTCTTATGGATGTATGTTTAGTTCTCATGTTATGATATAGACTCATGTTTTTTAAAATAATCTTTTTATATATATGATGATAAGATTAACCCCTTGTGATGACATGAATAGAAAAGGATGTGATATGAAAGATAAGAAGCGAAAGACATGATCGAGAAGGAGTGAAAGGTGAGCGCATTTGACTTACAAGTCCATGAAATATGAAAGGAGAGCTCTCTCCATATGTAAGATGCAAAACTAAACTAACATGAACCTAAGAATGCAAGCTACTATGAAAAAGTGTTTTACTTGCAACGTTACAAAGCAGTTATACTCTAATAATCGTCATCAAGCTTTATTGGTAGCATCGCCAGCTCATACAATATGCACTAGTATAACTATGGGTATATGAATATGATATGTATCAGATAGTTATGTGGGAATCCCACCTAAGCATCAAAGATATGTAGGTCAAGATGACTAGGTCACTGAGGTTCCCTAAGTATAGTATAACAAGATTATGCTTGCATCGAGACACAAGAAAGTCAAGATGACTATAAGTATGTACTTGTGGAAAATAGTCAAGGGTAATACACTATATATTATTAGTGTCAAGTGTAACAAGCATAAATGATCATGATAGTTAGGATCAACAAGATATACCCACAGCCAGAAAATAAATAAAACATGTACTCATGCCCCCAGTCTTCTTGCCATGCATCATCAAAAACTATTAGGGAGAGAAAACTCATCAAAAGAAATCATCATAGACAACACACAAAGAAATAAAGTCAAGCAAGTCTTAGTGAGTCAAGTGTTTAAGTGCATGTGTGTAGGTCATAGAGTCAAACTTTGAGTATCGCATCTACCGGTGAGAAATATCGTATCATTCTAGACTGCGGGTAGGATATATGATAAGTGTTGAAAAACACTTGACGCTAGGGAAGTGTTGAAAAACACAGTTGGAAAGTGTTGAGAAACATTGTTTGAAACAAGTTACCCAAGAAACCTCGATGCACAAAGGGACCCAAGATAAGCTAAAACAACGTATGCCCCCTAGACTAAGATAGGAGTCAATTCTAGGCTAGGAGAGACAAAGCAAGAAGTGGAGTGAATGAGCACCACACAAGACTAATAGACATAGGTGCAAGGGTCTCAAGTAGTGCCCATTTCTAGGTTTTCACTGCTTGGCATATTTTTTTAGGAATTTTATATTTTTTTCTTTTTTGGAATATATTATTTTTTGGTGAGACATCAAAGCGCCTATTGCTAGGTTTTTACTAGGATGCTCTTTTTCAGGACTTTATATGCTTTTTAGGATTTTTTCAACATCATATATGAATTTTATTTGGAATTTTTTCAGGGTCAATAAGATATATATAAAGAGCTTAAGAACCTTAGGCATAGAACTTCTTCAGATGTAGAAAATTAATAGGTTTGGCAAGCTCTTCTCCCTCAGGTGTAGATAACTGATAGGCTCCAGACCCAAATGCTGCCATGATGATGTAAGGTGCTAACCAATTCAGCTTGAACTTTCCTTTCTGCTCTCTATTCTGCTGGTTCTTAAGATTTTCTCTTAGGACTAATTCACCCACTTGGAACTCTCTAGGATGAACCTTCTTATTATAGGTAGCAGACATTCTCTTCTAATAAGTGCGCATGTGATCAAATGTGGCCTTGCGGTGTTCCTCCAAAGTAGTAAGCTCATGAACTCTCATGGCCCTATGGTCTTCATTAGTAATCAAACCATGTAGAGAGACTCTAAGTGATGGTATTTTGACCTCTAATGGTAAGACAACCTTAGAACCATAGACCAAGGAAAAAGGTGTGGCACTTGTAAGAGTGTGAATAGAAGTTCTGTAAGCCCATAGCACAAGATTGATCTACAGATGCCAATCCTTGCCTGATTTGTGCATTTTCCTATGAAGGATTTGAAGCAATGTTTTATTCAAAGCCTCAACTTGGCCGTTCCCTTGAGGGTAGTAAATAGAAGACCAATGTTGTTTAATTTTGAATTTTTTGCACAATTATTTCAGGTCTTTATTCTTGAACTAGCCGCCATTATCCATGACTATGGAAGAAGGAATACCATAGTGGCAAATGATGTAATTCAAGATAAATAGGGCAACATGTTTTCCCGTAGCTGCAGACAGTGGGACAACTTCAACACATTTGGTATTATATTCAGTACCTATAATAATGAACTTATGCCCACTTGAAGAACTAGGATGAATCTTTCCTACCAAGTCAAAGGCCCATTTCTGAAATGGCCAGTATGTAATAGAGGGAATAAGCTCATTTCTAGGAGCATGAATGAGATTCCCATGTAGTTGACATTTCTTGCAGGACTTGGCATATCGAATATCGTCAGTTTGCATAGTAGGCCAATAGTAACCAACCCTAAGCAATTTTTGAGCTAACGCAAGACCATTAGAGTGTGAACCACATATGCCATGGTGGACTTCAACTAGCGCTTTTTCTAACTCCTCTATTTCTAGACACCTAAGGAGAGTTCCATCTAGACCCTTCCTATACAAGTCACCAGAGATGAGGGTAAAATGTGAGGCATTGTGGATGAGTTGGTGCTTCTCATTACACATTAGATTTTCAGGAATAATCTAATCTAAGAGATAGGAAAATATAATAGCATAGCGGGATGAATCATGACTGACCACAGTGTAAATGACACAGTCATCAGGGGAATCATAGGCAGGATAATGCAACTCTTCCACCAAGAACTCAAAGCGTGACTCATGTTCTTCCAATTGTAGAATGGATGCCAAAGTAGCCATGGCATCAGAAGCCTTGTTCTCAGCTCTAGGAATTTGTTGGAATCTAACATATGTGAAATCATTCCTAAGTGAGTCTATCAGCTTCTTGTAGGGAATCAACTTGTCATCCTTTTTTTGGTAATCATTGTTTACTTGATTTATGACAAGCTGTGAATCTCCAAAGATATGCAATTTTGTAATCCTCCATTCTAGGGAAATCTTAACACCACTGAGAAGGGCTTCATTTTCAACTATATTATTGGTGCATGGAAAGAGAATCTTATAAGATTTAGGAATCGTGTATCCATGAGGTGTAACAAATAATATTCCAGCATCGGCCCCATTCTATGTATGAGAACCATCAAAGAACATTTTCCATGTACACTCTATGATATTCATGATCGAAGCATTTGGAAAGTCTATCTAAAGAGGAGCATCATTAGTCATGAGAAATTTGGCCAATTGATCTACGATTGCTTGTCCTTTAATGGCTTTCCTTTCGACGTACTGAATGTCAAATTCTGAAAGAATCAACATCCATTTAGCAAGTCATCCGATAAGTGTAGCCTTACTTAAGAGGTACTTTAAAAGATCAATTTTGGTGATCAACTGAGTAGTATGTGTGAGCCTGTAATGTCTAAGTTTTTGGGATGCAAACACTACTGCTAGACAAGATTTCTTGATGCTGGTATAATTGAGCTCATAAGCAACCAAGGTGCGACTGATGTAATAGATAGCTCATTCTTTGCCCATATCATCTTGTTGTGCAAGGAGAGCTCCTAAAGAATTTTTGGTAGTAGATATGTAGAGTATCAAAGGTTTCCCTTGGATAGGCAGCATAAGAATAGGAGGTTTTGCTAGGTAATCCTTGATTTGGTTCAAATTCTTTTGACACTCCTCATTCCATATGCAAGTAGCCCCTTTATGAAAATTCTTGTTGAAAGGTTGGGCTCTGTCAGCTAATTGAGAAATGAACCACCTAATAGATTGGAGATGGCCTTGGAGACCCCTTAATTGCTTTATGTTGTGAGGAGGTGGCATCTCCATGATAGCTTGCACCTTTTCCAGATCTACCTCTATTCTTTTTGCTGATATGATATAGCCTAGTAGTTTCCCAGAAGTGACACCAAAAGCACATTTCTTAGGATTCAATCTAAGTTGAAATCATTCCATGCAGACCAATATCGAACTCAAATCGGATAAATGAGTGCTTCTTTGTTGTGATTTAGCAAGTGTGTCATCAACATAGTCTTCCATGTTTTTATGCATCATATCATGGAATATGGTAGTCATAGCTCTTTGATAGGTTGCACTGGCATTCTTAAGACTGAATGGCATGACATTCCAACAAAAGGTACCCCATGCGCATGTGAAAGTTGTTTTCTCCTGGTTTGCAGGGGCAATTTTGATCTGGTTATATCCGAAGAAACCATCCATAAAGGAATACATTTCATAGCCCGCTGTCATGTCCACTATCATATCAATGTTTGGAAGTGGAAAATCATCCTTAGGGCATGCTTTGTTTAGATCTCTAAAGTCAGTGCATACGCGAATGGACTTATCATGTTTGGAAATAGGAACAATATTGGAAATCCATTCGGCGTAGTCAATAGCTCTTATGAAGTTAGCTTTTAGAAGCTTCTCAAGTTCAGCCTTAACTGATAATGCCATATGAGGATGCATCTTTCAGAGTTTTTGTTTGACAGGTTTTACCCCTAGAGCAATAGAGAGGTGGTGCATAATAAGCTTAGTGTCCAAACAAGACATGTCCAAATATGTCCATGCAAAGTTGATCTTTTTCTCTCAAAAAAATGTGGTAAATTGTTCTTTCTCCTTTGAAGAGAGGGACTGAGCTACATGGATTATCTTAGGAGACTCCTCTATCCCTAAGTTGATTGGCTCTATAGGTTCTATCATAACTGAAGATCTTTCCTAGAAGTAGCTAGGTAAACTACCAAGTACCTCATCCTTAGGTGCCTCTGAGAGCTTTTCACCCTTATATACATCTTTATTTTTACTATTTTGGGGTTCAGACACCACCACAATGTGGTTTTCACCATCCAACCATTTCTTTTTTCTTTTGATTTTATGACTAAGGTACTTGATATCTGATTCTATCATATTTGTTGCTGGTTCACCGGTGGAAGAGGTGACAGGTTCAACAGAATTGAGGTAACAAGTGATCTCATAGTCATTTTGGAAGGAAGGCAATGTAGGTCTTTGATCCTGGGTAGACCAATCTATGAGATTTGGGTGCATGAGAGGAAGCGAAGTGACAGGTTCAAGGTTATTGATGTGATAGGTATCATCTTTGGTGATGAGAGAAGTTGAGCCTATAGAGTAGGCTCCAAAAGTATCAAGATCTAGATTTGACATAGAAGGACCAGCGTGGTTCACTAAAGAAATACATGGATCAAACTCATTAGACCCTATGCGAGACTCATTAACTACATTGGGTTGGGTACTATAAGTATGAATCACATCAATTTCCATATCCATTATGGACGATCCATCTGAGAGAGTGTCCCATTCATACTCATTTGAATCTGTCATTGAAATTCTACTGGGATGTTTGCACCAAGATGATTTAGGACACCTAGAAGTAGAGGTACCCATGCCATTATGTGTAAGACCTTCTCTTTCTAGTAACCGTGCAATATTTCTACATTGTCTACCTCTAAAGTTAGATTCATTAAGCACATTGTTTCTAGACATAGAGGCTTCAACTGTGTCATCATTAGGTATGCATTCTTCTCCCCAAAGGAGTGAAGTAGAAGGGAGACCTCTCCCATTTGGGCCATAGTGCATAGTGGTGATTCATCCATATCTGTATCTGAGTCACTAATCATGGGAGCACTTCTGGAACATTCAGGGGGGTTGTCTTCGGCACCATATCCTAGACCTATGGTATCCTTAGAGTGTCAACCATCAGTATGACTCAAAGGTTCAACTAGAGCGTGTCCATTATTACTTAAAGGTCCTTGACCTTGTTACCCATTTGTTGTAAAAATGTGTAGCCTTTACCATAGCGTCTAGGGGAGATGGGAGTAGCAACTATCGTACTATCTTCTTCCTCTTTATAGATCCAATCTCTAACAACTTGTTCTTCTTTTTCTGCCTCTAAGGGTACGAACGTGTGAACAAAGGTACCAAAAACTATCATAGTAGAAGCGGAGGGCTTCACCTTGTTTGAAGGTCTACCATATGACTTAGGAGAGATAGGCATAGCAACAATAGAATCCAATGTGTATTCACCCATACCAATATTCATCATTTTTAATTTATTCTCAGCAGCAATAAGGGACACACTAGGATCATGAGAAGATTTATTATGTGGGACAAATGTTTTAGTGGTAGTGAGAGTATTAATAGAAATAGCATTGTCCCCAGGAATCACAATTTCAGCTCCAGTGTACACAAATTTGACGCATTGATGGTAGGTAGAAGGAATAGCTTGCATGTCATGGATCCAAGGATGACCCATAAGAATGTTGTATGCGAGTGGGATGTCTAACACTTGAAACAAAATATCTTTCGCAACTGAACCCACTAGGACAGGCAGCACAATAAGACCCTTTGAAAACCTCTCCACTTCATCATATGCTTTGATAGTGATCTTTTTCCTAGGATCTACAACAAATTTGGACAATCCCAATTGTTGCACAACATGAAAGGAAACAATATTCAACTCCACACCATTGTTTATCAGGACTTAGCGGACTCGAGTACGGTAGACTTGGACCTCGATATGTAAAGCAAGATTATGTGGGTGACTAAGGGACATGTCATCCTTTGCAGAAAATGAGATATAGTGAGGAGATGAGATATGATTGACCATAGCCTAGAACCTATCTGGATCAATGTTATTAGGGACATTAGCTGCATGTAGAGCCTTTTCAAGGATCTCTTTGTGCAAGGGGGATAACTCAAGCAACTCAAAAATGGATATTTGGGCCGGTGTTCATTGAAACTGGTGAACAAGATCATAGCTAGGTATGGCTGAAGGAGCCACTTGTTTAGAAGACGAGGCTGTTTGGGATCATGAGTAGTTTGAAGGACAATTTTGGCTTGCCCCTTTTTAA
The DNA here is from genome assembly GCA_027943335.1 of Chamaecyparis obtusa. Classification (NCBI taxonomy): domain Eukaryota; kingdom Viridiplantae; phylum Streptophyta; class Pinopsida; order Cupressales; family Cupressaceae; genus Chamaecyparis; species Chamaecyparis obtusa. The sequence continues at coordinate 121,480 of BSBK01002891.1, read as the reverse complement.
CAGCATTCAGTGTCTCACTTCGGGAAGATAAACCATCAAGTGTTTGCAAGACCAACTTAGGCGTATCATGATTGATGTCACTATTACCTTGAGATCTCATCATAAAAACACTTTCAATGGGCTCTAACATGTTGATCATATTTTCATTGTTAGTATATGTATAATTGATCTTGGCATCAAGATTTTTATTGTTCTCTTGAGATGACTCCCCCTTTTCATACTCAGGTAGAGAGGTTTTGAAGGCCTTATGATCAGAATTCTTAACCAAGCCATCTGTGAGAACTACGCCTCCATCAATAAGATCTTGAATAGCATCTTTGAGCTTGAAACAATTATTCGTGTTGTGTCCCTTATTTCTATGGTAATTGCAGAAATGATCCTCTTTCCACCAATCAAGATTAACTAGTGGATTGAAGGGACAAGAATTGTCAAGAAGCGTAAGGTACTTGTTGGCAACCAAGGTCTTAAGAAACATGTCATAAGGTTTAGCCAACTTGGTGTAGACTCGTCGTTGATATGACTTCTTGGGTTTGTCTACATATTGAGGCTTAGATGCACTTTGAATGTTGGTAGCCTCTTGTTGTTTACATGCGTAGATAGAATTGGAGAGGTGGAAAGAGGGCTCTTTAGCTTTAGGAACATCCAAAACCCCATCGTTGACAACATATTTGTTTTTGTTCCAGGGTTTGTTTTTGTCCTTTCCATTGCCTCTAGTATCTTTGTTGATGAAAATATCCCCTTTCCTTATGGAAACATCCTCAATACGGTATGCACTTTCAACCTTGTCATTGAAAGAGGAAAATAGTTGTTTCCTTAGATCGTAATATAATTCAGGTACAAGAGTGTTGACAAAGATTTTTATCTTTTCCCTCTCGGGTAGTTGATGAGGATATCTAGAATATAACTACCTCCAACATTGCATGTAGGTAGCGAATGGTTTGCCTCAATTTTGCTTGAGAGCACCTAGATCTATCATGGTAATAGGTTGCTAAATGTTTTATAAATAATGTTGAGTGAAACACCTAGCCAACTCACATCAAAGGTCTTGAGAGGGGGTGTCAATTTTTTGAACCATTCCACAGCTTGTCCTCTTAAACTCCTAGGGAACAACCATAGTAGAAATGTGTCCTCTTGAAGGAAGTCCATGCTAAGAGTGTAAAAATGACACACATGGTCATGGGGATCACCATTTCCATCATACTTATCATATTTGGGAACCTCAATATCCTTAGGAAATGGGACCATGTATAGACTCATGTCAAAGGGAAGAGCACAAATAGATTCTACAAAAGAGACTTTTGGAGGTTCCTTTTCCATAGTAAGTTGAGCAAGATGTTGATTTGTTTGTTGTAATTCATCTCTAAGAATTTCATACTTGGTTGGCACTCTTTCCTGAATGATTTGGTGGACATCATAACCAAGAGGGAGCTTGTATCCTCTAGAAGTCATGTATTGAAAGTATTGATCTCCATTACGCTCTAAAAGTTTATGCATCAAACATTGGGAAGCCTCATCTTGTTCAAACCTCATAAGTTCTTCACTAGAAATGTCCTCATTGGCCTCTTCCTCATGATGATAGGAAGGAGGTCTAGGAGGTGAAGAAGGTTCAACAAAAGTTCATCTTGGAGGAGACCTTGGTGGCGTGTTGTTATCATGATTGCCACTAGTACCAAAAGGAGGTCTATATTCATCACCACTAATCTCGGGTTGATCATGAGACATTCCTCTTGAAACCATGCACCTAGCAGCATCCATTATGTTTTTATTATGCTCTTTATCTAAGCGTGCTTGGTTGTCTCTATGCTCAAAGTGTTCTTACAAATGGTGATATTTCTCTTGTTCAATCAAGGTAAGTGAGACACTATCCGTGCTTTTGGGGGTCTTGAATGCAGAAAAAAGGAAGCCTCCTTTATACCACGGGGTGACCTTAGAATCCTTAGATTTGTCTAGGCTAGAACTATCATCACTAACTAGCTCTCATGAGCATCTTGTAGGAGAGGGTAACTATGTATAGTTGAACAAAGGGTGACTCCCTTGCTCAAATTGAAATCGAGTTGTAACCGGCATGAAAAGAAATGTTGTTTGACTAATAGAATGAGGCAAAGTTTCTTAGATTTTGAGATGAGCAAAGCTAATAAAGATCACTTGTTGAGATAGCACAATAGAAATGGCTTGTCAAAGGTGCTCAAGAATTTATAGTAGTCAATTGACTCAAGCCAAGATATGAGCAAGAAGCTAGAGAGGTAACTGTAGTGTGACAAGTGATCAAAAGTAGCATTTGATAAGATCAAACCCAATAGTTTTAACTCATCCTTCTCAATCTAGAACAAACTTAAACATGTAAATAATAAGCTAGATTTAGGTAATAATAGGAAAGGACACTCTTTGACAAACTAAGATTCAAATTTGACAGCTTCAGATTTGCAGACAGCAGTAAGACAACAAAATGATTCTGTGCGATAGTTCATAGGATAGCAGGACATTACAATTTCGCCAGATGATATTTCACACACAGAAGTGCGATAGTAACCAGGCAGTTGATGCGATAATACTCAAGCAGGTGGTGCGATAATTATCCAGTATCACATGATGTTTGACCAGTGAATGTGTAAAACCTAGTTTTGAAGGTAATTTGATTAAAGTTGCAATTTGATAAGTTTAATTTCTTAGTTTGGAATGCAGTAATAGTAGAAAATAGATAGGTTTGCAAATAGTGAGGGATCAAATGTGTCATAAAACACTTAAACAAGGGAAAAAGAAACCTTTCTAAGATATGCAGTTGGGATATCAAAACAAAAAATACTATGAACACTACTGTGATGTTTGATGTTTAAGAAAGTTTATACGAGTAGATCACAGAGAAGACAATTCAATCACTTGCTAACCTAGAAAGATAAAGGATCAATACTCAACAACTTAGCCCACACTTGATGTCCCATTGCCTCACACAAAGTGGGTTCCCACAATAGATATTGGATTTGTCATGGAAGTGCCAATGACACAACCAAAGGAACACAAATGGTGAGTGTAAAATCTTGGGGTGATCTGGGTAGTCCACTAGGATCAATCCTTGCACCAAGATGTTGAGCAGAAAAATTGAGTAGCTTCTATCTAAGATTCATAATAAGGACTTCTATTTGCAATACCCCTCTTGCTCCCTAAAGGGACTCCTTACCTTGCATTAAGTAACGGACCTCGCGGACACAAGAGTACCTTAAGCATTCTTGCTTTGCATTTTTATCATGGTCACAATCCCACAAGTACTCATACTAAGTGAAGACAAGTATTATGTCTACCAAGGTTTTGTGTCCTTGATAGCCTTGAGTTTATAGTGGGTTAGAATAGCTAAGTATTAGCATGTCCCCACTTGGGTCATTCCTCTTGATTGCTCAAGAGAAGGCCCTCTAAAGGATTCTAGACTAAACAAGAAGCAGACCAACCTTTGAAAGTCAAGATTTCTAGTTCACCAGAAGGGAAAAGAGCATACTCTCCTATCTCAAAAGCCTTTCCCAAACATGCCAAGCAATGTTCAATTAACCTTCTTGCTTTCAAAATCTAGAGGTGGGTCAGGATTTGTAATTCACTGCAAGGATGAAGAGCATAGTTTCCTACCACCAAAAGACTCTAATGACAAGATATTAAGTGCCTAATAAAATGAACTAGTACAATGCTACACTTAAAAGTGAAAAGAAAGAAAAAGCACTTGGTTGTTTGGTTTTTATGCTTTGGGCAGCCCTACAAGAAAGATTAGTAGCCCTTTTGCATTTGAAGCTTTGACATGCGTTCTTTTAGAAAACTATGAAAGCAATTAGGGCACACCTACAAGCACAACTCGTTAGGCCCACAAGGGTTAGTACAAAAAAACCAAGTATAATCTGCAAATAAATCTCTATCCTAACACAAGCAATCAAAAACTAGAAAGTAGAAAGCCCAAATCTTGCAAAAAAGAACTGAAAACAATCACCTTCAGGCCTAGGTGGTAGTTTCTATCGGTATAAGTTCACATGATACTTTGTAGTATAGGGATGTGATACTTTAGTTCTAAGCAAAACTTCGCACTACCCTAGGTGACAAAATGTTATATAGTTGGGTGATAGAGTCCTGTATGGTCGTACGATACTTTTGACTGGAAAAGTATCACACAGATATATAAGAAACTATCATACAACACTGAAAATTTTGTATGATACTCTGCCAGAAAATACAAAAAAAATAACTGAAACAACAAGATAAAAGTGATGAAAATGTAGCAGAAAAAAGGAAAAATAGAGGCCTTTTGCCCCATGGTGGGCACCAAAAATGTACACTCAAAATGTGCACTTCTCTAAGCCATTGATTCCAAGGGCATCCATGGATTGGAAGCCTTGAAAAGTGATCTAGAGCTCCCTAGGCATGGAGTGCAAGGGTGTTTAGAGGGCTCTCCACTAGAGCTATTAAGCATGAAACCTTGCTAGTAAACCATGCAATGGGAGATTCAAAGAGACAAGGGCAAGAATGCCAATATCTTCAAGAATCAAAATGAAAAATGCAATGCAAGCTATGCTAGAATGAGAATGCAAGAATGCAACTAAACTATGGAAATGAGAGTGTTACAAGCCAGTACTAGTTACACTATGTGAACTAAGCTAAAGCATGAAAGAAAACTAAGCTAAGAATGCCATGAGAACTAAGCTACAATGCAAATATGAGGACTAAAATGAAACAAGCTCTTCAAAAGCTCCAATGGCACCAAGAAAACCTGCAACACAACCTTAGCATCAAGAGTGGACCCCTAGAATGAGAAGAGAGCTCTCCTTTTAAAGATAAATGGACCATGGAGATTAAGAGGCAAAAGATTTGATCAAGGGTGGAGTTTGAAAGTGGGAGCAATCCTTGTGCACAAGTCTCCTCCAATAAGAAATAAGTGTTGACTTTTGTGCCCCATGTGAGACAAAAATCATTTTCTTCTTATTTATTAAATAGGAATAATGCTTTATTTGTGCAACTTAGGATAAAAGGTAAGTGGGGGCTTTTTATTTAATAAAAGGGGAGGGAATTCTTTTTAATTAAATAAAGACTTAGGATAAACTAGTTAATCCATAGAATATAATCAAATAGATGATAAAATTAGGATTTGATCAAGGATAAGCAATTAGCAAATAATGCTAGAAAGGGGCCAATAGTCTAGATGACCATTTTTGGGTGATTACAATACTCAATCTGGAAACCCTCGTATGTATATAGCCACTCTAGGAAATCTCCATGTCTAGAAAATCTCTACAAAAATCCCTTATGGCCTCCACTGCATATATGTCTTCTCAGAATCTAAAAACTCCCCATCATTGATTCTCATCAATGTACCAATTTGGATAGTAAGTCTAATTTAATTTGTCCATGGACTGAGACATTAAATTATTGAGCTTCTCTTTGTTTCAAGAATAGTTTAATTTTCTCTACTTAACAGGGCCAACCACATGAAGGTGGAAGCTCATTTGGCCCCACCTATGAGCCTCTTATGACCCTTTACGACATTTTAAGACCTCTAAGATGTATTCTTAGGGATCGTAAAGGGTCATAAGGGGTCCTAGGACACAACAATTGAGAAACATAATTGTAGGCATCATGGTTACAATTTTTGGAGACAACATAATTGAGTGGTATACCCAGATAATGTAGAGCAACTTCTACTCCTCCGGTTCCAAGTTGACATGACAAAAATAATACAGGACAAACCTGAAGTTAAATGAGGCAACTGCAAACATTTTAATAGATTTTTATTATTAAATAATGAAATTTGTATATACTAGTGTTCTAAGCCCCCTCATTACATGATTTATTATTGTAATCCCCCTCTAACTTGTGCATCTAGAAAATGAAACTACAACCTATTGGGATTGAGACAAACCTTATAAAACAAGAACAATTAAGAAGGATCGCTTGCCAACATCTATTGAATACATTTGTTGGAGGACCTTGTATTCATGAGAAACTATTGGGAAGTGATCCTTCTTAGCTGTTGTTGTTTTATAAGGTTTGTCTCAATCCCAATAGGTTGTAGTTTAATTTTCTAGATGCGTAAGTCAGAGGAGGCTTACAATAATAAATCATGTAATGAGGGGGCTTAGAACACTAGTATATGCAAATTTCATTATTTAATAATAAATATATATTAAAATGTTTGTAGTTACCTCATTTAACTTGAGGTTTGTCCTGTATTATTTTGGTCATTATGACCTTCCTTCGCTCTCTAAATTTATTCCTTATATATGGTCTTTGGATCCTGCAGGGTCAACTTGGAATCGGAGGAGAAAAAGTTGCTCTACATCATCTAGGTATACAACTCAATTATGTTGTCTCCAAAAAAATGTGACCATGATGCCTACATTTATGTTTCTCAGCTATTGTGAAATCTACATTTATGTTTCTCAACTCTCTGCAATACTCTTCTTCAATCTGTGTTTGACGATAAGCATCTTCTTCTTCTTCCTAATTGCAACCAGAGCTTCCTTTTCATTAGGATTCAACTCCACTTCCCCCATCTCATCATCCTCATCAACCTTAGCTTCCAACCTAAGCCCTTCTTCCCTCTCTAGTTCTTCAAGCCCCTGCAAGATATTTGGATCAATAAAGTCTGCAACATTGTGTCCATCCATGATCTCAAGAATATCATCTTCTTTCCACTCTTCATTTTCCAAAATATACCACTTCTTCAAGCTTGTAGAGTAAACTCTCGTTCCACCATTTTCATTCTCAATATCCTTCTCTAGCTTCACGGCCTCCTTGGCAGCATGCACCCTAACATCCAAAATAGCTTGAGGAATATAAGGGGGCCTCTCTTCCCCATCTCACAACTTGGGCATTGCAACATGAATCCTATTTAGATAACTACTAATCTTCTTTGACTTCATCTTAATTTCCACTCTCTGCTCCAACAAACTCTCGCATGCTTCATTCTTCACCGTAATCACCTCTTCTTCCTTCAAAGCACTCATAGAGAGTATCACGCCATCATCCCCCCTCCTAATTCCCAAAGAACCCACCCATATTTTTCCCAGCCTCAGATCTCATCTCTGCAACCAATTTTGCATCCTCCTTCGGTAGTGTCTCTAGTGGTTGAAAATCAATCTTATAACAAAATACAATAAGAACTCTTGCCAACATTAGGGTACCCACAGAACTCTTGGATCACCTATTCGAGGTAAGCCAAATTCGGTCCAATTTTCTTAACAATGGTACACATCTGTCCAAGTGCAGCAACCTTCAAAGATTTGCAGCGGTAAAGAGAATCCCCATATTTTATCAGCCTGACATAGTCTTTGGCCACTTTGGCAATGAGATTACGAGCAGTATGGATCTGGCCCTTGGCCAGATTGTTCCTGAAAAAAAATCACAAAACTAAACCAATGACATGTTTACAACAAAAAACAAATTACAAAACAAAACCAACGGTATGTTAACACAATTTTTTTTTACAAAACTGAACCAATGGCATGTTTACATCAAAGAAATAGAATGATAACAATGGCATGTTTACAACAAAGAAATAAAATGATAATAATATGCTAAAAATTCTATTCTATTTAATACACACCAAATGACCAGTAGGGGAGAGAGAGGGGGGGGGGGGATGACGAGGATATTGATGCTCCACTTAGTTGTTACCATAACAGCTAAGTAGAGCATCAATATCCTCGTCATTCCTCTCTCTCTCTCTCTTGTGCTAGGTCTGACTTACATAATCAAATGTTGATCCAAACTCTCTCAATTATTTAATTAGTCTGTATTTATATAAAAAGATTATATCTTTATGTGGTGATGAATTAAATAAGATTTGAATAAGATTAATAGGAGTTCACATTTTTATGGGAACATATCATTCAATTGAGCATTAATGTCCATCTATATCGACTGAGATGAGCATAACTCATTTACCTCATGCTAGTGTGCTTGGATTAGACTAGACATTATCCAACCACTTGTGAGGGTTATCATTGTTATTAATTTCGGCATTCTGGACTTGGGCCTTTCATATTCGAGCACTTTATATAAAAACTCACTATTTGGATAATGTCTAGTCTAATGCAAAATAGTGTATACAAGGTATCCAAGCACACTAGCATGAGGTACATGAGTTATGTTCATCTCACTAGATATAGATGGACATTAATTCTCAATTGAATTATACGTTATAAAAATGTAAACTCCTATTATTCTACAAACTCTCATGTTAAACAACTAAAAAATAAAGTCAACTGTTAATATGATTTAGAACAATAGAGAGGGGGGTGAATCAGTTGTTCTCAGGTCCAGATGTATAAAAAAAACTTCAAAAACTTTTCCTTAAGTCAGATCTAACAACCAACACCAACTCGGTCATCACTGATTGTATAATAAAAATATATAACATTGCAATCCACTACCCAACTATATCTAACTTGTAAAACACATAAATGTTTAAACCAAAACATTCACACAAGCATTGACACTAGGATTTATAGTGGAAACCCAATCTGGGAAAAACCACTTTGTAACATGCTACTATTATTTTCACTCTTCTAAAGTGAGCTCGGTTAAAAGTCAACCCTATCAAAGGTTACAATACACACTATTAGGTGTGACTTGGTTAAAGGATTTCAATCACTCTGTTAGAAGTGAGCCTTGTTATATGACTTACATACACTCCATTAGAATGCAACCTTGTTCAAAGGATTTAAATATATGTCTGTTAGGTCCACCTCTATTAAAAGGATTTTGACTATTACAATGGTTAGAAAGTAGTAGTAGTATTGATTTGAAAAACATACAACTCACTTTGCAAATATCATATCCAATTCTGTACACAAATGTCGGTTTACTGACTTTGAAACTTTGCCATCTCCATCTCTGATCTACTCAGAACTTTTCTTCAAGCAACCACCACACTTCTCCTTCAGCCTTTTCTGCTTATACAGTCATTAAAATCTATTGATCTTCCAACATCCTCTTTTCACTTGTGCAGACACATACCTAATGCTTAGGTTCCCTTAATACTTCCTCAATTAGGTTAACTCATCTTTTGCTACTTAATCTCCTTCGTAGATCTTAGGATTAGGTCAGATTCATTGAATCTACCCACTTTATGTTATTCGGCTCCTTTTCTAGAAACATCTCAAATCTCTTAAAGATTTACAATAAAATGTTTTTAAGTGCATTCAATGCTTTCAAACAATCAATAAATAAAGTCAACACATTTTACATAATCTAAGAATTCAACAATGTCGGCTCCAAAATTGAATTCTCTTCAAATATAAAAATACTGATGCTTGGTCAATACTATGATCAACTACTCAGTCTTCATGTAGAAAGCTCGGTCATTACTAAAAAAAAATGTTTCCTCAGATAACACTGTCTTCCTCGGCAATTAATTGATGTTCGGTCAACACTAGAATTTTGCTCGACATATAGTAGCTCGGTCGACACTAACATCACTTGGCTTAAACATGATTTCTCCATTTTTTCTTGGTCAAGCCTACTAGTTTAGTCTTCAATCTTAATAGGATAAACAATACATTGTCTCATCATTGTACAACATAGTCAAGTACACTTTGTAGTATCAAGATAACTGAACCTTTCCTTAGGTGCTATTGTTACCATCCTTTTTTTCCCTTCTTCACAATAGTACAATAGATATAGTACTTTCCTAAGTAGTAACAGTCTTACCAGTTAAGGTTTGACATCAATAAAAACACAACAATTGCTTCAATTGCAGTTTCTAACAATCTCCCTCTTTGGCATTGATGGAAACACCATATGATATCACCTGAATAACACATGGATTACCAAGCAATCCAAAAACTTATCTATCCATCAAAAAAAATTGTAATATCCTTAGCTTCATCTGATTCATAATCTATTAGCCTCATTTCTGTGACAATCAGAAATATCCAAATCTCCCTCTATCCTGATCCTTCATCTCAGTTCATCTTAGTTTATCATCTCCCTTAGGTTACTTTTCTTTTCAGTGTCATGTGTTATTATATCATCTCAGTTCATCTCCCTCTTTGAAAAAAATGCCAAAGCAGTAATTATAACATACATCCATCAGATGTAGATATTATATGTGCAGTTTAGTGTTTCTCCCTCTGTCATCTAGCTTATGATTGATTACTTGTCTTTGCTCTTCTTCACAACTCTAGGCTAGTCCTAAAGTGTGACAATCTTCTGCATCAATCTGTCAAATATTCTGTTGTAGCATATTTGATGCAGTGTTCCTAGCTTAACTAGGCAGCCTTAGTTAGGGGAAGGACCCCTAATTGACTTCTCAAATACTCATGTGCTTCTTTAGATAAAGCTTTAGTGAATATGTCTGCTAATTGTTCCTTTGTATTCACATATTCCATGCGGACTTCTTTATCTGTTACCAATTCTCTCAAGTAGTGATACTTGATTTCTATGTGTTTGGTCTTTGTATGCATCACCAAATTCTTAGAAATGTTGATAGCACTTGTGTTGTCATAGAAAATAACAAGTTGTTTAGTGATTTCTTCTTTCATGCCTACCAACAATTTCTTTATCCATACCAAATTTGAACAGTTTACTGCAACATCAACATACTCAGCTTCAATAGTAGATTAGGAAATGCAATTTTTTTTCTTGCTCATCTAGGAGACTAATCTTTATCCAAGAAAGAAAGCTCCACCACTAGTACTCTTTCTGTCATCTACATTTTCTGCCCAATCACCATCTGTATATACTCTTAGTTCAAATCTTTCATCCTTCTTGTTATATAGCCCATAGTCAGCAGTCCCTTTCAAGTATCTCATTATTCTTTTCACAACCATCATGTGTGTTTCCTCAGGATTGGCAGAGAATCTTGCCACAATCCCAACAACTAGTGCAATATTCGGTCTACTATGTACATCATACTGCAATTTTCCAATCATGGATCTGTACAAAGTCTGGTTCACTTCTGCAACATCATCATTCTTAGATAAATTTTGTCCAGTAGCCATAGGAGTACTCACTAGTCTAGAATCTTCCATCCCAAAAGTTTTCAATATCTCATTAACAGACTTAGACTGTGTAATGAAAATTCCTTTCTTCATCTGATATACTTGTAAACCAACAAAGAATTTGATCTCAACAAACATGCTCATTTCAAATTCAATTTTCATTTCATTTGAAAATATTTTACACAAAGCATCTTGTCCACCAAAGATGATATCATCAACAAATTTTTTTTCCAACAAGATTCCTTTACCTTGTTCATCTTTCATGTACAGATTGCTTGTGTCATTTGTTCTTGAAAATCGAATCTATATCAAGTAGTTATGCAATCTCTCATACCATGCTTTGGGAGCTTGTTTTAATCCATATAGTGCTTTGTTCAGTTTGCATACCATGTGTTTTTTGTTTGGATCAATAAAACTTCCTGGCTGTTCTATGTAAACTTCTTCTTGTGTATACCATTTAAAAATAAAGACTTAACATCCATTTGATATACCTTGAAATCTTTATAAGCAGCATATGCAAGCAGAGTTATTACTCCTTCCAATCTAGCTACAGGGGAAAATGTCTCCCCATAATATATTCCTTCTTCTTGTGTGTAGCCTAGCTTTGTTTCTAGTGATTTCACCATTTTCATTCAACATATTCCAGAACACCCACTTTGTTCCTATAACATTTTTGTTTTTAGGTCTTGGCACCAAAGTCCAAGTATCATTCTTCTCTATCTGGTCTATCTCTTCATTCATTGCTTGCATCCAGTCTTCATTTTCTAATGCCTCCCTAGTTGTCTTAGGTTCAAATTCACACAGTAAACATGTTGGATCCTTTGTCTTACTTCTAGTCATAACTCCAATATATTTGTCTCCAATTATCTGTTCAGGCTTGTGATGTCTTCTTACATATTTTGCCAAAGTAGGTTTATCTCTTTTCTCCTCTAATTCACCAGGTTCCCCAACAAGATTGTCAGATTTAGCTTTTGAATGCTCAGCAACCTCTTCCTGATACTCAACAACATTTTCTTGTTGCTCGACATGTTCTTGTTCTCTCTCGGCACTATTTTCCTTATGCTCGATAGCATCTTCCTATCGCTCAACATTTCTTACCCAAGACTCGGCATTAGGTGAAAGTCTGTTACTTGCCTCTTCTTCTTCTATATACATAAAATATCTATAATCATAAGGTGTCAAATTTGTACCTTTCTTAATCTGTACCTAGTTAAGAGTGTAGACAACTGTACTTATAGCTTCTTTCTAGTATTTCTATGCCACATTCTTTTCAATCAACAATGTCCTTGCACAATCCAAGATAGATCTATTCCTTCTTTCTGCTATACCGTTCTGTGGAGGTGTTCTCAGTGCAGACATCTATCTTTTGATTCCTCTATCATTGCAAAATAGATTGAATTCATTTGATGTAAATTCTCCACCTCGGTCAAATCTAAGACATTTTAGGTTCCTACCTATCTCCTTCTCAACCTTAGCCAAATACCACTTAAAGAATTGAAAAGCATCAGATTTTTCTTTTAAAAACATCACATGCATCATCCTGTAATGATCATCAACAAACAAAATGAGATCTCTAGCACCACAGTATCTTTGTACACCCATAGGCCCACAAAGGTCAGTATGAACCAAATCTAAAATGTTTTCAGAAGTAAAGGATTTTCTCTTGAAACTTGACTTTGTCATTTTTCCTAGCTGACATTCCTTGCACATCACATTCTCAGGTTTCTTCAATCTAGGTAGACCTCTTAATTTCTTCTTCTTACTTATTTCTACCAGATTATCAAAGTTAACATGACATAGCCTCTTATGCCACAACCAAATATCATCAAGTTGTGCAACCATACGTGCTTCTTCAGATAGGTCAAGATAGAACAAATTACCTCTACTCTGTTCTCCACTTCCGATCAGTTCACCAGTAGTATTAAATATTTTAGCTTTCTTGTGATGAAATTCCACTCAGTAACTAGTGCTATTAAGCTATGCAACACTTAGCAGATTATAGTTTAGACCTTCAACCCAATATGCATTTTCACAACAGATCTTATCAGTCTGTTCAATCAAACCTTTTCCTCTAACAAGACATGGTGCATCATTACCAAATTTTACACTTTTACCTCTATAATGATGTAAGGTATCAAACTTACTCTTGTCACTAGTCATGTGATGTGAACAACCGTTGTCAATAATCCATTTATCATTCTTGTTCACATAGGAGATCAATGCAGTTTTCTCATCCTCCTCAAACTCATCTTTCATTGCAACATAGACTACCTCAATTTCAAAGACATCACTATCAGTGTCAGTTTCTTCTTCAGTAATGTAACAAGATTTCTTACCTTTTCCTTTGTAGTCTTTGTACCTTCAATAGCTTCTATCATCTCTTTTGTCTTTATGTTTTTTGTTTCTTTCTTCATCTTTATCATTCCTGTTAGGACATCTAGCAGCTATATGACCAACTTTATTACATGCAAAACATATAGTAGGGAGTTTACCTTTATATTTCCTTTTCCCCTTCTCAGTCTTCTAGCCATAAGAGCTTCTAGGTCTTTAAGTTCTTCATCAGAAGTGTCACTGCCACTTTCACTTTCACTGATGCATTTTTCTTTTTCTTTCTTTGGCTTATTCAAAACTAATTGTGACTTAAAAGCATATTCAACATTACCAATACTACCCACAATGAAGTTATCATAGTTAGAGAGTTCAAAAGCAGTCATCTTGCTAACCAAACTTTCCAAAGTAAGTACATTTGTAGGGTTACATCTAGATTCCTGAATAGCTAAGATTTTAATAGCATATATAGGACGCAAAGTTCTTAGCACTTTTCCAATTATAGTTTCATTATCAATAGTTCCATTTTCTCCTCTAATAGCATTCACAACTTCTTTTATTCTACCACAATATTGTGCAATGTTCTCACCTTCTTGCATTCTCATTTCATCAAACTTACCTCTGAGACTCTCGACTTTAGCTTTCAGTACATTTATGTCACCACTGTAGATCTTTGCAAGAGTGTCCCACATCTCCTTAGCACTTGTGCAATCCTTAATGCCCTCAAACTTTGGATAGCTTAGGGAAGATGCAATTTCTAGCATTGCCTGATTATGTTCTTGCTTAGCTCTCATTTCCTTGGCAATCAAAGGTGTGACAAGTGAGACATAGTCATTCTCAATATAGTACTTTGCAGAATCACCAATACCAGCCAGATGTAGCTTCATCAAGCTTTGCCATGTAGGGAAGTTTTCCTTATTCAACTTCGGTACCTCCTTCTTATACATCCTGATCATTTCCTTCAAGTCCCTTTAAACTTGATTTTTGTAAACTCCAATAATAAGCAACACAGCTCTGATACCAATTGTTAATATGATTTAGAACAATAGAGTGGGGGGGTGAATCAGTTGTTCTCAGGTCCAGATGTATAAAACAAACTTCAAAAACTTTTCCTTAAATCAGATCTAACAACCAACACCAACTCGGTCATCACTGATTATATAATAGAAACATATAACATTGCAGTCCACTACCCAGTTGTATCTAACTTGTAAAACACATAAATGTTTAAACCAAAACATTCACACAAGCATTGACACTAGGATTTATAGTGGAAACCCAATCTGGGAAAAACCACTTTGTAACATGCTACTATTATTTTCACTCTTCTGAAGTGAACTTGGTTAAAAGCCAACCTTGTCAAAGGTTACAATACACATTGTTAGGTGTGACTCGGTTAAAGGATATCAATCACTCTGTTAGAAGTGAGCCTTGTTATATGACTTACATACACTCCATTAGAATGCAACCTTTTTCAAAGGATTTAAACATATGACTGTTAGGTCAACCTCTATTAAAAGCATTTTGACTGTTACAATGGTTAGAAAGTAGCAACAGTATTGATCTGAAAAACATACAACTCACTTTGCAAATATCAAATCCAATTCCATACACAAATGATGGTTCACTAACTTTGAAACTTTTCCATCTCCATTTTTTATTTCCTCGAAACTTTTCTTCAAGCAACCACCACACTTCTCCTTCAACCTTTTCTGCTTATACAGTCAATAAAATCTACTGATCTTCCAACATCCTCTTTTCACCTATGCACACACATACCTAATGCTTAGGTTCCCTTAATACTTCCTCAATTAGGTTATCTCATCTTTTGCCGCTTAATCTCCTTTGTAGATCTTAGGGTTAGGTTAGATTCATTGAATCTACCCGCTTTATGTTCTTCGACTCCTTTTCTAGAAACATCTCAAATCTCTTAAAGATTTACAATAAAATGTTTTTCAGTGCATTCAATGCTTTGAAACAATTAATAAATAAAGTCAACACATTTTACATAATCCAGGAATTCAACAATGTCGGCTCCAAAACTGAATTCTCTTCAAATATAAAAATACTGATGCTCGGTCAATACTGTGATCAACTACTCAGTCTTCATGTAGAAAGCTCGGTCATTACTAAAAAAAAATGTTTCCTCGGCTAACACTATCTTCCTCAGCAATTAACTAATGTTTGGTTGACACTAGAATTTTTCTCAGCATATAGTAGCTCGGTCGACACTAACATCACTCGGCTTAAACATGATTTCTCCATTTTTGCTTGGTCAAGCCTACCAGTTTAGTCTTCAATCTTACTAGGATAAACAATACATTGTCTCATCATTGTAAAACATAGTCAAGTACAATTTGTAGTATCAAGATAACTCAACCTTTCCTTAGGTGCTATTGTTACCATCCTTTCTTTCCCTTCTTCACAACAATACAATAGATATAGTACTTTCCTAAGTAGTAACAGTCTTACCAGTTAAGGTTTGACATCAATGAAAACACAACAATTTCTTCAATTGCAGTTTCCAACATCAACATAGTTCATTTAACACAACCAAACTTAAAATTAAATTATCTCTATCCCTAAGATAAACTAAGTAGCCTTCATATATTTTATGTCAAATCTTCCTTCCTTCATGGTCATATGATATTGTTTTGATTATATATTGATCTTATTGTAATAAAATTTTGAATGTAAACCTTAATGGCAATGATAAGCCTTAAATGGCAATGATTGATAGTAGATTGGGGCTCATCCAAGCCATAAACATGAAGAATTATTGTAAAAAAAGATGTAAACCATATATATGTGTAGTTGAGGCAAAGAGAAGTTGCACCATATCCATATTAAAATATTAGTTACAATATGAAAATACTAAACTAACTAATTCCTGAGCTCATCTCCGCATATGGCCGCAACAAAGATATGCGATTACAATACAGAGAAGACATTGTAAAAATATAATTTTGGCATTTGCCCTAGTCTGGCATGTTTTGCACTCAAATCCTTCATCACGGATAAGTGGAGATGGGCGGATAGATGTAGATGAGTTGTCATCGACCCAACTAAAGTATCTGCAACCATTATTTCCCTGTGATGACCAATCTACATTAGTTCTTATAATATAATGAATAGTATTCACCTTATAAACATTAAATATATACACATTAACAACCTTTTTTCTATTTGGGCAGCACCAAAATTGTTGTCCAGGGTTGCTATGTGTCTGTGAAGTCTTCAAGACACACTGCCCACCACCACATTGACAATTTGGCACATTGACAAGAGCCATCAAGCCTATATCAATAATGCACCACACCATCGTTACTACATTTATTACATAAATATTATAACATATAATCATATGATTATAATAATCATACATTCACCACTATTTTTCTATTGTAGATTCAAGTACTTAAAAAATGTTTGCAATCAATGGTTTGAACAAAGATGTCATTCTAGGGCAGCAAGGACAATTTAGCTATACTTGAGCTAGAATTAGTCAAATTCAATACTTTCAAAACTAAAATTGAACCTTGTGTCTTCTAGCGCCAATATTTATAAATTTCATGTAACATATGGCACAGTTGGAGATATGACCGTCAACTCACAATAAATAATTTTTAAATAAATTTCCCTTCAGCACGTAGGCACACAACTCCATTTTAGCTCCCAAAAAGATCTTTTCATTAAAATAATGAAAATTTGACATGCAAAGTCCCTAATTTATGTTCCCATGATTTTAAACTTTTTTCCTTGGTTCCAAAAAGCTACAACACTAAGGCACATTGTTGATAACAGACCAATTTGCTAAGGGTAGGGTCTCAAGGTGGGGTCTTCCTATGTTCTTTTCAATATTCATTCTAAAAAGATCAAGTTGTCTTCAATACCCATCATGTTCTTTTCAATCTTTATCATGATCAATCTACCTTAACAGAGACAACACAAAACACTTTCCTAAATCTCCTCACTAGACTAATGAATTTGTGGATATTATTCTTGATGCTGAAGTAAATCAAGAATGTGAAGTTGAAGCAATTACATCAAGCTGCAAATTATCAAGGCTGGAATTTTAAAATTCTTCATTAATCGAGCATCATAAGGAGGCTGAATTATCTCCTCTAATGGTGAACTGTGTTATTTGAAGGTTGAAAACTATTAAAGAGTAGTAGCGATTTGTTTTTAAGGGATTGTTTTTCATTGTGGAGGTCACATTTTGACCAAGGATGCATTTTCAACAAAGGAAGCTCACGCCACCCTTTTTCATTCTTCACATTGTAATTTGGGAGCCGGATAGCTTCAACCAACTCCTAACGTGACCATTTAGGTGTATGCATTTCATGTATGGTGAAGATTTGACATCCCAAGGACATGTGCAGCTATTGTTGGATAGTTGGTGAAGTTTTCAGAAATTTGAGAAATGTTATTGTTATGGGAGCAACTAACCGGCCAAATAGTATTGATCCAACACTCAAAAGGTTTGGAAGGTTTGACAGGGAGATTGATATTGGGGTTCCAGATGAAGTAGGCAGGTTGGAAGTGCTTTGCATCCATACAAAGAATATGAAGCTCTTTGATGATGTACGTATATTGGGGCCTTATTTTTTATACTTCTATATCTAATATTAAATAGTTCTTGGATTTTGAAAGCATTTATTAATCAAGTGCAATAACATGATCAAGAGATGGTTTAATCATTAAGAGTCACAGCTACCAAGAAATAGAGCATCGTGATTACATATAGAGAAGCCATCAAAAGTGCACTATAAATGAACAAAAAAAACTAGAGGATAAAAGAGATGTTACATGTTTGCATCACACATGCTTAAGGAAAAAGTTCCTAATACATCTGAAGAGATTAATTAATATGGAAATGGAATCAAATGTAAGCAACATATGGCATTAATTTTCAAAGACAATGACAATTTAAAAGAATTGGAAAAATACAGTGTACAAGCAATGGTAGTACACCATGGGAAGTCACAATAAGTATGAACCTGTAGAGGATTTTCATTGCTTCCTAAAAGAAGATCATTTTCAGAGTGAGATTTAGCTACATAGAGGTGATGTTCTCGTAAATTTTGGTTTCTTTTATTCGAAAGAGGGTTTGTGTTTTGAGTTGATTGGTTTATGAGAACATCACCTCTATGGAAAAGGGTTTAGGTGAACATCACCTCTATGAAAGGATTTAGCTACATAGAGGTGATGTTATCATAAACCCTTTTTCATGAATTTGAAAGAGGCAGATGTTCTAAATAAAATATTAGCAAGATATTTGTTTCACTAGTTTGAGTTTTTGTACTAAACCCAGATTCTTCATTCATTACCATGAAATATTTTCTAACAGAGGATATAATAGATGGATTAGTATCTCTTATATTTTTTTCTAATGGGACATGTAAAGTGAAATCTTAAAATGCAATAAAAACTATCCCCTGTGACAGGACTGGTCACCAAACAATTTTGGCACGGTTTGGGTCTTTGTGTTTAAACTTCCCAAAGGGCTCATTAAGATAGTCACCTTGACTTAATTTAAATTCTTGGATAGAGTATCCCTCAAAGGAATTTTTAATCTTTTGGAGGGGAATCAGTGATCATAGAGTATTTTTAATCTTATGAAATCATTTACAAATTTGAGCAATACGAAAAAAAAAATAGTGCAGGTAGTAATATAAACAAGAACATATACAAGAAATATAACTCAAGATGTGTCTTGAGTGGAAACCCTCCCAGGGAATAAAACCACTTGCTAGTTTTCCTCACTAGCTTATCTTGTAATATCCTTTGTACAATGCCTCACTGGCTGATTATTTGTCTCACTGACAGTGCTATCTCACTGACAGTCTTTCTTATATGCCTCACTGAACTTTATCAATGCCTCATTGGCCTTTTACAACTTTATAATTTCCATTTCTCAAATACAAAGTATTATATCTGTTTCATTTTAATATAGTCTCTGGTCTTGCGTCATCTAAGACTCAGAGAGAAAGTTTGTATCAAATACATCATAATAGTATATATATATTGCTATATATAATACTATTAAGTATTTCAAAATTGCAGTATATAATAGAGCACTAAATATTGCAGTAGAATAAATTATAAAACAATACATTCCTTTTTCATCTTTTGAAAGATATTTCTTCTCAGTATAACTCTCTACAATGGAGAGCAAAAGAATAATATATTTATACTGTCTTTCACCTTTGATCTGAAATAAATCCTTTTCAAAAACTGAATATCATGTCTAACTATCACAAAGCAGTTTTCAAAAAAGAATGCCTTAACAAAATAATAACCATTTTCTATTTTGAGATAACCATAACAATGTCTTTTTTTATCTCCAATAAGTCTGAATAGTGTCTCTAACAAATAGTCTTCAAGAACATTTACTATTTTCAAATAATAATCCTAAAACTGTCACAATTTCATTTCTTACACAATGTGTTAACTTGTTAAGTAAACCCTCCATAAACACAACAATGGTTTACAAACTGAACAATGACCCAACATAGGGTTACATTACAATTAGTTCAAAGACTAACACAATGTATCTTAACCATACTCCAAAAAAAAACCTTACTCAAACTAGGGTTTGACATATAATCACAGGCAAGAGAACTCAAAATGAGGTTTAAGATTTTAATGAAAAATCAACAATATGTATGAAGCCCAATATGAAATAGGGATATAAAAAAGAACTATCCACACAAGTTATAGAGACTAAAGCCTTGCCATTGAGCCATACGGGTATAACACAAAACTTTACCACAATTTAGAAAACCTGAATGATATCATACCACTATTTACTTCAAAACTAACATGGGTGCTAAAACCAAATAGAGAGTTTATCAAGATAATAGTTGTTAAAACAGATTTACATAAACCAATTAACTCAAAACACAAACCCTTTTTCGAATAAAAGAAACCAAAACTATTTTTAGCAATGATAACACATGCGATGTTCACCTAAACCCTTTTTCATAAACTTCCCAAAGGGCTCATTAAGATAGTCACCTTGACTTAATTTAAATTCTTGGATAGAGCATCCCTCAAAGGCATAGGTCTTGGGTCCTATTCAAACTCCCAATATTCATAAAACTCCTCCAAAAGCCAAGATGCCTGATACTCAGTTTTGTACAGTAGGTGCATCTTAGGCTTTGTTCTTTTCCAAACCAATGATGGATTATTTTAGTGGTGAGTATTTCAAGTCTAAATCCATGATTTAAGGTTCTAATTTAAAGCCAAACAAAAGTTATGGGGTAGGGTTCCTTCTATCTATTCCTCTCTACCGGTCACATAGGGATGCCCGGTTAGGTTTTCAACAAGAACTCTCTACAAAAAAAACCATCCAATCCAAGACCAAATTCAATTGAAACTAGACTCACATACCTCTCATTCAAGTGTGGAATCAAAATTTCTCCATGGTTGAAACAATAGATATTGGCCAGGAAATTCGACAACCCTACTTCTACGCCCAAACCCACTTGAAATTGACTGTTAGTCAATTTCTTCTAGATTTATCAACCAATGAATCTCAGACTTGTTGCAAAAGGAAAATATGAGCACCAAAAATCTTCCTATGGTGTTCAATCAGTCATTCCAATCCACACGGGTATAGGAAAATTCAAACAATAGTAAAAAAATGTTAAAATACAGTTTTCTTCAATTTCATTTTGCAATATTTCTTAAATCTGTTACAGCCAACCTTTGCAAGGTTCCTTGTAGCTATTCCTCTCTACGGGTCATAGGCAACCCTTATAGGCAGTCCTCCTTCATGCGCTGCAAGCTTATCTAATAATGAAATGAGATTTGAAATCTTTTTTTTAAATGCCCATGTTGGTCGAACTTTTGACCTACATGGTATTCGTCACACTTTTGACCAACACAGGCATGGATTAAAAAAAATAAAAAATTTCCTTCTATAATCTGACCAACCTAAACCTTTTTATTTGATGGTCAAAATTTTTGGTACAAAACTAGGTCAATTGTACTAGTGTGTGACTGATATGTTGTACTAAAGTTCTCTTCATATGTTCCAAATCTAGGACTCTTGGAATCCCGTCCATTGAATTTCTTCCACCATTCCAATAAGGTCCTATAGTGTAAGGGAATCTCCTCAAAAGATGGAAAAACATATAAGTGATCAAAGATGAAAATCTAAACTAGGAGTTCTTAGTATTCTTGATCTTCTCAAGATTTTCAATCCACTGAATTCTCAAAATCTCACACATATCTACTTCAACTTTGTCAATACACATAAGATAGGATGCTTGTACCATACTTGCTACCATGTCATCTTCCCTAGAACTTGTACGAAATTTTGTGGTTAAATCCTTACATACATATATCACATCATCTTGTTCAATCTTGCTTATGACTATACATCTTCCATTGTATGAAGACTTGGTGTTATCCAACACTTTTTTCTTAACATTATTTTCATTTAAAGGAATTGCTCCTGTCTTAGACAATCCTGTAACCTCATATATAAGATCAGCTATAATATCTACAACTCTATCATCCAGCCAAAACTTTCCATTATGGATTCTACTCAAAATGATTTTGGTCCATTCGTCATTCTGAAATTCATAGTGAAATTTATACTTAATAATATCCATTTGACCCAAATGTTCAAATCCCTCTTTGTAGGTCATGTCCTATTTGTATATCTTATTGTACTCCATGGTCAAACTACCATCTCCTACTGTTTCAAACTTGCATTTCAAATGCCCTTTTACATCTTCCAAATATAAAACTCCATCTAGAATGGTCGATAAAGCCAAACTAGGGTCTTCCTCTAAGGGTTCTACTGATTCCTTCTTTATCTTAGGTCTCACTGTGTCTCTGATGTTGTGAGCTAGTGATGCATCCATGATTCTACTAAAAAGTAATTGCTTTTAACAATGATTTCTTAGTTAAATACCTTAGAATCATGATTTAGGGCTTTGTGTAGATCTAGCGAAGAATCTATCTCCAAATCTTGCAAATTACTTTCAATCTCCACTGGCTAGCTCTCTAAATCTCTTGTAAACACTTGAATGATCAAATGATGTCAATAATCCACTTTTATCCTTCAAATATTTAAAGACATTGTCATCGCATTAATTTATTAAGCACATTCATGCTAAAAGTTGTTCCTAGTTACTTGCAAAAGATCTTTCTTTTCGTGTAATCACATACATGTTCATAAATTCATGCGCTCTTAACCATAGCTTTCTTATATCATATTCTAGCTCATATTAAATTTGCAAGGCTTAATTCAACTTACTCTAAATTATTTACTATGTTGATGCTTATTCTAGTTCATGAAATTTGATGCTTAATTATTTTGAGATGAATTTGGAAATGATTCATACTTACTCTCAAGTACTTCACCTGTCTGATTTCTTGATATACTGAGTGTGTTTTCTTGATCTGTATCTTTGAAAAACTCAACTTCTTCCAAGTTACTGCAACTTTCTTTCTAACTGTTGTTAGTGTTCACATTTATCCTGGTATAGTTTACATTTCTTCTACGATTAGGATTTCTCATGTTGTGTATTCTACAATACATTGTTGTGTGACCCGTGTTATTGTATATCTGACAAACTATAACATTATTTCCATATCTTGGTCATGACTGACTAATTTGTAATCTACAATTTCTGGCAATGTGTCTAAATTTGTTGTATCTATAACACACAACTCTATTTCTTTTGTTCATTTCTCCAATAGGTCTCTTATCTGTAGGGTTAGTATTTCTAAACATTCTACTATTACCATTATCATTAGATCTAGGTTTCTTACAATCAATAGCTCTATGTCCAAAACCATGACAATTATAATAATAACCATAGATAGGTTTGAATTGCTTACCTATACAATCTCTCTTCATGTGTGTAGTACCCAGCCATAGTTTTCTTTCAGTTTTCAATTGCCATACTCTTTTAGGATATTATTTCAATTGATTGGCCCAATTCTTTTAGGTTACATTTCACGTGATCAATTATTATTTCAATGGATGATGATTCTGGATTATGATAATTATGTGTTTATCATGTGATTGCATAGATTAGATGATTATATTATCATGATGCGATGTTTTATGTTTTATTATGGTTTATGATGTTACTGTTGGCAATTTGGCTGATTTGGTTACATAGATGTTTTCATTATGGAAACATATGATCTACATGAAGATCGCATAGGTCAGAGAGTTAGTATGTCAGAACGCAATACAAAATTGTCTAAGTATGAGATTGTGTGTTTTTGCTAGTGAACTAGGAGACAATTTTAGTTGGTGATGTTGATTAGAGTAAGTTCAATGCTTGCGCACTTGAATATAGACTCTATCATGAATATAGAATACTCACCTCAGAGCACAAGTCAGTATGACATGTACAGAAGGAGTTATGATAGTTTTACTGAAGACAGAGTTAAGTCGACAAGACAGAATTTGAAGACATAATTGATAAAGAGTTAAGGGATTATTTTGTTTATAAAAATAATGACTTAGAAATATAAAGGGATGACATCCTAGATGTTAACCCTTGGATAAAGATATTTTTTAATATGCAAGCCGACCAAAAGAAGTTATTTGTATTAGTAACTTGTATAAAGGCAAGATGATGTAATGTAAAAAAAAAGTAATTGTATGTATTGAAAAAGAGATATATGATGTATATATGTGATAGTAGAGCAGTGAAAAGATATTGATGCAAGTAGTATAAGGTTATGTACCTTGACCTCTTTTGTAATCAGTAAATATTGTATATTACTTGTTTGGGCAGTGGGCTCATCTAGTAATCACATTTTGTACTACCAACTCCTAACAGGGTTAGGGCTTCTAACAAGGCCTATAGTCCCTTAAGCAGGACTGAGACACTATATGTATGTAATAGACTCCTAACATGGTCAACATCCTTAATAGGATACTTTTGATTAGTGGATCTTTGTGGGTACCATCCCCACCAGGGTTTTCCCTTGGCCAGGGTTTCCTCAAGAACAACTAATGTGTTATGAGTTCTTTTGTTTTATTGCTATGCATGTTATTTATATTTCTATGTTATGCAAGCATTAAGGTTTTCTATTATATCCATAATTGGGCAAGAGAAAAATATTTTGGAATACTGATTCACCCCCCCTCTAAGTATTCCCTATTTCTAACAATTGGTATCAGAGCTTAGTTACTCAAAAAAGAATCATTCAAGGAAAGACTAGCAGCTTGAGTAAGATCTCTGTGGATATGGATCAACTTTAGAAGAATCTTGAAGAAGCTCTTGAATAGATTGATATGCTTAATGAAGAAAGAGATACTTTGAAAGGAAAATATGATGATGCAAAGAACCTCATTGAGAAACTAAAAAACAAGTTGGAAGATCTAAAATCTGAGAAGGAATCTAAAATTCACTTTGAAGATTGTGATAACAACTTAGAAAAAGAAAATGAGATCCTTAAACATGAACTGAAGATAGCAAATCTGAAGCTAAGTCTAAAAGATGGAAATAGCAAGAATGAAGCAAATTTAAAATCTGAAAATGAAAATCTAAAACATGAAAATGAAGGTCTAAAATCTAAACTTGGCAAGGTAACATCAGAACTTGAGAAAGTCAATTTGCAGTATGCTAAACTTGAGAAATACAATACAATTGTGAAAGGAGAACTGACTCAATCTAAGCAGCAACTTGAAAGACTATATTCAACTAGTGAGAAGATAGATGAGAAAATATCTTATCAGAAACCATTCTATGATCAAACTGGTCTTGGAATGAACATATTCAAAACAAATGAAGAAATCAAGGAACCAAATCTGAAAATATCTAAAAGATTAAATGAGAAGAAATTTGAAGAGAATAACAAATCTGAAGATACATCTAAGAAGGAAGAACCACCTAAGCAAGAGGAATCACCTAAAGGTATGTGAAAAGAATTCAAAGGTAGATGTTTTACTTGTAATACTATTGGTCACATGAAGAAAGATTGCATAGGTAAGCAATTCAAACTTCTTAATGGTTATTGTTATAATTGTCATAGTTTTGGACATAGAGCTCTTGAATGCAGAAAACCATGCAGATAAGAAACCTACTGAAGATATGGACAGAAGAAATGGAGTAGTATGTTATAGATGCAACAAGGTTGGAAACATTGCTAGAAATTGCAGATCACAGATCAATCAACCTGGATCAAGATATGGAAACAATGGAATAGTTTGTCAGATATGCAACAAGATTGGACATACAACAAGGTTTTGTAGAATGAACAATAGAGTTTTTCATCCTAACCCTAACCCTAGAAATCATGCAAGAAGAAATGAAGATGCAAGTAACAATCAGAAAGGATGTTGTAGTAATTTAGATGAAGTAAAGTTTGTCAAAAGCATAGATCAAGGAGACATATTCAACATTGAAGGTAATCAGGAAGGTGAAGTATCAAATGGTAAGAATGTATCTTTACCCAACCCATCTCTAAGTACTTAATTTATGAAAATTACAGTAGAATAGGAACTTAGATTAGTGTAGAATTTGATATATGATGAATTAAGTCTTGCACAGTTAATGGAAGGTATTATATGATGTACTAATGCTATGGTTAAGAGCGCAAAGAAAAATATTATGTTTTGTGAGATCGCAAGAATTTTTAAGTTTTGCAAGTTAACAGAATCAACTTTTTGGAAAGAAGCGGCAAAAGAATTGAGTGCAATGCCAGATCTAAGTGAGATTGAAGTAATAAAAGGTCATGATCGGTATTATTTGATCATCAAAGTGAATTCAAGTGATAAGGAGATCAAAGAGCAGTGATTGGAAGCATTTAGAAAGGATTTGGTGAAGAATTTGTGAGTCGAATCTACGCAAGCCCTAAAACTGTGAAATCGAGGTATTTTACTTAGCAGATCTTGAAATCAGTTAAGGAATTAAAGGAAGTTATGGATATTTCATTGATTCACAATTTCAGAGATAAAAATAGACCTAAGGTTAAAAGGGAACTAGTAGAACCCTTGGAAGATGATCCTAGGTTAGCTTTGTCATTCGTACCAGATGGAGTATTACATCTAGAAAATGTTAAAAGTTATCTTGGATGCAAACTAGAGACTCTTGATGTTAGTGATTTCACCAAGGAATACTAGAAGATCTACAATCAAGACATTTCACTGAAAGTAGGGTATGAGCACTTGAAAGACAATGAGATCATTAAGTATGCAATGCAATATGAATTTGACAATGAAGAATGTACTAAGATAATCCTAAGCAAAATTCATAATGGGAAGTTTTGGCTAGATGACAGAGTGATAGATACCACAGATGATTTGATTCATGAAGTAACTGGCCTATCTAAAATTGGAACCATTCCTTTGAATGAGAAGAACATGAGAAAAATAGTCATAGACAACACAAATTCATCCTACAATGATAGAGGAATAATGATAAGTAAGATTGAACAAGATGATGTCAGACACTTATGTAAGATCCTAACAACTAAGTTTTGTGCAAGCTCAAGAGAAGATGATATGGCAGTTGGAATGATACATGTGGCTTATCTGATGTGTGTGGATAAAGTACAATTTGATATGTGTGAAATTTTGAGAATTCAACTGTTTGAGAATTTGGAGAAGATAAAGAAGGCTAAGTATTCACAGTTTAGGTTCTCATCCTTAATTACCTGTATGTTTTTTCATTTATTGAGAAGATTTCCTTACACCATTGGAAATGACTGGAATAATGGCCAAACTATAATGGAAAGAATTAAAAAATTATACATGAGGCATGTTATTGATAAAGTGAATGAGAGTGCAGTATTGGTAATTAAAACTTTTCAGAATTTGATGTCAAGCAGATCAAGGATCCCACAGTCTCTTGTGGAAAAGTATAAAGATGAAATATGTTTTATGGTTGATACTGACTTTACATACATTGAAGCAGTGGAACCTAGAGTAGAGTTCATAGACCCTCTTGACTATGAAATATCTAAGATTGAAACTGAAGAGTATGTGAGCAGATTGCTTAAGTACAAGATTGATACTCGTAGTAATAGGTTTGGAACCTTTGAGGAGAACTTCAGCTCCACAAAGGCAATTCTTGAAGAAAAATAGTCAAAGAAAAGAGTTGAGAGTACAATAAAGAAAATCCTAAAAGATACAGGGATGACTGAGCATGAATTTTTGGTAGCCAAGTAGAAAGCAGCAACAATTAGAGAGATTGGATAGAAAGAAATCTTATCTGTACCACCTTTATCATCAATTGTAGTACAACAAGGAGAACCACAAGTTAAGGTGAAAGTGGAAGAAATAGAGGACCAAGAAACAAGAAAATCTACTAGGTCAACTTCCTCCACACCTAGCAAAAGAGTAAAAGAGATTGCTACTGGACCAAGTAAGAGGTAGAAGACTTTGGTGCCACCAGTTCAGAGAAAGATTGTAGAAATCAGAGATGATGAAGATACACCTGTCAAGAAGAAAACATGGAAACCTAGAATTGAGAGAGTAAATGAAGAAATTATACAAGATGGAGATTTTACTAAGATGAACAAATATTATCACCTATATGATTATGCATAAAGATTGAATTTAGAGAATGCAGTGGTCAAGCATATGATTCTATCTAATAAAAGGTTTGATACATTCAAGGTAAGATACTTGATGAGTTATACAAGAAACTTGTAAATAGGAGGAAGAGAGCATCAGATGAAGATACATCTATTAGAGAAAATCTTGTGAGAAAACTCTGTGATGTGAAAGATGATGAACACCTTAAACAAATCATGAAGGCTCTAAACACTCATTTGAGAATTAAGAAGAGGACTATTCAGATTATGGGAGGAAAATATGAAGAAGTTAATGCAGAAATAGAGCAAGAAATCATCAAGGTTATGATAGAGATTGATGAAGAACCATCAATTACAGTAGGAGAAGTAGAACAAGAGGACATTCCCTCTCCACCAGCAATAAACATTAAGGACAAACCCATGAATATTGAAGGAACTAAGATCACCTTGGATAGCGATGATAACTTATTCAAGAATTTGGAAAACATTGTTGACAATTTTCCTTTTGAAGAATCAGAGAAGATAGAAACCACAATTAAAGAACCCAAAGTGACAGAGATGCAAGCACTTGATCCCACTCAAGATGAAATCAGTCTTACACGTGAGACTGGAAAGAAGAGTCAAATTGGATCTATGTTTGAGAACTTGGAAAAGGAAGTAGATGATGATGATCAAATGGAATTGATCACATCCTTGAATAAAATCATTGGAAAGAACAAGAAAGTAAAAAGTCTTGAAGGATGCTTGAAGGAGCTTACTGAGAAGCTACAAGGTATTGTAACTACATAGATTACAGAGACTAACCCTCTAGAGAAAGCAAAGAAAGTAATGAGTGCTTTTGATAATGAATTCACAAATCTATCTAATATAGCAAAAGTGAAAGCTCAAGCAGCTTATGAAGCCAAAACACTTTTGGACATTAGCCAAAATATCAAGAATGATATTAATAATCTTGATATCTATATAAAGGACTTGAGGAAGAATCTAGAAAGAGGTAAATCCTTGTACATTCAGTGTACAAAATCAGAGACTTTGGTAGTAGAAGAAGATCAGAAGATGAAGATGAAGGAAGTAGAAATTCAGAATGAAACAAACCTTTTGTCAAGCCCCAATATGAAGGTATTTGATATTGAGAAGAAAATTCGTAAGATTTATGATGAGATGAGAATATTGCAAGATGACAAGGACAAGAAAATGAAAAGATTCACTCTTTTAAGAGAGCACATTTATGTGAAATTAAGCATTGTTGAAGGACAACTGAAAGAGTGTCTTTTAGCCAAGACAACTTTTCAAAAGTTTAGCTTTGAGAATCTTCGAGCATGTGAGATAGCATCTTATGGATTATGTGCACTACTCAGTGTGGAAGATTCAATCAAGAAGTCATGGGAGAAAGAGTTAGAAGTAATAAAGATTGATTTTGCAGATTGTGTTGCAAGCCTACCAGCTTTGCAATACTAAATTAAGGTATAAAATCTTTTTTGAACATAGTTTTGTAACCCTCCTACCTTTTTTTGTCATTGTTGTCAAAGGGGGAGATATATATATATAGCAGAAAATTGATAAGGATTTATACTCTTAGGGGGAGTACTATATAAGGAATAATATTTTTGGAGTTATAAGGATAGTATATATGTATTTTATACTATGGCCACAATTTTGAAGTTTTTGAGTCTAGGACTTAGCCAATTTTCTCATATGTTGCCACCAATGACAAAGGGGGAGATTGTTGGCAATTTGGCTGAGTTGGTTACATAGATGTTGTCATTATGGAAACATATGATCTACATGAAGATCACATAGGTCAGAGAGCTAGTATGTCAGAACACAATACAAAATTGTCTAAGTATGAGACTGTGTGTTTTTGCCAGTGAACTAGGAGACAGTTTTAGTTGGTGACATTGGTTAGAGTAAGTTCAGTGCTTGCACGCTTGAACATAGACTCTATGATGACTATAGAAGACTCACCTCAGAGCGCAAGTCATTATGACATGTATGAAAGGAGTTATGACAATTTTACTGAAGACAGAGTTAAGTTGACAGGACAGAATATGAAGACAAAATTGATAAAGAGTTAAGGGATTATTTTGTTTATCAAAATAATGACTTAACAATATAAAGGGATGACATCCTAGATGTTAAACCTTGGATAAAGATATTTTGTAATATGCAAGCCGGCCAGAAGAACTTATTTGTATTAGTAACTTGTATAAAGGCAAGATGATGTAGTGTAAAAAAAAAGTAATTGTATGTACCAAAAAAGAGATATATGATGTATATATGTGATAGCAAAGCAGAAAAAAGATATTGATGCAAGTAGTATAAGGTTATGTACCTTGATCTCTTTTGTAATCAGTAAATATTGTATATTACTTGTTTGGGTAGTGGGCTCATCTGGTAATCACATTTTATACTACCAACTTCTAACAGGGTTGAGGCTTCTAACAAGGCCTATAGTCCCTTAATCAGGATTGAGACACTATATGTATGTAATAGACTCCTAACAGGGTCAACATCCTTAACAGTATACTTTTGATTAGTGGATCTTTGTGGGTACCATCCCCACCAGGGTTTTCCCTTGGCCAGGGTTTCCTCGAGAACAAATAATGTGTTATGAGTTATTTTGTTTTATTGCTATGCATGTTATTTATCTTTCTATGTTATGCAAGCATTAAGGTTATCTGTTATATCCATAATTGGGCAAGAGAAAAAGTTTGTGGAATACTGATTCACCCCCCCTCTTAGTATTCCCTATTTCTAATAGTTACTGACCCCATACTTGCATGTGTATGGTTATCATGTGTGTGTACCTGTTTGGCTTGTTTGTGTGGTAGAGGACGGAGACGTAGTTACTTGCATTGTCAAGATCCGCACGTTTGACCGTACCCTATCATTGTTTGCTATATTATATTGAATGTACATGCTTCTTCTTGTGATGTCAAGTTTATAAGTACAGGGCATCATCTTCCCTGAATTGGCAACAGTGAGCGTGCCCATAAATATTCATCTCAATTGTAAAGGGGGGAGGTAACAGTCAGACTCGAAACCCTAACCTAAGCCTATTTGTCCTAGGATTGGATGAGTATAAGTTTGACTACCTTACCCAGATTTGTTTAGTTGACGTGAATTTGTGGATCCCTTCTTTGAGCATGTTTGGCTTTTATTTTGTTTGGCCTCAGTTGTTTGATTTTATAAGTGGGTGATTTTCTATGATTTATTGATTTGATTATTATAGTTGAAATTTAATGTTAATTATAATTCTATGTTTATTTGGGAAAATTAATTAAAATTTAAATATTTGAATATTTAGATTTAATTAATTATTTAATTGAAATTAGAGATAGATATGCTTTTATGCTTTATTAAATAATTAAATATTTAATTGCATGGTTAATTATGCTTAAAGTATTTAATCTATTTAATATAAATTTTAACTAATTACATGTGCATTAGTAATGTTGAAAAGAAATTTGTTTTCAAAAGTTAACAACTTGTTTCTAAGTGTTAAAGTTGAGTTGTGCAAATAAAAGTTATTTTAATTATTAAATTAGGATTTACTTTCAATTTCTGATTGGAGTTAATTTAGGAGTTGACTGGTGAGTTGTCATTAGGGTTTACATGAAAGGGGGAAATTAAATCTCTATTAGGGGAATTGTCTTTCGTTTTGAGAGGAGACAGGTTTTGGAGGAATTGGGAGAGAGCTTGGTATTTTGGCATCTTGAGATTTTGGGTGTTTTCTGTGATTGCATGATACTTGTTGAAAGCTTTGTTTGTGCATCTGAATTTTTGGTGCTCACATTCTACGTGGACCCAAATCTATATGTTGGATCCAATCTTGGAGGAATTCTAGTGTCTATAGTTCTTCAAAGGTTTTCAATTTCAGTTGTTTGCATTGGATCTAAGGTAGGATTTGAAAATCTTTCTTTTTAGTTTCTATTTTGCATTTATTTGGTTTTCCCTGTTTGAGCAATTTCTATATGTCTCTATAGATAGATCTGGTGTTTTTATTGTTTTGGGTATTTAAAAAACCCTAGATCAGTTGATTTATAGATTTCATTAAAACTTGGTACAACAGGGTTATGCTACCAAAATTTTGTAGAAAAATTCATCCCAGATCTCATAGAAAACAAAAAATCAAACCTAGACTATACTTAGACTATTATGCTTGGTTAAATAAATTGCTTGAGAAAAAGAAAATCAATTTTAGATGAAAAAATTCAATTCTTGCAAAATTGACATTATGTAATAAAAAGTATAGTAAGAAAATTAAAATTAGACTGTAAAAATTAAAAGGGCAAAAAAAAAACATGGAGAAAAAGTCAAAATATAATTTTTCTATCAATAATTCAGATTTATTTAATTTATAAAGAAAAGAAAATGTCTTGGTAATCACATTTTTTTGTAAAAACATGCTATTAAAAAATTGTATAAATTAAAATTAAAAATTATATATTTTAATGGGAGGCAGGCTTCACAGCCCCACCCCCCACACACGCACCCCCTTGGGCCGTGTGAAGCTCCTACGGGGACAGTCGCATCGGCCCCATGGGGACTGCCATTCATAGCCCCCTAAGGGGACTAACAAGGTAGTACCCTTGGGTACCGCCAGCGGTGTGGGGAGGGGTGTCGTGCACCCCCCCCCCCCCCCCCCCCCCCCTCCCCAACACTAATGTAATTTTGTTTTATTAATTTTTTTTTAAAATTTTGTTCTAATACAATATTTAAATTTATTTTTTATTAAATGTTTTATTAAAATTCTTAAATTATGTTATTTAAATTAAATTAAAATTATATTAGGTTTTAGTTTAATTTAATATTTTTATTAAATATAATTTATTTGATGAATAATTAGATTAGTGAATTTATTCATATAGTAAAATATACTTTGGTTATATATCTTTTGGTAAATAATTTAGTTGTTTTATTCGTGCAAATAGACAAAATTTAATTCCATATTTATTCTTGTGATGTAGTGTTTATTTAAATATACATATTTGTACATAAATTTTTGTATATTTTTAAATGGATAAATTTTGGATAAATGTTATGCATTTATTGTGATTGGGCATTTTTGTTTCTCAGCTCGAATCTATTAGAGACTTTAGAGAACTTTCTTTTATATTAATATGGTTTGATGAAACATGACAATCTGTTTTCTTGGAAGATAAACGACTCTATCTATGGACTAAGTTTTGCGTTCGTTATGCGTAATGTTTCATTTATTTAGTTCTCTATGATGTAAATGTTATAATTATTTCTGAGTGTTTTCTATTGCGTGTATGTGTTAACGGGGCATTAGATGACCTAGGGGGATAACAAAGGCTGGGGTATGAGTCTTTTAGACTTGTTTTCTATTTTATGATATGTCATGCGTGTGTTGTGCTTTATTGCCCTAAATTGATCATATAGGCTCATGTTGTACTGGATTTTTGTGAATGGTATCTATAGTCATATTTGGATTCTTGTATTTCATTCTAGATTTTTGACTACCTGATTTTATACCTATGTTAGATCTATGTGGGCTCTATGAGCCTAGGGTAGGTTACCTAGATATGTAGTAGGGGGTGACTTGCAATAAGTGTTGGGGCCCACAAGTGGCTTCCAAGATCACTTATTGTAAGTAATCTTAATCAAGTGAAAACCTAATATGTAATTAAGGGGTATTTAAATGAACTTAATAAGATGTGTTTCCTCACCCATGCTTGAGCACTAGTATAGACTAAGATGGAGGATGAGATGATGCTTGTTGCCTTGAGAGGTGTGTGTCTGGCATAGTTAATGGCCTTGTCTGTATGAGAGGTCATTGATACCGTGTATGGTCACTTGAGTGCCAAGGTCCAGAGAGACTACCAGGATGAGACTTAAGGTTTAGACGTACATGATGACACCTTCCTATGCATAGTCAAGTTATCCTACATGTGTCAGTTACCTCTGGATTAGTGAGTCTTACTTGTCACTATATTTTGTTCACCTAGAGTTAGAGAGCCTTCAGCATCCGCTTGCTTTCTAGTTTTATCTTGCCTTGGTTTTTTTTATCTAAGTGGGGTCTGTTGTTATCTCCTCAGCACGATGGGGTAGACCTTTGTGGATCTACATGGATGGGTGGTAGTGATTCTAGACCTTTGTGGAGCTTTCAGGATCTACTTTCTTTATGGTTTTATCTTGCCTTGGTTTTTGTTATATGAGTGGGGTTTGTTGTTATCTCCTCAACACGGTGGGGTAGACCTTTGTGGATCTACATGGACAGGTGGTAGTGATTCTTTACCATTTGAGATTTGGCATCTTGGTTCCAGTGCTTGATGGTGCTTTTGCAGTTGGGCTCCTTATGACTCTTCATTGGTGGATTATTATTATCTTCATTATTTTGTAATCTTCTATTAGACTATCGCATGTGATACCTAATCTGGATATTGTACTATTATTGTTAGAGTTGATTACTGTTATCTCTATTGAGCATTAAAGGTTGTCATTAGTATCAAAGGTTATCAAAGATATCAGTCGATTACTTATATTATCCTAGTCCATAAAAGTGAGCATCATGAGCCAGTTGGTTTACTCTTTACACCGAGCACATAACAGCTTTATCGAGCACCAGACACCGACACCAAGTGATAGTAAACACCGAGTGTCAGTAATAATCACTGAGCTATTTATACAATGTTTACCAAGGATCATATGAAAATGGTATAATAATCATGAATGGCACATTCTTCTATGCAAATGGTTATAGCAGAATCAGAAATTTTTTTACCAAGATCAAGTATCATTTATTGTTGAGATACGATGAAGATCTTTTGTAAATGTTAGATCTAGGTTATTTTTATACACCGTTGATCTTAGGGTTTTCTCTAAGATATTGTAACCTAATTTTGTTAAGCGGCATAAAGTAGTATGCTATATAATTGTATGTTTACACCATTTTGTTGTGAACTGTTGTATGAGTGAAGAAGCACTTGAAGCACTAGCCAACCTTCAAGATTATCAATTTATAGACAGAGCATAACAACATTCAGAGATAATCAAATTGAGCATAATCAGAGCAGGCTAACCGAGCAGTTCAGAGCAGAGATTCATCATAGTAAAGGCGATATACATTCAATACTTTATTGATCTATATCAGACAATCTAATTTTTCATTAGCAGATAGTTACCTATTGCTTTCTAACAATTGTAATAGAGTTTTGGTTAAATCTCTTAACAGAGTAGACTTAACAACCTTTTGTAAATCTCTTAACCGAGTACACACTCAAGAAGTGTTGTTAAAATCCTATAACTAGGTAGATCTAGCTAATCTAATATGTTACTCCTAATAGGGTAAGACCACTAGAAGTGATCACCACTTGTAGCCCTAACAGGAAAACTTTTTCTATCTGGAGTAGTGAAGAATTTGTGGGTGTCATCCCCACCGTAGTTTTTACCTTCTAACAAGGGTTTCTGCATTACCAAAATACTTGTGTTATTGGACTATTATATTGTTGATTTCATGTTATTTACTTTCACAAGTTGAATGGATGAATGATACATGTGCATTAGATACAAGTTGTTTTGGAAGGTTACATTGTTTACTCTTATAGATCTAAAAGGTTGATGTGTTAAAGTTTTTGTGGGCACCAATTCACCCCTCCCCTCTCAGTACCCTATCTCTCCCAATTCCAACAATTGGTATTAGAGCTCAGTTCTCTTATTGGACAGTTTAACCACTGAAGGGTAAAGATCTAAGTCATGGAGAGGTATAAGTTAGATAAGACTATTGAGAATCAGAAGATTCCAATGTAGATGTTCATTGAATAGTATAAGCAAGCTAAGGAAGGACTGAAGAAATTACTAGTTAAAAGGAAGAACCTAGCTATTGTGCAAAATGAGATTGGCTACCATGAAGAAGTAATTAATGATATATTTGAACACATTGGATCTAGTTTAGGGAGTATTTTTGATGGATCTGAAAGTATAATCTCTAACTTGTTGATGAAGGGTGCTCCCCTTAATACCACAAACACATAACAGAAACAGAGAAACAACAACAATATGCAAGAACAAAAAATTGGCTTCTTATTATCTCCACAAATGTGGAATTACAAAATTTCAGAATTACAATATGCAAAGCCACATGGGAATTCCCTTACAATATTTTGTAGGATAAATCCTTGAATTATTACCCAGATCTACTACTCAGAATTGCCTAAGACAATAATACGGTCCTTCTTTATATAGGCAATTTCCACCGCCCGAGAAGGTTCCAGAAATTTAGCCCAAAGGGCCAACCAAACTTAGAATTATTTTATTTTACAATTTATTACATCAAAGTCAGCTCAAAATAACTTTTGAAACCCAAACAAAAATTTTGAAGGAAAATTATTTTTTGCCATTTCAGTTGACCCAACTTCCGTAGACCATAAGTCATCGCCAATTGCTCTGATTGACTATTACAACCCCAATTTGGAAAGGCCACAAAGCGCTCTACAAGATTGATTGGCACAAGTGCTTGTCACTCAAATTTTCAACCTCATCCGGAGCCTCTAAAGCCTTCAAATCTGAGTTCAAAGTTTCTGTACCCTGCTGCCAATACCGAAAATCTTCAATATCTACAAAGCTAGACTTAATCTATCAATGCAACTTTACTGGCAGGCTGATACGACTGAGAGGAACCTCCACATGTGAAATCAGAAAATTTCAAGATCGTATGACCAACTTACTAAAAATAGAAAGTTTCCATAAATAGTAGCTCTACACAACATAGCCCTTATTGAATACAAAAATAGAAATATTTTTGGGTGATGCAAGATTGCTCTTACACCCAGGATGCTCCTGCATCACTTGTCTGAGAAGAATCAACATTTAACTAAACAAGTGAAAGTAATGAAAATTGGTCAAGAATCTCAGATGGTGAGAATGGCTGAACAACTATAAGATAAAGAGAGTGAGATACAAAGACTCACCGATCGTCACTTTCAAGTATCTAATCAGATGATGACTGTGAATCAAGAAGTCAACTGAGTGAATGGAGAATTGTCTAGAAGACTTGAAGATGTTGCAATACTCAGAGAAGAGAATGAAAAATTGAGAAATGAAATAAAAACACAAAAACAACATAATGAGATGATGAGGCTAGCTGAGAACAATTCCAAGAAGATTGATGATTTTCTGATTAATCAAAGAATATTTGGAAGCAAAGCTGGACTAGGCTATACCAGCAAAGGAGAATCATCACAACAAGCTAAATAGGTCAACAAAAATCAAAATCAGAGACCTAAAGTGTTGACATGTTATCACTATGGAAAATTGGGACATACATCTAATGTGTGTAGAAGCAAAGCACAAGGTAAACCTCTTGTCACTCCTAAGTTTAATGGATATTGTTACTATTGTGGAAAGTATGGTCATCAAGCTTATGAATGTAGAGCTAAACAAAATGATAACAATACTACTATGGATAATTTATGTTACACTTGTAATAAGCATGGACACATTGCATGAGCATGTAAGGCAAAAATGAAGTATGGACTCCAAAGTAGAAGACACAACACAAGCCTTACCAATCGAAGAGACAAGGTAATTCTTATGTTTGGGATTATAACACATGAGCTAACTGTATTGCATGTGGTAGATATGGGCACATTGCAGCAAATTATAATAGGAAAAGATGGGCTGGACAATCAAGAAGCTAGACAAGCACTGGAATGGCATGTTTGCATTGTCATAAGGTCGGTCATTTAAGCAAAGACTGCAGAGACTGAGCACTAGAAGAAGGTCATGTATTTGAGAGTGGAAACACTATTGTAGATATCATAAGAATAAGGAATGACATGTGGAAGAAGGCATCTAATGAGAATGCTGAGTCAAGTAATGCTATCGGTGAAACCTCATCCATTGGATTGGGTGACATCGGTACCTCCACCTAAGGTGATATAGGTATGTATGGGACTGACATTTCAAATAAAAATATCTTACATACAGTTCCTTATATATGACATGCAAATACCAAATCTACATGAATAAAGATGCATTATGGTTTATATGTTATGAGCTGATAAAGTCACATAGTCGGTAAGAGTTAGACTAAGCATTGGTTACCCATTGGTAATCACTATTTAAGGTTAACCAAATGTTAGTATCAATTGAGCAAAGATGTCATGTGTTAACCGAGTTGTTGATAATCTATAGTCATCACTGAGCTGACAGCTGTCATGAACTAAAAGGTAGTTCAAGCATTTATTGCATAAAGTTTGAGTGGGAATATCAAAAAATTCCATAAATACACAGAAGATTGAGTTCATTTTCACAAAGTGATTGAGAAGAGTGAAGATTTCACAGAGAGAGTTTGAGCTAAAGATTTTTTAGAAGGATTCAAAGCTACTATAGATCAAACCGACAACACTCTTCATTGATTCTGAGTAAGTTTATTTGCTACCGAACACATTCTTAACTTACTTTTTCTGAAACCCTAAATCAAGTTATGGCATCGATATCTATGGCAAGAAAATCACAAAATGTTGAAGAAGAGGTAGACCTAATAGTTTCAGAAAATTTTGGTGAACCAAAGTACAAACTTCACCCTGAAGTTGCATAAAAAATGGATTCAACAGATGCTTTTTAAAGCATCCCACCTAGGGTCTTGTTAATTGAAGATATACATTCATACATTCACTATAAGATTGGGGAAGTAGGAGATTTTGAGACTATTGTTGCATATCAACAATTGTGTGGCAACGATGGAGAGTTGAAGTTGGAATTTAACCAGATTGAGAAAATAGGTTTATTATGCACCATACATTTTCTGTAGAAATTCAAAACAAAATGGATTAGAGTTGTATTGAGTCAGTACCATGATAGAAAGTTCTGGTTAGGTAAACTAGTTGAGGTCACAAAGAAAATGATAAGTAGGGTTACTGGTTATCCTACAACTAACAAAGAAAAAGCTTTTTGAAGCTCATCCCGAGATGATGTTGAAAAGAATACCGGAGCAACATGGGATGGTCATGCACTAAAGATATCTACAATCAAAGAACCAACAGTAAAAATTGCATCACATGTAATTAGGTATAAAATATTTCAGTCAAACAGATTAAACAACGTACCTTGTAGTGCAGTCGATATGGCATACAAACTGATAAAGAAAGATCACCAGGTAGATCTTGTAGAAGTATTGTTGACACAATTAAAGGAGAACATGAAGATAATAAGGTCACAAAAGACAAACACATGTAATTTTGGTTCACTCCTTGTTTGTTTGTTTTTCTATCTACAAAAGTATTTTCCAAGAGTTGGTAAAATGAACTGGACAACATATAAACTGATCACTGTACATATTTATGAGTTGTTGAATAGTTTGGGAGATTATATGAACAAATTTTTTGATGAATATTTTAAAAATTTTAGAGCTAAGATGAATCTGAGAAGTAGGATTCCTAATGAATTGGTCGAGAAATTTCAGATGGATATTTGTTTCCTAGTGAACACCGACCATACAATGATTAAAGCTATAGAACCAAGAATAATGGCTAGCACCAATGGGCTGTGAAATGGATTATGATTTCAGTCTGAAATAAATCACAACACTGCTAGCATTACTGAAGGATACAAAGGTCGAAAGGTTTGGAACCTTTGAAGAAGCAAAGTCAAGAATAAAAACTGGTCATGTCATCGGTAAAATGGTGAGAAAAGCAAAGAAAATGAGAAAAATTTTGTCTGAGAAGTTTGAGAATGTATTTGACTCATCTGAGGAGTCATTGGTTGAAGCAGCAACCAAAGGTCAGTTAATGTTGGCTGACAAACCATATGATAGTGAGGAAATCGAGTCATAAAAAGAGGACGATTCTATACCAGTTCCTCCCACTAAAGCTCAAAAGAAGAGGTAGTTTCCAGTGCAGACAAGTGCACGAACAAGGTCAACAACTAGAGCCTCACCTCAAAAAAAGGCAGCTAAGAAGATAACTAAGCCTAGGGGAGCTACACCGACAAAGACCTATGCTAATAGAAAAGCTAAGGTTGTAGCTGCAACACCAAAGAAAAGGAGATGGTTAGTAAGGAATAGAGAAGACCTTGAGGATGAAGAAAATGAAGATGATCAAAATCAATTTAAGGTGGTCAGCAATAAGGTAAGATCAATTGATGAGATTATTGAAGATATAATTGAGAATGGAGATCTTGTTGATCCAGAACTTAGCAGATTTGACAAGATGTCAAATGAAGACCAAACAAAAATTGAGGAGGCAGTCATCCAAATGATGATAAAATTTAAAAAGGTTCCATTAGAATTTGAATTTTCATTGCCTAAGGAATTAGATGACAAAATAAACCAGAAATGGGCTTATGCATTAGACACTGAGAAGAAAATGAGAGAGCGATCTCTAGTCTGGGCAGCCCCACATCTAAGCCTTGTAGAAATTGATGAACAAATGTCAACTTATCATCAAATATTCTAAGTGAAAAACTAAGCTATGCTAATTTTGGATGAGAATATGGCTGATGTAGATGAGACAAGTCATCTCTTATGGAATTAAATTTTTAAAGTCAAAGAACAAGTTGAGAAAAATGCTTTTATAAATTTGTCTAAGAAGAGACAAAAGTCCAAAGGCAAAGG
Organism: Chamaecyparis obtusa; assembly: GCA_027943335.1. Classification (NCBI taxonomy): domain Eukaryota; kingdom Viridiplantae; phylum Streptophyta; class Pinopsida; order Cupressales; family Cupressaceae; genus Chamaecyparis; species Chamaecyparis obtusa. Next base: position 81,082 of record BSBK01002891.1, on the reverse strand, counting down.
TATCTATATTGATAATACTACAACTGAGAAGACAAAGGACACATGTGTATCTATTACTGAGGTAATTGATACAATACTTGCACAAGAAATCATAGACAGTTCATAGGATGCACCAGATCTAGCAGAGATCCAGGTTAAGCAAAAAAATGATGATGTTGTACTCATTGAGGACATCACTAATGGTGATCCTGATGACAAAGATGATGATGATGATGTGAACATTGCACGAGATCATACACAAGATGAGGCACAAGCTACTAAGTGTTCAGTTACATCATCACCGGGCGAGCTTCCTATTCTAGAAGAAGCAATTGAAATTCTTTCACAGGAACAACCTGAAGGCTCAGACCCCAAGCAACCTCAAGATACATAGGGGAACAAAGCACTGAGATACCTACAAAGACAAATGAGCCTAAAAAAAAAGTGGCCACTGAAAAATAAATGAAGGCACAAGAAGAGCCTAAGGAAACTAAGAATACCCCACCTGACACCACATTCAAGGCTCCACCTCATTCAATTGACACACAGGTTACCGACGAGAAGAAGGAAGATAGTGTGTCAACTGAGAAGAACACTCTAAGGGTAGAAGATAAAGCTACTGTCACCATTTCCAAGAAGTCACCACTTGCACCAGAGAAGAAGAAGAAAGGAAAAGGACTGGTCACTCTAGACGAAGTCATTGTGATACCCGAGTGTGACCCAAGGACCCTTAGCCCTGAGGAATTGAGAAAATATGGGGAATTATGTACAAGAAAAGTAGCACAAGAGATGTTGAAGCAAGATAATAAGAACAAGGAAGTATTAGAAAATGTTCAGGATATCTTACAATAGGTAGTACTTGAGGTGAACATAGATGAAGATACTCTGATTATGGATCAACTTGCAACACTTAACGAGAAGATAAATGCACCAAATATTGAAGTTGACAAAAGAATAGAGGAAAGGGCAGAGTCCAAGATTCGAGATAAACTTGCTGAGAGAATCAACCAAGTGGCTATTAACAAGGTTAAACTTTCAGAGGTAATAACTAAGATTCAGTGTATTACTAATTCTATTTGCCAAATCTTGTTTAAGCTATGCACTGTCGAAACATTCATTGCAAAGATCAGTGAAAAGATTAAACAATTTGAGAATGAAATCACAGTCAGTGCAAATGAAGCTACAACCGAGCCACAAGATTTTTCAAAGCATATACTCAGAGTGCAAGAACTCGAGCGGTTGATAGCAGATCTCAAGAAGCAAGAAGAGCGAACAAATGATTAGGTTACTGAGTTATAAACATAACTCCTACCATACCTAAAAAAATTTGAGAGGCACATAACAAGGGCACAAATGCTTGTTGCAACACCAGAGATTTCTGTGTTGGACAACATTTTTTATATGCATGCACAATTCAGTCTTGAGAACATTGCTCTCACCAACTTGAAAGAGGAATGGGAAAACCTCTTAGAGTCATTGAAGATAAGCCATCAGCACATTTTTGACAAGTTGTGAGTATACATTTTTTTTGTATTTGGCATTAATATCAAAAAGGGGGAAAACATGTATATAGAAGATGAAGATAAAAGGGGGATAACATGGTTATGCCAAATATGTAACTTTTTGCTAAGTATACTACACATTACCAGAGCATGCACTGAGGGGTAGTATATAAAAGCTTTTTTGATAAGAATATATGTATATGGCAGAGATATAAGTTTTGAGACATAAGGTCTATATACATTCAATTTTTGATACTAATGCCAAAGAGGGAGATTGTTATCTCTATTGAGCATTAAAGGTTGTCATTAGTATCAAAGGTTATCAAAGATATTGATCAGTTACCTATATTATCCTAGTTAGTAAAAGTGAGCATCATGAGCCAGTCGGTTTACTCTTTACACCGAGCACAAAACAACTTTACCGAGCACCAGACACCAACACCAAGCGATAGTAAACACCGAGCGTCAGTATAATCACCAAGCGGTTTAGACAGTATTTACCGAGAATCACAGGAAAACAACATAGTAATCAGGAATGACACATTCTTCTATGCAAATGGTTACAACATAATAAGAAAACATTTTATCAAGATCAAGGATCATTTATTGTTGAGATACGATGAAGATCTTTTGTAAATGTTAGATCTAGGTTATTTTTATACACTGTTGATCTTAGGGTTTTTTTAAGATATTGTAACCTAATTTTGTTAAGTGGCATAAAGTAGTATGCTATATAATTGTATGTTTACACCAATTTGTTGTGAACTGATGTATGAATGAAGAAGCACTTGAAGCACTAGCCAACCTTCAAGATTATCAAATGACAAATAGAGCAGAATAGTATTCAGAGATAATCAGATTGAGCAGAATTAGAGCAGGCTAACTGAGCAGTTCAGAGCAGAGATTCATCACAGTAAAGGTGATATACATTTAGTACTTTATTGATCTGTATCAGACAATCTAAGTTTTCATTAGCAAATAGTTACCTATTGCTTTCTAACAATTTTAATAGAGTTTTGGTTAAATCTCTTAACATAGTAGACTTAACAGTTTTTTGTAAATCTCTTAACCAAGTACACACTCAAGAAGTGTTGTTAAAATATAACTAGGTAGATCTAGCTGATCTAATATGTTACTCCTAATAGGGTAAGATCACCAGAAGTTATCACCACTTGTAGTCCTAATAGGCAAACCTTTTCTATCTGCAGTAGTGAAGAATTTGTGGGTGTCATCCCCACCACAGTTTTTACCTTCTAACAAGGGTTTCTGCGTTACCAAAATACTTGTGTTATGGAACTATTAAATTTTTGATTTCATGTTATTTACTTTCACAAGTTGAATGGATGAATGATACATGCATTAGATACAAGTTATTTTGGAAGGTTACATTGTTTACTGTTATAGATATGAAAGGTTGGTGTGTTAAATTTTTTGTGGGCACTAATTCACCCCTCCCCTCTTAGTACCCTATCTCTCCTAATTCCAACAATTACTACATACCCTATGACATGCGTAGAGGATGTGATTTTATTTAGGTTTCATGGATGTCCATGAGGATTGTAATTATTGATGTAAGATGTAATTGTTTTATCTATAACATGGAATCTTTTGTTAATGTTTTTAGATAATTTTTATTCTTAAGTAATTCTACATCATGGGACCCTTGAGTTTTGTAATCTATGATTGGTTATTGTATTAAATGTGAGTAAGTGGTTATTTCTTCTGCATTGATGTTATCTTGATGAAGGGTGCTCCCCTTAATACCACAAACACATAATAGAAATAGAGAAACAACAATAATATACAAGAACAGAAAATTGGCTTCTTATTATCTCCACAAATGTGGAATTACAAACTTTCAGAATTACAATATGCAAAGCCACATGGGCATCCCTTACAATATTCTATAGGACAAAGCCTCAAATCAATACCCAGATCTACGACCCAGAACTATTCCGAACTGCCTAAGACAATAATACAACCTTCCTTATATAGACAATTTTCCACCGCCTGGGAAGGTTCCAGAATTTTAGCCAATAAGGCCGACCAAACTTAGAATTATTTTATTTTACATTTTATTACATCATAGTCGGCTCAAGATAACCTTTGAAACCCGAACAAAAATTTTGAAGAAAACTATTTTTTGCCATTTTGGGTGGCCCAACTTCCGAAGACCATAAGTCATCACCAGTTGACCCGATCGGCTATTATAACCCCATTTTAGAAATGCCACGAAGCGCTCTACAGGCTTGACCGGCACAAGCACCCGTCACCCAAATTTTTGACCTCATCTGGGGTCTCTAAAGCCTTCAAAACTGAGTTCAAAGTTTCTGTACCCTGCTGCCAATACCGAAAATCTTCAATATCTTCCAATATACACTTGATCTGGCAATGAAACTTTACTGGCAGACTTATATGACCAAAATGAACCTCCAAGAAAGAAATCAGATCATTCTGAGCACATACAAAAATTACCAAAAATAGTAACTTTCCATAAATAGCAGCTCTGCACAAAATAACCCTTATTGAATATAAAAATAGAAATATTTTTGGGTGATGCAAGATTGCTCTTACACCCAGGATGCTCCTGCATTAGACACCCGGGGTAATTTGAGAAGTGACCCTGTCACGACTCAGGTGTGCAGAGGAAAACCAAGACGGTTAACCTCCTCCTTTGTTAGCCATGATGAATCTTCAACAGGTCACCCTTTCCATTTGACCAAATATTCTTCATATGTCCTATTCCTTGTGCTTCTGCCAACATGACTGTCCAGTATGTTTTCAATCTCCTTAGTGTCTGAACTAGTTGCTGGAATACTCCACTGTGCTGCTATGATCTCATCTGCAACACCTCCTTCATGATACTCTGTTAGATCTGAAATGTTAAACACTGGTGAAATATTTAGCTCAGTAGGCAATCCTACCTCATATGCGTTTCCTGAATCATGTTTCTTCAGTATCCTACATGGTCCAAACTTCTTCATTTTCAGCTTGTTATATGTACCAACTGGAAACCGCTCCTTTCGCAAATGAACCATGACTTCATCACCAACCTGAAATTCCTTATACCTCCTTTTCTCATCTGCCTTAGCCTTATACTATGTGTTCATCTTGGTAATATGCTTCCTCACCTCCCCATGGATGTTTTTCAAGTGTTCTACAAAATCCTCAGCTTCAGCACTACTTATTTCTCCTTTATCTATCTTCCTCAATTCAGATGCATTTCTCAGACTACTTCCATATACAATCTAGAATGGTGATTTACCAGTGCTCCTATTGACAGAATTATTGTATGCAAATTTCATCTGTGGTAAAATCAAATCCCATCCCATTGGCTTATCTCCAACCAAACATCTCAGCAAATTTCCCAAACTCCTATTCACCACCTCTGTCTGTCCATCAGTCTGTGGATGATGTGATGAACTGAACTTCAAATCTGTCTTCAACTTCTTCCACAATGTCCGCCAGAAATATCCAACAAACTTAGTGTCCCGATCTGAAACTATGGTCCTTGGCAAACCATGAAGTCTCACTACTTCTCTAAAAAATAATTCTGCTACATGAACAACATCATTAGTCTTCTTGCAGGGAATGAAATGTGCCATCTTTGAAAATCTGTCAACCACCACAAAAATTGAATCATGTCCCCGCTGTGTCCTTGGTAAACCAAGAACAAAGTCCATACTGATATCCTCCCAAGGCTTCTCTGGTATAGGTAATGGCTGATACAACCTTGTATTCTGCTTCACTCCTTTTTCCATCTGACACACTCTGCAACTCTGTACAAACTTCTTCACATCTTGCTGCAACTATGGCCAATAATAATTCTCACTAACCAAACCAAAGGTTTTATCACGACCAAAATGTCCAGCCAATCCTCCGCTATGCTTCTCCTTGATGAGATTCTCCCTCATAGAACTTCATGGAATGCACAACTGACTCCCTCTAAATAGCATATCATCCTGGATGATGAAATCCAACCATTTTGTCCTGTCTAGAGTAACAGGTTCTGTACAAGCTTTCCAAGCTTCACCAAAATCAGGATCCTCTGGATACAAATTCTTGAGTTCCTTGAACCCAACCACTTCAATCTGCATTTCTGTCAGCAATAGTTGCCTTCTGCTAAGAGCATCTGCAACCCTATTAGACTTTCCACTCCTGTGTTTCAAAACAAATGTATAACTCTGCAAAAACTCAACCCATTTCAAGTGCCTCTGATTCAACTTTCTTTGACTATTCAAATATTGCAAAGCTTGATGATCAGTATACAAAACAAACTCCTTAGGAAGCAGATAATGTCTCCACTTCTTTAATGCCTGAACTATAGCATAAAATTCCTGATCATAAATAGAATATTTCCTCTTGGCATCATTTAACTTCTCACTGAAATAAGCAACAGGTTTACTTTCTTGGCTCATAACAGCTCCTATTGCAGTACCACTAGCATCACAATCTACTTGAAACACCTTATTAAAATCTGGAAGTGCTAAAACAGGTTGTTTTGTAACTTTTTGTTTCAACAATTGAAAACTCTTTTCTGCCCCATTAGTCCACTTAAACTCTTTTCTATCCCCTCTCATTGTTTCAGTCAAGGGTCCACAAATACTGCTAAAATTTTTGATAAACTTTCTGTAAAAGCTAGCCAAACCATGAAAAGATCTTACCTCAGTAGCACTCCTTGAAGTAGGCCATTCAAGGATAGCCTGTACCTTCTCTGGGTCCATTTTTAGACCTTCTGCTGAAACTACAAATCCCAAATACACTAACTCTTTCTTCACAAAACTGCACTTCTTCAAATTAATCAACAATTTCTCATCTCTCAACTTCTCAAACACCATACGAATATGCATCATATGTTCCTCCAATGTCTTGCTAAAAATCAAAATATCATCTAGGTAAACAATGACAAACTTACACAAAAATTCTTTCAGAACCTCGTTCATGAGCCGCATGAAAGTGCTCGGTGCATTGGTTAGCCCAAAAGGCATGACTAACCACTCATATAGTCCTTCCTTTGTCTTGAAGGCAGTCTTCCATTCATCTCCTTCTCTGATCTGAATTTGGTGATATCCACTCTTCAGATCTATCTTTGAGAAATACACAGCTCCACTCAAACAATCTATAATATCATCCATTCGTGGCAATGGAAACCTATACTTGATTGTGATCTTGTTTATTGCTCTGGAATCTGTACACATCCTCCACTCTCCATTCTTCTTTGGTGCTAATACTGCTGGTACAGCACAGGGACTCAGACTCTCTCGAATCAACCCTTTCTGCAATAACTTGTGTACTTGTCTGTTCAACTCTTCACTTTCTGCTGGTGTCATTCTGTGTGCTGCCTTGTTTGGCAAACTAGCTCCTGGAATCAAATCCATTTGATGATTGATATTCCTTACCGGTGGTAATCCATCAGGTACATTATCAGATACAATATCCTGAAACTCATTCAACAAATCTGCAACCTCTACAGGTACATCCTCTACTTCTTCTTTACCAACTTTTGGAATTAAAGCAAAACACACATGCTCGTGCCTCATACCATCTAGGAATTTTATTCCATCAAAAAATGTTATTCTTGCATTACCACATACCTTTTCTTCGGTCTCCTTCAATGGCTTTAGCTTATGTCGCACTCCATCCTTTGTCAGGGAATAGGTATTCGCACGACCATCGTGTAAAGTACATCTGTCAAACTACCACGGTCTACCCAACAACATATGACATGCATCCATAGATATGATATCACACAATACCTCATCTTGGTATCCGCCAATCTTGAACTTCACCAGGCATTGTTCATTGACCATGACCCTGTGGTCATCCTGTACCCAGGAAATCCGATATGGATGTGGGTGTTTCTGTCTCTTGAACTTCAACTTTGTCACCATCTCTTCTGACACCAAATTGTCAGTGTTTCCACTATCAATAATCACATCACAACATTTACCTTCACACTTGCACTTGGTGCGAAACAGGCTCCTCCTTTGTTCAGGTTCATTCTCACCACTCAGCAAGACTCTTCTATTAATTAGCGTTTCTCCTCTTTCAGCATCTTCAGAATTTGACGATCTAGCATCTTCATCTACATGTGCAACTCTGGCCTGGCCTTCATTTCTCCTGTCTATTCTGCCTTGGCGCTGAGGACATTCAAATGCCCTATGACCTTCTTCTCCACAGTGAAAACATGTTCCACGGAAGCCACCTCTTCCAGATCCTTGTCCTCTTCCTCTTCCTCTCTGATCTCTATTATTCTAATCCTAGAAGCGATTGGAATTATTTTCTCGCTGATTCTGACTGCTACTGGCCTCATCCTTCTTTTTCGGATCTTCATTTCGGCCACCATATGACCGTCCACCAGATCGTCCACCGTGACCTCTTCCGTTTTGTCTACTCTCAAACTTCTTGTTCAGCTTTTCCTCTACTTTTAGGGCAAATTGGTATGCCTCTTCAATACTATTCATTCGAACTAGATTCAGCTCCTCCTGAATGCTTGGCCTTAACCCATTAAGGTATCGGGCAACTTTCTCCTTATCAGCTTCTGCATGGCCTGTTCTGATGAGAAGTCGATAGAACTCCTCTGTATACTCCTGAACAGATCTTCCTACTTGCTTCAAACTCTGCATTTTCTTTAGTAGGTCAAGCTCATAATCAACAGGAATGAACTGTCACTTCAATTTATCCACCATCTGATCTCATCTCGTGATTTTCTCCTTTCCCCTTCTATTTCGCTCTAACTGAATCTCTTGCCACCATATCTTCGCATGACCCTTCAGTCTGGCCTTCACAAATTTGACCCTATCAGGATCCTCAACATCTTCATACTCAAAATATTCCTCACATTCATTGATCCAGTCGATCAATTCCTCTGGGTTAAGATTTCCAGAAAATGTGGGAACCTCAATCTTAGGTCTTTTCCCAATCTTGGAAATCGCCCGAAAAAGTCTTTCTTCCTCCTGGTTCACAATTTCAGCTTCTCCTTCTTGATATTCTTCTTCGGCTTCATCCTCACTTTCGTCTCTGACATTAAGATTCATTCCTCTGCGAATCTCTTCTTGTAATGCTTGCACTTGTCTCTGCAGCTCTCTAACCTCAGGTGTCACAGCACCAGCTCTTCCGCCACGTTCTCTTCGTGGAGGCATTTTCGCGATGCGCGCTGAAACCCTAGCCACAGTCCTGGTGCAAACTACCTCACAGTCGGTGATCTATTTACACACTCAAGAACTCCTGCTCTGATACCACTTGATGAAGGGTGCTCCCCTTAATACCACAAACACATAACAGAAATAGAGAAACAACAATAATATGCAAGAACAGAAAATTGGCTTCTTATTATCTCCACAAATGTGGAATTACAAACTTTCAGAATTACAATATGCAAAGCCACATGGGCATCCCTTACAATATTCTGTAGGACAAAGCCTCAAATCAATACCCAGATCTACGACCCAGAACTATCCGAACTGCCTAAGACAATAATACAGCCTTCCTTATATAGGCAATTTTCCACCGCCTGGGAAGGTTCCAGAATTTTAGCCAATAAGGCCGACCAAACTTAGAATTATTTTATTTTACATTTTATTACATCATAGTCGGCTCAAGATAACCTTTGAAACCCGAACAGAAATTTTGAAGAAAACTATTTTCTGCCATTTCATGTGGCCCAACTTCCGAAGACCATAAGTCATCACCAGTTGACCCGATCGGCTATTATAACCCCATTTCAGAAATGCCATGAAGTGCTCTACAGGCTTGATTAGCGCAAGCGCCCGTCACCCAAATTTTTGACCTCATCCGGGGCCTCTAAAGCCTTCAAAACTGAGTTCAAAGTTTCTGTACCCTGCTGCCAATACCGAAAATCTTCAATATCTTCCAATATACACTTGATCTGGCAATGAAACTTTACTGGCAGACTTATATGACCAAAATGAACCTCCAAGAAAGAAATCAGATCATTCTGAGCACATACGAAAATTACCAAAAATAGTAACTTTCCATAAATAGCAGCTCTGCACAAAATAACCCTTATTGAATATAAAAACAGAAATATTTTTGGGTGATGCAAGATTGCTCTTACACCCAGGATGCTCCTGCATCATATCTTGTTTGTAAACTTTAGAAAAATAATTATCCACCAAACTTAGTATCATGTTTTAGGTTAATCTCTCTTGGGTTCTCTGGCGAGGTGTTACAATGTGTTCAAAAGAGTTGCATAAAAAACATCTACCTTTGAATTCTCTTTGCATCTCTTTAGGTGATTCATCTTGCTTAGGTGGTTTTGATACATCTTTAGATTTGTAGATTCATCTAGTTTCTTTTCTTCCTTGTTCACAGACTATTCTGGATTTGGTTCTTTACATCCTTCAATCTTCTTTGGGAATTTATCTTCAAAGTATCCAATACCAGTTTTATCATAAGAGAGTTTATAATAAGAAATCTATTCATCAATCTATTCACTACTGAAATATACTTTATCAAGATGTTGTTTAGACTGAGTTAGTTCTCCTTTTACAATTGCGTTGTATTTCACAAGTTTGGCATACTGCAATTTTGTAGTCTCAAGTTCAGATGTCACTTTGGTAAGTTCAGATCTCAGATCTTTATTTTTCAGATTTTAGATTTGATTCATCTTTGGTGTTATCATCTTTAAAGCTTAACTTTCGATCTACAATCTTTAGTTCATGTTTAAGGATCTCATTTTCTTCAATTTTGAAACTTCATCACCGTCCTTGGCTTGACTTGTAGGTTCTTTCTTTGATTTCAGATCTTCTATCTTTTCTTTTATTTTCTCAATGTAATCTTTCACATTATCATATTTTTCCTTCAGTGTATCTCTTTCTTCAGTAAGAATATCAATTTGTTCAAGAGCTTCATCAAGATTTTTCTCCAATTGATCCATATCCATAGAGATCTTACTCAAGCTATTAGGATTTCTTCGAATAACTTTGTTCTGGGTAACTAATCTCTAATACCAATTGTTAGAAATAGAAAATACTAAGAGGGGGCATGGGGGTGGTGGGGTGAATCAGTATTTCACAAACTTTTACTTTTGCCCAATTATGGATATATGAAATTAACTTGTAGCTTGCATATGAAACTAAACTAAGTAAACTGAACAATAAGCATAACAATAAAATTAATGAACTCATAACACCATGTTTGTTCTTGAGAAAACCCTGGCCAAGGGTTAACCCTGGTGGGGATGATACCCACAACTGATCCACTAATCAAAAGTATCTGGTTAGGGATATTGACATTGTTAGGAGTCTGTTACATCCATATAGTGTCTCTGTCTTGGTTAAAGGAATTTAGGCCTTGTTAGAAGCCTCAACCCTATTAGGAGTTGCTATTACAAAACATAGATGTATGAAAGATGAGCTCACAGCCCAAACATGCAATATACAATGATAACTTCATATACAAAAGGTAGAATACAAAAACTTTTACTATTGTCGAATAACTTTAATATTATGATCTAGCTTTGTAGGCTCTTCGTAGTGATATACAACACTTCCTTCTTTTCTTTCTTACAAGTTACAATTTTGCATCATATATCATCACATGTCAACTACATATCTTCAAATTACATTTTTCTTACTTATATACAAGTTATTACAAAATAACTTTCCTATCAGCTTACAATACATTATACATTTCTCAAAACATAAAGTCATTTCATGTTGCCTTAGGGTTACATAAAGTCATTTCATCTTGTTGTCTCAATGTTGAATATATGTTGCCATAATGACAACATTGTGATATCCTACTTAGCCAAAATTGCTAACACAAGAATCCATCCAACCTGATGTTGGGTAACAAAGGTATCCTTTTGAGACCAACAATTGAAACCTGAAATGATAATTTTGTGAAAAAAATTGGCAAACCCTCTAGATATGATTTTCTTAAAAACCCAAAAAAAAACATTTGTAGATGTTCAACCTAGCAGCTCAAGTTGGGACACAAATAGACTGTAAAGAAAATGCCATTTTTATGGAATAAAATTGATAAAAAACCAACACAAAATTTGAGACATAGATCAAAATTAAAAAAGCTTCATTTTTAGGAAAAACGGTAAAATCCTTTTACAAAATAATTGTAAAGCAAAAAATCACACAAAACCCACTAATTAAGGAGAAAAAATTGTAAAACCCTCCAAATTTTTTGTGGGTAAAATAATGAAAATCCACCCATAATTTTTTTAAGGAGAAAAAAATATTATAAACCCACCAATAATTTTTCAAGGGATAAAAATTATAAACCCATTAAATAATTTTTTCAGGCAAACTTATAAAAACCCACCAAATAAAATTTTTAATGGGAAAAAATAAAGAGCCCCTAAATGAAAAATCTCGGCCAAGAATCGTCGACAAAAGCACTCTAGGCACATACAAACGACCCTTTTTTCATGAGAAAATGACGTAGAGGGCCTACAAAGCTTTTGGTCGAAGCTTAAAAATGCAGGATAAAAAACACATGGAAAACAAACCTCCATTGGCAACCAATCCTACAAAAAATGACAATCAAGTAGCACAAAAACTTCATTGCGTATAAAAAATGTGACTTGTAGAACCAAAATATTGAATGTAGGTTGTAGAACACCAAAACATGGGCACAAAATTGTGACAAACAAGCTATCAGACACATGCATATGAAGATGAAAAAATGTGAGCATACAAAATAGTAAAGTTGTGCGACTCAAAAATGACAGAAGTCACGACTCTTCAAAAAAAGATTAGCCAAAACCAGTGAGGAGGTCTCATTGGCAAAAAAATGAGAAAAATGCCAAGGAATCACACATAATGTGACACAAACAGGGGAGAGCAAAGAAGAGTTATGTTGCACATGAGATAAAATGCAAAGAAGCCCTCAACTTCTATAAAAAAACTTGACACCCCAAAAAATCCTCATTTTCATTAAAAAACTCATTAATTTTTGTTTTTTGGAATAAATTCTAGGAAAAGAGGGCTACAAATTTTTCTTTTTAAATTTGTTTGCCAAATCTTAAAGAAGCTCATCGAACTGCTATGATACCATGTTACAATATTTCATTATTCATAAATGAGTGATTACAAATGGAGATGTAGTTTCCTTATATAGAGAAACAATGAAAGTTTCTAAAACAACCAACTGAGAAATTAGAAACTACCTAATAAACTAAGTACCTCAATGACCATTAATATAATATTAATTACTTTACTATTCTATCTTGACAAGAATATGTCATTGGTATTGAATAGTGGTAATTTGGAATCACCACTATTTGTGTATGTGTGTGGGGAAAATGTAAGATTCACTCCTAAATCCAAATTCCCAAAGGAGAGATCCAATTTGATCAACCAAAAGGTTAATACACAATCGAATCAATCTATGAAGAATGTGAAAGAGAGAGAGAAACCCTATACTTCCCTATAGCTGGATTAAGCTTGAAATCTGAAATAATTGAAGTGCAAATACTAACCTTGAATTAGGGTAGATCTAGAAATGCTGAATTCTGACTTCTGTATGAACTTTCTAAAGATTCTAGCACTTATTCTAGACTAGAAATGTCGAGGCGGACAAAACCTAGAAATCTTTTCTCCAAATTCACACAAGTCGACTTTGACCTTTTAAAAGGTCAAAGACCACATTATTTATTAGTAGTCTGATTCTGATTCTATTCGTAGATCCTGAAAGATTTCCAAAAAGGGTATTTGAATTCTCGCTCATATCCGAGATTCCACACTTGTACCTATGAGGAAATGGGGTTTTTTGGTTGTATGGGGGGTTTGCCTTGGTCAAACTCCAGTTTAGGAATTAACCTTGAAATTGAATTGAAATATATTATGTATAAACAACGTAATTGAAACAAATCACCTTGCTTATGTTGAAGTCCTTGTAGAGGATTCAAATCCTCAAATCCACAATTAGGAATGCTTGAATGTAGGATGTCTCCAATCAATGGTATTTTGATCTTCAACACCAATCTTGACTTGATCTTTGCATATGAGAAGGCTTGAATGGATGGAGAAGGATGAATCTTCAAGGAGGCTCCAAAGAGATTGAATCCTTCAATAACTAAAAATGGAACTCCTTAATATATGAATGCTTGAACACTTGAATGCTTGAAGACTTGCTTGCACTTGAGAGCTTGCACATGAAATTGCTTGAGTGTGGATGAGATATGAAAACTTGATGTGAAAATGAGAGATGAAGGCCTCCTTTTATAATGATCTAGGGCACACTCCTCTAGATGGGCCACCTTGGAGAATTAAATCCCAATTAGGTCCTCACCTTTAGAAAATATACCTAGATTAAATACAATTAAAAGATTTATCATTTTGGAGCCCGAAACGGCCGACCCGGAGGCAGAGAAATAATTATCCCGAAAGCCAAACTGCCGACAGATGACAATTTGAAATCTCGGCAGGAAGAGGTTGTATACTCTTAAAAATGGCTTCATAAATTAATTAAATATTTATTATTTAATTACTATTGACTTGATAAATTAATTAAATATTTATTATTTAATTAATATTTATTTCTTCTATTTATTAAGTAAATTATTCAATTTATTTAATAAATTCACTATAGTCTAAATCTATATCATAAGTCTTCTAAATAGTCTATTAAAGTGATTTAATTAAATACACAATCACCTAAATATGACTAAGTCTCATAGTCCACTTCATCCACCTAGTCACCTGACACCTCACCTTGGCTAAAATAAATAATTATTATTAATTATCTATTCATATTTATCCTCACCCACACATGTCCTATTCTTAAGGGCTATGTGGCCTCATAGGACTTGGTCTCATGACCACATGTCCTCTCAACAACCAAGTCAAGATACCTTCCCTATTCCTAAGGGGCTTCTCAAGCCACCTCTAAGGGTCAAAGGTGACTCATGGGACACTTGTACAAAGAGTCCTCATGAGGAAAAGGTCTCTCCCCCTTTCTCTCTTTGGTCTTTGTGAGACACTTGACATGTGTCTTTCCCTTCCACCTTCTTCTCCTCCATGTCAATGTGAGAGGAACATCATCCCTATTCTTCCTCTCACATTCCAACTACATCCCCCTTTCTCTCAACTCCTTCAACTAAGTCAATTCTAGCCCTAGGATCTTCCACCTTTCATTCTCAACCGTAGGATTGTGCCACCTAGGCCTAGATCCTCCAAAACTCTATAAAAGGAGCCTCATTTCCCCTTTGTGGGCTAATAGAAAATAGGTATTCTCAAGCATTCAAGCATCCAAGAAATCAGGCATCCAAGCAATCAAGAAACCAAGCATCCATATTATCATCCCATCATTTGCATTCCATCCACCATATTTGCATAATCAAGTTTTAGTTGTGCACTCATTACATTCAATCTCCACACTTTGGAAACATCTTGGGAAAGAGCTTCATTTAGAAATCTGAGAGCTCAACATCTTCAAGAAATCAAGGTTAGGAGGACAATGGAGACAAGCTGCATTTGTAGGTGAAGGTAAAAGTTAATTTGGCTTCATTGTTATTGCATTTTTCATTGTAGTTTGCTTATTAGATAGATTTGCTAGCTTCTTATTAGTTAATTCATCATTTAGAATAGTATCCAACTAATTTGCATACATTTTTGGATCTAGAAGGAGGGCCCAACTGGGATTTTCACTTTCAGTTTTTAGTTTTCCGTGTGCAGGTTTTTCTACAGGTTATTTCTACGCATTTGTCCACGATTCCTACGCATCTGTTCATTTCTGTTGCGCATCCATTTTCTGTAACCACAGGCATAAAATTTCAATCTATTTTTCACTTTCTGTCATATTTTATGCGCATTCATTCCACTGTCTCGTGCATACATCCATTTTCATTGCGCATCTATATAAACTACACATACATATCATCAGACTGCGCATTCATTAAACTATTTCACGCATATAGCATTACTGCGCATATATCCACATTTACTGCGCATTTATATCACTGTTCTGCGCATTTATCAGTTTCTCTGGAAAAATTTAGTTTTTTGTTACATTTTTTTTTAGCTAACATTTTGACAAGTGTCTGTTCATTCTGGTAGTATTTTTAGGCTGTTTTACAGGATGTAATTTTGAAGACCCCATTGCTAAAAATATTTCTAACGGTTTGATTGCAGATTGCCAAGGGGTTTGCAAAATAAACTATAATCTCATTTGGGCTTAAAATACGACATGTTTTTGATTTGTGTGTTTTCCTTAGCATAGATTCAAGTGTTTGTTGTGTTTTTCTTAATCGCATATCTGTAATCCCAAAATTATAACAACGTATCCTCTCCCCTCGCCATTCGTGGACCTTAGGTGTAAGAAAAATTGTTATAATTTTTAGAGAGCGGTCTTTGGTGGGAAAAGAGGTACTCACCCCAAGGAACGACTCAACCGGTAATAGGCTAAAGCCAAGCCCTTCCAAACCGGTATATAAAAATTGCTAGTGTGATTAGTCTCATATTAGACAGGTGTGAATTCGTTGTGGCAACCAAAATCTCCTCCAGTACCCTAGTGGTGTGTTAAAGTCCTACTTAGTAGAGGTGAAAGCCTTGCTTTGAAAGGATTGGGAGAGCCCCATTAATTGGGAAAATGACTTGATCACAACCACCTAAATGGATGTCCTTATTAACAACTTTTTTTTAGTGGCCAAAAACCTTCTATTTGCTGGCTCAAGGGGTCACCCAAGCCCGTGAAGACACCCCACATTACTCACGGTTCATAGTAGAGATAGCAGTTCTTTGGGAAGTAATGACCCATTGAATTTAGAACTTGGTGTGCCTAAGAAGTGTGTGCACATGTAAGGAGGAGCCCGTGCCTCCAAGTTCCTAGGCTATCTGTTGTGGATTTGTGTGGCTGGATTTTATTATCCTAGTGGGGATTCAACATATATCATCCTTGCCAACCTTAGGATTGTAAGCATGTTTGTGCATTCATACTAGATTAAATTAGATTACAATCATCTATGTCTTGCGTGTGTGTTTATGCATTTTTACTTTGTCAAAAACCAGAAAACATCAGAAAACATTTCCAAGTCATCAAACCAAAAAATCATCAAAAATTCAACAAACTACACATATATTCAACCTTGTTGCGCATACGATCACTGTTACTATGCATTTGCTTTTATTAGATCACATCTATCACAATTTGCTGCGCATTTGTCTCAATTTGTTGTGCATATATCAAAATGTCCTACGCATTTGTTGCTGCGCATTTACAACAGAGAGCATTCCCACAGGCTTTTGGAATTTCAAAATCACTTTTTCAGATACCCATTTTTGTCCTTAGTAAGATTCTAGAAAAATAGTTAAGTTACACAGACCTCTGATTTCTAATTTGACCACTTTCATCACTTTTCATCATCATTCCTTCCTCACAAGTCAACAAATCACTTTCTTCCAATCTTTAAGATTCTCAGTGGGGTGTTGAAAATTTGCCTTATCTATCAGACTTTGATCTTGGTGAGTTTATCATATCAGGATATATCATCCTTAACCATCAAGCTTACTTAGATTATTGTCTCTTGGTACCAATTTTCAGTACTTATCATATCTTTTCTATCAATCATTCTCCATATCTTTTTTATCAAAAATCTTTCTTTTCCACAATCAATTTCATCCATTTTATGGTTCAAACCCGATCTCAGAAACTCAAACAACCTATTAATCCAGAATCCCTAGACAAAATGGAAGGCAATACCAGCAATGAAGAGAATCCTTGGCCCAAAGAGCCTCCTAAGAAAACTCATCCTCTCACATTTGATGATGAACCTACTGATGAGGAACTTAGGGATGTTGCACAAGATCCTAAATTTTTACAAGTCATGGAATGAATCTTAGGCTTGGATAAAGAGATGTATTTCCTCATGCTTGCTCAACAAGGAGCCAAGTTACCAAGTGATTTTGATGTCACCTATCTTAGAGAACCAGCTCATATGAAAAATCAAGATATCCTTAAAGGTTCTCAAGATCCTCATGGAGCAAAGGAAACCAATCCACAATCCAATGCTTCTCAAACCAATCCACAATCCAATGCTTCTCAAATCAATCAACAATCCAATGCTTCCCATAGTGATCAACAACAACATGTTTTTCAAAATAATCAGCAATCCAATGATCCTCAACGTACTCAACAGCAAAATGTTTCCCAAAACACTCAAGGAAGCACATTATCTTTGGATCCAGTCCTACAACAAATCTAGATGCTTCAACAACAAATTCGTGATATCCAAATTGGATCATCAACTAAGAAGTACTCTTTGGATGATATATGTCCTTATCCTTTTGATAAGAACTTAGCAATGATTCCATTCCCTCCTCATTTTGAGGTACCAAATTTGACAAATACAAAGGGAATTCAGATCCACAAGACCACATTCGTGTTGTGCTGCTTGTATTGAAGTCACTCACAATGACACTTATCTTATGCGACTATTTCCATGAAGTTCAGGAGGACAAGCTATGGAATGGTTCTCCAAACTACCCCCAGGCATTAAATCTTTCAATGAGCTTTTGGACAAATTTGTGACTCATTATTCATATAACATCAAACATGAAGTCACTATGCTTGATCTTTGCAATACACATCAAAAGAATGGAGAACCCTTCCTTACTTTTTTGCAAAGATGGCGTCAATTGTTTGCCAAATATCCATGAACGATTCCTGAACAAGAAAAGATGGATATTTTTGTGCATAACCTTACACCATAAATGAGTTATAGGCTACAATTGCAATGTCCACCAAACTTCAATAAGCTCATAGAAAATGGTATCAAGATTGAGGAAGCCATGGTCCGAAAAGGTGAGATAAAACTTTATTCCAAAGACAATGTTGGATCCTCAAATTTGAATTCCAACACTTATAATTCCAATTCCAACAATGACAAATCAAAATATTGGAATAAAAACAAAAACATTGTCAATGACGGAATTGTTGATAATCGTAATGTCCAACCGACCAATCTTCTAAATCTCTCAAGTACGACCAATGCTACTCAAGCTACATACAACAACTAGTCAGAAAATCAAAATACCACCAAGGATACATCTAAACCAAGATTACCTTTCATCTCACCTCAAAGAAACTTTACTCCTTTAGGGGAATCTCTCGAATCAGCATTACGGAAGTTAATCACCAAAAAACTCATCACGCTTCTTGAACCGAAAGATTATGAACCTAGAGTGAAGCCCTCTTGGTGGAATGGAAATGATTATTGTGAATTCCATAGAGGAAAAGGGCATATAACCAATGAATGCCAAAGGCTTAAAAATGTGATCCAAGACTTAATCAAAAGTGGTGAAATTGGTGTTGATGGACATGTCTCGAATGAATCACATACGACCTTCAAAGATCCACTTCCTGAGCATGAAAAGGGAGGTTCTTCCAACAATAAGGGTGACAATCAAGCCAATTATAATAACACACCCTATAGATATGTTGGTAACATTTCTGACCGTCATCCTTCTACGTATTATGCCAATGTCATTACCATAAAGGGAAAATCAGAGAGTCAACTAGTCCAAGCTACTACTCGTGCTCAAGCCAAAGTTACTCTTCAAGGAGTCCAGTCTAAACCAAACACTACTCAGAACAAGTCCATTTATGTTCCAAAGTCTATCCCAAATACTTCCAATTAGTACAGTCTTTTGGAACAACTCAAGAAGACACTGGCCCAGATATCCATCTTAGAGCTTTTGCGTCTTTCCCCATCTCACAAAGATATCCTTGAAAAAGCTCTTTTAAGGACCCAAGTCCCCACAAATCTAGATCATGATCAATTTCAAGCTATGGTGGGCCACTTGACAACCCCACACTATCTATCATTTACTAAGAATGATGATCTAGCTATTACCCAACCTCATAATTCTCCTTTACATATTGAAGTCCTTGTCCAAAGTCACAAGATTAAAAGAGTACTAATAGATGGGGGAGCTGGTTTGAATATCTACACATTAAAATTAGTCCTTGCATTGGGATTTTCTGAGAATGTTGTTGATCCCAAAAAGAAAATTACAATGAAAGCCTATGATGAACAGGAGAGATCATCCAAGGGGTCTATTGTTCTACAAATTAGAGTTGGTCCTGTTGTCAAAGATGTATCTTGTCAAGTTTTAGACATGGATCTAGCTTATAATATCCTTTTGGGAAGACCATGGATTCATTCCATGCAGGTTGTACCCTCGACCTATCACCAATGTTTAAAATTCCCCCATAATGGCCAGGAGGTTACTATTAAAGGAGACTCTAATCCATTTCAATATTGTAACAATGTCAAGGTCTCTGATTCTTTGGTTCCTTATAATCACATAGGATATCCTCTAACTATACCTATTGATCCTAGCAATGAAGCATCCACTTCTAAATCAAGTGGGATAAAAATAGACATCCAAGAAAGCAGTATGGGAGAATACACTTTGGGTCAGGCTCTTTGTATCATAGAATTACCTTTGTCTCCTCGGTCATATGGTAAGTCTTTAATCACTAAACAACAGTCAGAACCCCCTTTAGCACTTGTCTATAACACATTTATAAGTGGGAGCACCATATCTAAAGAAGCTGCTGAGTGTAATGCAAATTATTGGCTCAAAACACAAAAGATTGAAGAGGATATCAAATATGAAAATATATCACCTGATATCTATGGAAAAGGGTATATTTTGTTACAAAATATGGGCTACCAAGGTGCTGGACCTATAGAGGTACAGAGAGACAGTGTTATCAAGCCAATTTTACAAAATTCAAATTATCGAAGAGATACCACCGGATTAGGGTATAAAGGAGAAGGACTAAAGGAACCAAAGGGAAAAGCAAAAATTCTACCTTCTCATGAAACATCTAATGCTCCTGCCATGCCATTTAGACAAAATGGTATGTATGTGGATCCAGAAAAACAAAAGATAGCACAAAGAATCATTGATGGGCTTCAAGATAATGATGATTCAGATTCTAATGATTACGAGTGGGATTCATCATCTGATGGTACCGAGGAGATAGGAGTTGATGTTGTTCATCAATATAGTAATGATTACCATGAGGGAGAGAGCTCAAGGAGTGACTCACTTGGACTAGCCCCACGTAATACTACTTTTGACGATCATGAGGGAAGCGAGCATCATCTTGCGAGAGACAATTCAGATGAGAGTATGGAAATAGACCTCACTGATACCATTATAAACCTTGACAACTTTTCCATCAATACCATCTCTGCCTTTGAAACCGACCCAAATGATCCAATGCCCCTTGTCCATCCCGACCTTATCGATTGGGATTCTCCTGATCATCCCAAACTTGATGTATTTCATAATGATGATGCAATCATTGACTATCTTGGAATCAGGGATCATTTACCACCAGGGGATCACAAGTCAGGATTTCTAATAGAACTCAATGACATGGCTTCCTTTGGAGAGAGTGCCAATCCATTCAATCATAAAAATATAAAAATAATCAACAAATCTAATGGTGAAAACCACTCAGTGGCAGTATTAGATCCAAAAATAGTAAAAAGAAAAGATGCATCTGATGGTGAAAACCTCTCTAAGGCACCTGACGATGGAAGGATTGACACTCTTCCCAATTATCTATATCGAGA
This sequence comes from Chamaecyparis obtusa, assembly GCA_027943335.1. Taxonomy (NCBI): domain Eukaryota; kingdom Viridiplantae; phylum Streptophyta; class Pinopsida; order Cupressales; family Cupressaceae; genus Chamaecyparis; species Chamaecyparis obtusa. Next base: position 60,031 of record BSBK01002891.1, on the reverse strand, counting down.
ACAATATGCTATTCTTATAAAACCAACAGTACCACTCAACATTAGAACAGAGGAGTCTCCACTCATCCTCAAAGTAGCAGCATCCTTGACAGAATCAGTGAAAGAAGCTTTTGCAAAAAAATTCAAAGAGAGACAAATCAACTTTGTTTGGTCCTATGCTGATATGCCTGGGCTGGACCCTGATCTTATTATGCATCATTTATCTATTAGACCAGGTGTGAAACCAGTAAATCAGAAACTTCGCAAAATGCACCTGCACATTGCCCTAATGGTTAAAGCAGAATTGAAGAAGCTCCTAGATGTTGGGTTCATTCATGCTATTGATTACGCAGAGTGGATTTCCAATATTGTTCCTGTCTCAAAACCAGACAAGTCTATCTGAATTTGTATTGATTTTCGAGATCTTAACAAAGCTTGTCCGAAAGATGACTTTCCTTTACCAAATATTGACATGATTGTTGATTTGACAGTTGGGCATGAGATGTTATCATTAATGGATGGATTTTCAGGCTATAACCAGATCAAAATTGCACCGGAAGACCAGGAAAAAACTACTTTTACTTGTCCGTGGGGTACATACTACTGGAATGTGATGCCATTTGGCCTCAAAAATGCTGGAGCAACTTATCAAAGGGCCATGACCACGATCTTTCATGACATGATGCATACCATCATGGAAGATTATGTAGATGATATTTTAGCAAAATCTAAAGACAGAGCTGGTCATTTGAGAGTGTTGGATAGAATATTCACCCGAATGGAAAAATATTTTATTCAGCTCAATCCAAAGAAGTGTGCATTCGGGGTCACATCTGGTAAACTATTAGGATACATTGTTTTAGCTAAAGGAATCGAAGTAGATCTAGAAAAGGTCAAAGCAATTTTGGAGATGGCTTCCCCCACCAACATCGGTCAGTTAAGATCTCTATAGGGGCATCTCTAATCCATCCGAAGATTTGTTTCTCAACTAGTAGATCGTAGTCATCCTTTTCAACATTTACTACATAAAAATATCTTATTCCAATGGGATGATAAGTGTGAGGAATCTTTCGACAAAATCAAGAAATATCTTGTGAATCCTCCAACTTTGATGTCACCAATTTTGGGAAAGCCCCTCTTGCTCTACATTTCAGCTACGATAGTCTCATTAGGTGCTCTTCTAGCTTAGCAAGATCACGAAGGAAAAGAAAAGGCCATCTACTATATCAGTCGCACTCTAGTGGGATATGAACTAAACTATTCCTCTATTGAAAGAGCATGTCTGGCTATTTTTTTTGCTTCACAAAAGTGGTGACATTACATGTTGTCACATTCAATCCATCTTATTGCAAAGATTGATCCTTTAAAGTATCTATTAAGCAAGACAGCATTGACAGGCAGATTGGCTAAGTGGGTCATGCTACATAGTGAATTTGATATTGAATATGTAGACAGGAAGGCTTTCAAAGGTCAAGTGATAGCAGATCAACTAGCAGATGCTCCATTAATAGATGACCAACCTATATACACAGAGTTTCCTGATGCACACATCTTAGCTTTGTCTACACAAACATGGAAATTATACTTTGATGGCTCATACACTAAGCAAGGTTCAGGAGCTGGTATTCTCTTTATCACGCCACAAGGATACACCATTCTGAAATCTTACAAGTTGCTTTTTCCTTGCACCAATAATGTAGTAGAATATGAGGCTTTGCTGATCGGGCTAAAGATGGGCTTACAATGGAAAGTATCTGAAATAAATGTCTATGGGGATTCTCAGTTGATTATAAACCAGGTTAATGATGATTATCAGACAAAAGATGATAAGTTATTACCATATAAATGTATGGTTGATGACTTCAAAGAATATTTCTCAGTTATCACTTTTGGGTAGATTCCTCGGCATGAAAACAAGGCTATTGATGCCATGGCAACAATTGCTTCTTTGTTTGATACAGAAGATACTAAGGCCCGTTTTGAGTTCTTGGTGGAATCCCTGACTTGTCCCGCATATGATGATCCTGATACGAGTATTATATGTCATCTCATTGGACATGACTCTCCCGTTTATGGAAAAATCTATTCTTATCTCAAAGATGACATCCTACCTCCCGACCTATCCCGAAATCAAAAATGAACTTTTCTCCGCCAAACTTCCCGCTATATCCTAATATTCGACACCCTTTATCAGTGAGGTTTTGACGGTACTCTCCTGAAATGTCTCGAGCATGATGAAGCTCAACTTTCCTTACGTGACGTACATGAGGGTATTTGTGGGACACATTCGAGTGGTCCCTCTTTGGCTAAGAAACTCATGCATATGGGTTATTATTGGCCTACCATGGAAGCAGATTCCTTTCATTTTGCTAGAGCATGCAAGAAATGTCAGATACATGGAAATATTATTCATGCTCCAACACAAGAGTTACATCCTTTTACAACTACTCTGCCATTTAGTCGGTGGGGATTTGACCTCATGGGCGCTATCAACCCTCCATCTTCCAATGGCCACAAATGGATTCTTACTACCACAGAGTATTTTACTAAATGGATTGAGGCTGTTCCATTGATTACCACCATAGGGAAACAAATATCCATGTTTATCTTAAACTATATCATCTGTAGATGTGGTATACGTATGTATCTCATCACTAATCATGGGAAATAGTTTCAAAATTAGGACATGGATGAACTGTGCGCCAAATTCCACATCACCCATAACTATTCCACCATATACTATCCCCAAGGAAATGGTCAAGCTGAGGCATCAAATAAAACAATTGTTAAAATCCTACAAAAGACTGTCAATGACGCTGGCCATGACTGGCATCTCCAACTGAATCTAGCCTTATGGGCTTACCGCACCTCCATCCATACTCCCACGGGAGCCACCCCATATTCCCTAGTTTATGGATCCGAAGCAGTCCTGCCCCTTGAGGTCGAGTTGCCTTCACTTTGTGTTACTCTTAAAGATTTGATTCCTGATGAAGAATATAGAGTTGCCCGCCTGGCTGAACTAGAACTGCTAGATGAACGTCGTCAGAGAGCTTATGATTATTTGAAAGTCTATCAGTAGCGTATGTCTTGTCAGTATAAGAGCAAGGTTAACATCAGAGATTTTTAGTTGGGTGACTTAGTCCTTCGAGAAAATCCCAAGAATCAACAGCACCATGAAAAGAAGGGCAAGTTCAAACCCAATTGGTTAGGTCCTTTTGTGATTACAGCAGTCTATGGTTCTGGGGCCTATTAGTTGTCTACGCTAGAGGGAGATCCCTTGGATGAACTTCTTAACAGTATCCATCTCAAGAAGTTCTATCCTTGAAATCCCAAGGCAAGGGGCATGTATATAAAAAAAAATATATATCAAAAAATAAAAAATAAAAATAGAAAAAATCAAAAGAAAACTGCAATAAAAGCACGTGGTGAAAACCTGGAAACAGGTGCTATATGTGACAAGTTAGCTCCTCTATCTATTAGGATTCTTCTAGTGTGTCCGTTCATTTGTATATATCCGCAATAAAATGACTAGTCAGTCCTCGTTGCCACCATGTATATATCATAATAAAATGGCCAGTTCATGCACCATTCCTTGTATTTATCCATAATAAATCCCCATCATAGCTTGATCTTGTGTTAATGGTCTTCATCCTAGTCTTTTTGTGTCTTTCTTCATCCATAATAAGTCAGTCCATCACCTAGCTGGGGGCATGTCCTTGACCTAGTTTGGGAAGTGGATCTATGATAGTCGTGACTCTTAGAGGACAGAATGGAGTATTTTCACCAGGCAAGCAAACACAATCAAATGTCCTTTCACAATGGTATCTTCATGCTGAATTAGAATCTATGATCTATCCTTCAAAACATGACCGCTTATCTATACATCTTGACTATACATCATCAATTGATCTGATCAAACATATCTTAAATCTATGTTTTGGAAAAAGAAATGTATATTCATGGCAAGCATGTTAGAATGGTTTGTTGTAGATTATGCATTCATATCTGGATTTCATTGTTATCATGTTTCCTATGCTATTCCAGGATATCTTTTGACATGAGTTTAAAACTCCCATATGTCATTGATTAGAATAGCCGGGATGGGGCATGGTATTTTCTTTGATTGCTATTTGTGGGGTATTTTCTGATGAAATTGAAGGAACAAGTAATTGGGGTGTCTATGTGTAAGTGCCTTCATCCATTTCATAGTATGGACAACATACAAATCATGTTGCTCTGCAAATACTATTTATGGTGATACGCCATCGCATACTTTGACTCCAAATATTTGTTCCTCGATGGAGGGGGAAATATTCCTTATCTGTTACGCAAACAAAACTTAGGTCATCTCGGTTCAATTATACCTAGATGCTTGTCAAGTTTGCAATATTAAACTCCATGCAAGAAGTGCTCAGGTCATCCTGGTTTAATTATACCATGATGCTTGCATTTTCTTGCAACATAACGAGCTCAATGATGAAAATCAAATTCCAGTTATTATGAAGTTCTAAGATGTTACATAATGTTGTGGAGACAACTCATTTCATGGTTCATTTTGCATTGCATTCTACCATCTCCTAAATTGCATATCAGTGCTCCTTTTATAGAGATTTGTAGGTTATCTTTTTAGGTTATCTAATTCTCCTAATCCATTCTTCTTATGTCAAAAACATTGTTGTTTCAGTTGAGGACATTTGGACAAACAAAAATATTAAGACATTTTGCACTTAATCATTTTAAGACATGCATAATCTTCATTAGGTGTGTTCATTTGTATATCATTTGATCACTTGTTATAACTATCATTTCATTTCATTTTCTTTTCTCACGTTGTACGTCCTTATAGTCCATCATCATTTCATTATCATTATTATATTAGATATCATTTTGCATTACATTGTCATTTATTATCCATTTACATGTATTATATCATCATACATTTATTTATCTATTATATTCATTTCATTATCCATTATTCACATCATTTTACATCATTGCATTAGTAACCATCATTTAGGACATGCATTTCTATATTCACATCAGATGTTAGATTATTAACCATTATGCATCACATATTAAAGTAAATCATTTTGCATACTAAGACATACATTCTATGCATATTAAAGTAAATCATCACATCCTGCATATGTCAGTACGCGCATGTATATAACACATCATAATAAAACATGGTAGAACTGCATCACATCATATAGAATCAATCAAATAAAGTCCATAAGACAATAAAACTGTCCAAATGTCCAATGATATATACCCATAACAATGTGTCCAATATCAGTGTCTATCAAGTCAATATATAATGATACAATGATAATATGATACAAGATGTGTATACAAGTGGTGGTATCTATGACCCACTGCCTCCAGACTCTATCTGTTGCTATCTACATGATGAAATGAGACCTGGTGCTGCTGAACCACCTGCTCCTGAGGATCCTCCATGATCTCCCGACCCTGTGGGTGGTCTAGGAGGACGTGATGATACCCCTCCACTGCCAGCTAGTGCCTGTTGCTCATATGCTACTGACTTGATGCCCACTGAGCTCTCTTTGTAACTCCTGATCCATTGATCTCTCAAGACTACCTATCTGTATGCCTCTTGCTAGTAGGATATCTCCTTCTTGGCTCGTATCATGGCTCTCAGGCTATCTCCATGAGGACCTAGGTCCTCTGTCCTGTGCAACTCATCCAATAATATCTCCGACTCCCCGATTCTCTCTATCACTGCGTCTCGCTCTACTCTAAGTACATCCATCTATCTGGCCATCCTCTCCATCTATCTCTCTAGACCTGGCACCCGGTCTGCCTCTACCTATGTAGCTGCTAGTCAGACTAGCAGTGCATCAATATCCAACTCCTCCTCCTCCGTAGCATCTCTCTACAAATAGGGATCCTGTCCCCCGATGTCCATGTCTGCCTACTCATCCTGTGCCTATACATCTGGCATCTCAGCATCTGGCTCATCCTAGACCTGACCACCCTATACTGCACCAGCTAGTACCTATACCTGTACCTGTGGCCCCTGTACCTATGCAACTGCTCCCTATGTTGCAGCAGCTAGTATCTGTACCTACGGGACTGATCCCTATAAGGGAGCTCCTACAGCTGGCTGTGCTAGCTGTACCGGAGGCTATCTCTATCCCTATCCCCTTTGCCTCACTCCACCTCCCCTTATCCATGGGCCAGCTCTCTCACCTCTCCCTCCATCTCCTCCTCTCCCTCATCATCTCCTATCTCATCCTCACTACCTCCCCCGACGTCTATCTACAAGATCTCTCTCTGGAGGTCTCATTGTTGGATTTGTGATACATGGCACAAGATGATCTCTCAAAAACTGCTCCAAATCTGCAGTCATCCCAAGATCCATGACTGTCTACCTCATTGACCATGCCTGGAATGGTGCATCCAAAAACTCCTACCGAGCAACATCAAATGATGCCATGGGCCCCCAATCCCATCTCTCTTGATGTGTCCGTGCAAACTCAATCACTCCCTGGGGCATACCCTGAACCCTGCCAAACTGGTGCAGAACCCGGCTGACTAGCTGTCTCTCAATAATAAAGGGCATCTACCCTATCAACCATCACAACTCAAAATAGAATCCTAACTATCACTCATCATTCCATGGCTCACACCCTAGGTAGGGTCTCCATGTCACTGTGTCCAATGTATCAAAAGTGTATCGCCAAAACTCTAAATGTCCCAATTTTTCTTGAGACAAAACTAAGGAGTATAAATGAATATAGGGCTTCCCTACACCCCAAAATCTGATAGCCAATGGTCTCGTCACTGCAATATGCTCCCATGCCCAAACATGGAGCAGTGTCACCCCTGCTGATAGTGATGCACCCCCGTGGTACACCACCTGATGTAAATCATGATATAGGTGTGCTAATAAACACACCCCCAAGCAAATCAGGTCCCCTCCATCACCTGTTGTAATGTGCGGCCCCATCCAACTATAAATCCACATGACCTACGATCGGGGCATACAAATCCCCCAATCGCACCTGCTAGAACCACTGAAAGAAGGTCATACAAATCGACCATATCCTCCCAACTAATCTCTCCATCCTCTATGTCATCATCCCCAAAGACAGCTCTGCACTTTGTGACTCCACCGTGCCGGTCATACTGAACCAAATCCCCTGTGATGGGAAGTTAGAGGATGTGATATACATCCTCTAGTGTCACTGTCATCTCCCCTGTCAGAAGATGGAAAGTACTCATCTTTGAGTGCCATCTCTTAGCTAATGCGGTCATCATGCTTAGATTCACCTAAATCTCAAGCATGTAAATCACATAGTAAAGTCTCGACACTCCAATCAATAGTCTATCTGTCTCTGACAATGTTGGTCTCAGATTCTGTGTGACGGGATATCTCTCCCATGACATCAGAACATTTGTGATATCCTCCTATTCAAGTCAACAATAATCAACCTATCAGATTTTGATAAACTGATCTATCAATCTATCTATCCTATCATATCAATTTCAAACATGTTTATCACGTGTTTCAACAGATGATTCTATCAATTGTCTATTTCAGACTGGCTAACTAGCGAACATTCTAAAATGTTGCCAATCTTGATCAAATCGATCACAATCAATCGCTGACAGATCAAATCGGCTTATCAACATCAAGTTTGACCTAATTGACTATCCATTATGACCAAATTCTACCACCTAAAACATATGTGCAACTTTCTTTCACATTTGCGCAGGTTTTCACCTATGTGCAGTTTTCCTCCACATTTGTGCAACATTTTTAAACATTTGCGCAGCTTTTTGCATATGAGCTGTTTTGTTGAACATTTGCACAATTTTTCTTAACAAATGCACAGAAAGTATCTATGTGCACTTCTATTGCATACATGTGCAACCCTTTCATTTGTCTAGTATGAATGCGTAGCTATAATTAACGAATGTGCAAAAACTTTAAATTTTTGCGCAAACATCGACAGTTTCTGTGCATTAATGTGCTGAAACTACGCATTCGTTCTACGCCTAAAAATTAAATTTTTTTTTAATCTATTCCTATCATTTGATCTTCCCTAAACATGCTAAAATCCTATTCTATCATGCATCAAATCATGAAATTACAAAGCAGGATCGAGTCACCTACCGGTTCACCTGAATCGAGTGGTCGCTGGAAGCGTCTGACTCTCTCGAAGCGGTGATCTGACAAGGGGAATGGCATCTTGGTGGCTCTGCTCTTCTCTCTCTCGTGCTCTGATCTCCAAGTGACAAGTGTGCACAATGAGCCTATTGTGGACCCCTTAGCCCTATTTATAGCCTGTGGACCTGATGTGTTTGGTGTGTGGACCCTATCTGACATTTTTCTTCCATTCCACCCTATTTTCCTCCATCTTTTCTACCGTTCTTTCGTGAGATTGATTGTACAACAACAACAACAATAATAATAATAATAATAATAAATAAAAATACCATGAAAATTTAAATAATCTTTTTTGTCAATCAATCTCTCGAGGGGGCATGCATAGGTCATCTGAGACATTGTCTGGGGCAGGGGCAAAAATGCTTGATTTTTCTTTGAAACAATGTGACCAGCACATTATTTCAAAGAGGGGCAAAATGTATACACTTAAAAATGGCTTCATAAATTAATTAAATATTTATTATTTAATTACTATTGACTTGATAAATTAATTAAATATTTATTATTTAATTACTATTGACTTGATAAATTAATTAAATATTTATTATTTAATTAATATTTATTTCTTCTATTTATTAAGTAAATTATTCAATTTATTTAATAAATTCACTATAGTCTAAATCTATATCATAAGTCTTCTAAATAGTCTATTAAAGTGATTTAATTAAATACACAATCACCTAAATATGACTAAGTCTCATAGTCCACTTCATCCACCTAGTCACCTAACACCTCACCTTGGCTAAAATAAATAATTATTATTAATTATCTATTCATAGTTATCCTCACCCACACATGTCCTATTCTTAAGGGCTATGTGGCCTCATAGGACTTGGTCTCATGACCACATGTCCTCTCAACAACCAAGTCAAGAGACCTTCCCTATTCCTAAGGGGCTTCTCAAGCCACCTCTAAGGGTCAAAGGTGACTCATGGGACACTTGTACAAAGAGTCCTCGTGAGGAAAAGGTCTCTCCCCCTTTCTCTCTTTGGTCTTTGTGAGACACTTGACATGTGTCTTTCCCTTCCACCTTCTTCTCCTCCATGTCAATGTGAGAGGAACATCATCCCTATTCTTCCTCTCACATTCCAAATACATCCCCCTTTCTCTCAACTCCTTCAACTAAGTCAATTCTAGCCCTAGGATCTTCCACCTTTCATTCTCAACCGTAGGATTGTGCCACCTAGGCCTAGATCCTCCAAAAATCTATACAAGGAGCCTCATTTCCCCTTTGTGGGCTAATAGAAAATAGGTATTCTCAAGCATTCAAGCATCCAAGCAATCAAGCATCCAAGCAATCAAGCAACCAAGCATCCATATTATCATCCCATCATTTTCATTCCATCCACCATATTTGCATAATCAAGTTTTAGTTGTGCACTCATTACATTCAATCTCCACACTTTGGAAACATCTTGGGAAAGAGCTTCATTTGGAAATCTGAGAGTTCAATATCTTCAAGAAATCAAGGTTAGGAGGACAATGGAGACAAGCTGCATTTGTAGGTGAAGGTAAAAGTTAATTTGGCTTCATTATTATTGCATTCTTCATTGTAGTTTGCTTATTAGATAGATTTGTTAGCTTCTTATTAGTTAATTCATCATTTAGAATAGTATCCAACTAATTTTCATATAGAGGTCAAGGTTGAGGTTGACCCTAACCTAGTCAGGGTCAAGGTCGACATTGACCTCAGACCCTAACTTTGTCAGGATTTGTAGCAGAGGTTCCAGGAGATGCCAGAAACTTAGAAATTGATATCTGATCAGGACCCAGTGTCAAGAACAGATAGAAAATCCTTTGTTTGATGTGATGAAGGACTAGGAGGTCTCATTTCTAAATCCTACCTAGAAAATAGAGCCATGGAAGAGGGAAAATTAGGAAAGTCCTTAAGACCTTAACCCTAATTTCACCTAGAATGAAGAAATCAAGTGCGGAGAAGTGGAAGCGGGGGAGAAAGCCAAATACATGCAAAAACCTAATCAAGGCACTTAACATGATGCCAAACCACTTACTCAGAGGGATAAATGCTCTTAACATGGAAGTGCTTCCATTTTAAGATGATACATTAAGCCCCCACTTTAGCAAGAGTATGGACTTGATGCAAACTCTTGGTAAAGGAGATAAAAATAACAAGATAATCTTATCATAATCTAAGGGACAAAGAGAAATCCCAAGCCCCCAGGGACTCAAGTCTTCATCAACTCTTAAATCACAAATAAGAGAGACATCTCTAAAGAGAGAAAGAAAAAGTGTGATTATCTCACCCAATGAGAACTTATGTCCCATTGTGAACCACACAAGAAAAAGGTGCAACTAGAAAGATGGAATTGAACCACCTAGTGAATGTGACTACTCACTAGTCAACCCATCAAGGATTTATCCTTAGGAATATTCTATTCCATAAGAATAAAATAAAAAATTAAAAAACAAAAGAGATCCAGTCTTAAGGACACTTCCGACCTTAAGGGATCACAATATATGTGTGCTTGAAACTGGAGGGATCAAGAGATCCTAATATAAATCCATACTTTAAGGATTAGTTCTTAATCCAAAAAGAAATATTGAAAAGTAAATGTGCATGTCTTCCTCAGGATTTAGCAACTTATGTGCATTACCTTTAGAAGATTTAGCATGTTTTGAATTTTTCATAAGTGCGTGTCTGTAATAAGTGAGTAGAGCGTATGCCCCCATGTTAAAGTCATTGTTGACACTTTAATAGGAGCAATGGCTTTAACGGAAACATAAACAACTTCACTGATTATGTTTCCACATTGAGATGCCCCCAGAAAAAGACAAATCAAGGGAAATATCACAGAAACATACAAAGAACACATAAGGGATCTACCTACCATGGGGTTAGTATGATCATAAGATAATATATATGATATTATTGCAAATGAATTGAAATCATTCCCCAAAGAAAGTAGAACTACAATCACAAAGGAGGAAAGATCACATAAGATATATGAAGGAAAATCTTTTTGAACCATGACATGGAGACTAAAAAGATTTAGTGCTACCATATCTCAAATCCAAGTAGATTGCACAAGGAAACATATATGAAAAATAGCATAGTTACAACATGACATTGAACAATGCATAGAATAATAGAGATACATATAGAGGAATTTAAACAATAGTTTTGATTCCTTCATCACCTTGTACCAACTGAGTAACAAGGATCGTATAAAAGAATCTAACAACATTTAGCAATCACATTACAGGAGAAGCACAGTACAACAGGAAAACACACAACAAAGCTACCACAAAGAACAAGCCGATCAAGCGTGCCACCTACTTTCCCCATCTCATTGTATATCATTTAGGGTAGGTGGGAAAATTGCAAGAGGGACTATATCCAATATAGTAGGAATGATAGCCAGTTCCAAACAAGGATCCTCTTGAGAATCACTATGTTCGATACTAGGTGTAAGAGTTAATTGAGATGAAAGCATATTTGGCAAATCAATGTCAATGTCAATAGTCTCATATTCATCATTAACATTATCAGTATCATCAAGAGTATCTTCTTCATCCAAATTAATCAAAATAGGTTCTAAGATACGAATATAATCATCATAATCATGCATGTGAACATCATTATTAGTAACAACATCTTTTAAGACAGTATGCATAGGTGTATTGGTAGAAAGTAGAGATCTTTTAGCTTTAGCATGAGCATGATGCTTTTTATGACATTCATTAGCAGATCAGTTACGCTTTGATTTATTTGAAATAGGTTGAGAACTAGGAGGAACAATCATAGCATCCTTCATAGGTTCTTTAGGAAGATCAATAGGATTATCAACCATAGGAGGAACAATCATAGGATCTTTGATAGATTTAGGAGGAACTTGATTAACAGAACTAGAAGCCATAGTTAAAGGAGGTATCGAAGGTGTAGGTAAAAGACCATGATTAAGATCCATAGGAGGTATGCTTAATTGAAGAATCTTACAATGCTTATAAGAAGTGATCTGATTGAAAAAGATTATCAGGGCAAGGAGGACATGAATTAGGTAAAGAAGGCCAAAAGAAATCCAGAGCAGCACAATCTCTAGGCCTAGAAGGTTGATATAGACTATGATTAATCATCTTCACTTTGCCATCATGAATGAACTTAAGACACTTATGGATAGGTGAAGCAATAGCATGCATGGCAGTCAACCAAGGCAAACCTAGCTTAACTTGAAATTGATTAGCAGTAGGAACCACAACAAAGGTAGTGTTCACAAGTTTTCCAAAAAGTTCAACTAGTAAAGTAATAGAACCAAATGAGGGATAAAGGAAACCATTACAAGTTTGAATCCACACATCCGATGTATCATAGAAGTTGCATTGTAAGCTTTTCATAAAAAGGTTTTCTTCAGTGATAAAATTGACTAAGGAGGTAGAATCAACAAGACAACCACAAGTAGGTATTTGAGCAACCCTAGCAGCAATGTAAAGAGGACCATTAGGAGCCTTAATAATCTTAGAATCATCAAAGGTAATAAAAAGTTCCCGAGGTCTTTTATTCTTGAATTTTTGTTGAGGTTTAGGTTGAGGTTTCACTTTAGGTTTAGGTTTAGCTTGAGGTTGAGACTGAATTTGAGGTGAAGGTTGAGGTTTAAGTTGAGGTTGAGGTGGAGATATAGACGGATCAACATAATCCACTTGATTAACAACATAATTAAGATCATATATCTTGGAATCGTATACAATTTCTTGAGTAGATGGTTGAGCAATAGTATTAGTATCATGCGTAGGTAAGGGATTTGTATAGATTTGAAGGTTCTGATTAGGAGGAGAGACAGATTGATTCCCACTACTATCTAGATTATCAACAGATAAGGCTTTAGCATCAATGAGATCTTGGACCTTATGTTTTAAAGAATAACATCTCTTAGTATCATGACCATTCTGATGATGATATTGACAAAAAGTATTTTGATCAAAAGATTTAGATGCAATCGTAGTAGGTAAAAGAGGTCGAATAGGAGGTAAAGTAATGATATTAGCAACTAACAACCTATTCATAATAGCATGTAAAGTTTCAGAAAGAGCAGTAAACGTATGATTTAATCAAAAAGTAGTGGATGCAAAAGTGGCATTATGAGATGCAACAACAACTTGATCAACAAATGCATTAAATTATTTGTTTATCTTGACATAATTGTTGAATTTTTTAAACTTGTTTGGATTAGGAGTAGCATCACTCTTATCAACTGGAATAGGAGCCACTGGAGTGTTTCTCTCAAACTTACTCACTTGTAATTGATAATGATGAAGTGATGCACAAAGTTGTTGAAAAGAGGTAAATTCAGTAAGCAGAATCTTATCTCTAATATCCTTTTGCAAATTTGAAATAAACATACGTTGAATATCAATATCAGGAACATGATAAGAAATCTGAGCACGCAAATGCTTAAATCTACCAATAAATTCAGTTAACTTTTCTTTAGCACCTTGTTTACAATGCATTAAATTAGTCAAAGACACTTGCGGGCCAATATTGTTTTGAAATTGTTGAATAAAGGTATTAGCAAGTTGTGGAAAGGAATCAATGGAATGAGGCAAGGAACAATACCATTGTAAGGCCTTGTCATGAAAGGTTCGAGAAAATAGTTTGGCTAAAATCCTATGGTCATGAGCATAATCACTACAAAGGATTTGGAATGTTTTAACATGATGAACATGATCTCCCTTTCCATTATAATTCTCAAGATGAGGCATATCGACTTGCTGAGGAACAAGAGTTCAAATAATATCCCGTGACAAAGGACTTCCCATGTCACATGTAGGAATACTAAACTTGTTATGAGTTAAGGAAGCAAGTTGTTGTTGTAAGGATGATACGGTTTGAGCCAAATTGATGATGGTGGAAGCATTAGAGGAAATAGGAGTAACAACATTAGACACACTAGGTAAAGTGTAAGAAGTTGTAGGAATAGAAGACACAACTAGAGGAACACTAGGAACTACAGTTGGAAGCAGAGTGTAATAAGTGAAAGGAACACTATGATATGAAGGTTGTGATGTAGGAAGGGACATGGGAGGAACACTCATAGGAATAGAGGGAGCCGTCACAGTCACCAAAGGAGGAGTATAGATAGGAAGACTAGGTAAAGGATTAGAAGGAGGTTCAACACTAGTGATAGGAGCAGTGAAACCTAAATCTTGAGCTGCTTGAGTTAAAGGTTTAACATTGGAATGCACAAGATGAGTAATACCATGCAAGAGGTTAACAGCTTGATCACTATCACATAGAACTTTATTAAGAGCCTCTATAGCTTGAATAGAATCTTGACTATGGTTTTCTTGAAGAAGCCAATTACCCATTTTATCAAGTTTAGTGGAAATTTTTTGGACTTGTTTAGGAGGAACCCTTAAAGCATCATCCTCATCATGAGAGGAGTGAGAAGATTTTTTCTTCATAGTAGGATTATAATCATGAAGAATAAAGTTATCATCAGGGATCCTAAGGAAAGGAGAAGATTCGGGCTCAAAGGCACCCATGAGTCTACGAATTCTTCTAATCAGAATGTTATAAGTGGGACTAGTGGTAGTAAAGCTCATAAACCAATATAATGCAAATGAACTAAACTAAGAACACATAAAGCATGAATATGAAATCTAATTAGCATGCAAAGTTAATCACAAGGGACAAATCGAATACTAAAAAGATAAAAGGAAATCTAACACCAAAAAGAAAGAGAGTAAGTATGTCAAGTTCACCAAAATGAATGATGAAGGTGAACACACACACAAACACACACAATAAGACAAAGGGAAATCTAACACCAAAAAGAAAGAGAGTAAGCTAGTCGGGTTCACCAAAATGAATAGTGGTAATTTGGAATCACCACTATTTGTGTATGTGTGTGGGGAAAATGTAAGATTCACTCCTAAATCCAAATTCCCAAAGGAGAGATCCAATTTGATCAACCAAAATGTTAATACACAATCGAATCAATCTATGAAGAATGTGAAAGAGAGAGAGAAACCCTATACTTTCCTATAGTTGGATTAAGCTTGAAATCTGAAATAATTGAAGTGCAAATACTAACCTTGAATTAGGGCAGATCAGGAAAATGCTAAATTTTGGCTTTTGTATGAACTTTTAAAAGATTTTGTCACTTGTTCTAGATTGGAAATGTTGAGGCGGACAAAACCCAGAAATCTTTTCTCCAAATTCACACAGGTCAACTTTGACCTTTTAAAAGGTCAAAGACCACATTATTTATTTGAAGTCCGATTCTGATTCTGTTTGCAGATCCTGAAAGATTTCTGAAAAGGGTATCTGAATTCACTCTCAAATCTAAGATTCTACACCTATACCTACAAGAAAATGGGGGTTTTTGGTTGTATGGGGATTTGCCTTGGTCAAACCCCAGTTTAGGAATTAACCTTGAAATTGAATTAAAATATATTGTGTATAAACAATGTAATTGAAACAAATCACCTTGCTTATGTTGAAGTCCTTGTAGAGGATTCAAATCCTCAAATCCACAAGTAGGAATGCTTGAATGTAGGATGTCTCCAATCAATGGTATTTTGATCTTCAACACTAATCTTGACTTGATCTTTGCATATGAGAAGGCTTGAATGGATGGACAAGGATGAATCTTCAAGGGGGCTCCAAAGAGATTGAATCTTTCAATAGCTAAAAATGGAACTCCTTGATAGATGAATTCTTGAACACTTGAATGCTTGAAGAATTTCTCGCACTTGAGAGCTTGCACATGAAATCTCTTGAGTGTGGATGAGATATGAAAACTTGATGTGAAAATGAGAGAGGAAGGCCTCCTTTTATAGTGAACTAGGGCACACTCCTCTAGATGGGCCACCTTGGAGAATTAAATCCCAATTAGGTCCTAACCTTTAGAATATATACCTAGATTAAATACAATTAAAGATTTTACCATTTCAGAGCCTGAAACAGCCGACCCAGAGGTGGAGAAATAATTATCCCGAAAGCCAAATTGCCGACAGATGATAATTTGAAATCTTGACGGGAAGAGGTCAAGGTTAGCTTGACCCTAACCTAGTGAGGTCAACCCTAACGTAGTTAGGGTTAAGGTCGACATTGACCTCAGACCCTAACTTTGTTAGGATTTGTAGTAGAGGTTCCAGGAGATGCCAGAAACTTAGAAATTGATATCTGATTAGGACCCAGTTTTGGGAACAGACAGAAAATCCTTTGTTTGATGTGATGAAGGACTAAGAGGTCTCATTTCTGAATCCTACCTAGAAAATAGAGCCATGGAAGAGGGAAAATCAGGAAAGTCCTTAAGACCTTAACCCTAATTTCACCTAGAATGAAGAAATCAAGTGCGGAGAAGAAGTGGAAAGCGGGGAGAAAGCCAAATACATGCAAAGACCTAATCAAGGTGCTTAACATGACCCCAAACCACTTACTCAGAGGGATAAATGCTCTTAACATGGAAGTGCTTCCATTTTAAGATGATATAGGTATGCACAAGGGACAAAAGTTTGGGTGTTGTGTGACAAAGAACACATGTCTAATTAATACATGGAGCATATATTGTGTAGTCTGTGGTGTACAAGTATGGAGTGAATTTTTTAAATTGAAAATTTCAATAAATGTACATAACAAGAACTAGCATGAAACCTTTTTCTATTAACACATAACTACTTCTCGATTTATGGAATCTCTCTAAGTTTTATTTTCTATTGCTTCCTCATACAATTTGTTCCAAAAAGATTTCTATTTGGAACAAGTTGTATGAGGAAGTAAGAGAAAAATAATCTTCCTCATAACTCTTAAGAACCAATCTTCATAACTCTTAAGCTCTTAATTATTATATGTATTCAATAAAAATAAAATAAAACATAGATTTAGATATATGATTTTACTTATTTAATTACATACATACGTGTGTGTGTATATATTAGAGATTTAGACTTACATATTTGATTTTAACATAGTTTCAATTCAAAAAAATGCAAAGAGTTTATCTTACCATGTCATAGGGACATAAAATAACTGAATGCTACCTTGTTCCCAATATGACATTTAGTTACAAGAAATGTAAATTTTATTGTTCATCTCAAAGTTCAAGATATGCATTTTGCTCGTTCAATAAAATGAAACTAAACAAAATTTAATGATATCAAATTTTTGTTACTCCTAAAGAGAATTAATGGTTTTCATTAGTATCATCCATTCATACAGTCAGTAAAGGAGACAAGATAGGACAATCGGTCAATACACAAAGCCTAGACACCAAGTAGAACACAAGGAAGATCACTAAGTTAACCAAATATAGTTTTGACCAAGCACTCTTATCAAGGTAGATGATCACCGAGTACCGATCACAATAGTCATCAAGCATTCATATGAACAGAGCACCAGTTAATTACCAAGTGATAAATGCAGTATACACTGAGTGAAATAGGAAATGACATAGCAGTTTGGAATGACACAAACTACAAGGTAAATAGTTTACACTGATTAGAAAATGGTTTACTAAGATCAAGATAAAATTTAATATGGATTTAATCATTAAATTATTGATGATTCCTATGTAATGATGATCTAGGTTATTCGATTCTACCATTGATCTTAGGTTTTCTAAGATAGAGTCTAAACCCTAATTTGGTCAAGACAAGTATGATATAAAATTTGTAAAGATGTCATTTTGACATGTATCATCCCACATGTAGTAGCCACCACATTGGAAGACATTTGAAGATCATACATGGTTATGATTGAGAAGCATTGATAGAACATTTAGTTTATCAGAAATAGAGGGCTACCGAGAAGAATTCATAGAAGAGATCAATCACATTGAGGTGATAATAGATAAGTACATTATAGATTTGAATCAGGCATTTTAAGTTGCTATTTATAGGTCAAATCCTACTGTTAATCTTTTGCCATTGCAATAGATTTTAAATCTCTTAACAGAGTGAACCTAACAGTTCTTTTGTAAATCTCTTAATCAAGTGCACACTTGATTATCTTTCTAAAATGCTCTAACTAGGTAGATCTAGTTGATCTCATTGTTACTCCTAATAGGGTAAGATCACTAGAAGTGATCAAAATCTTTGTAGCCTTAACCGACAACTTTGTTACTGTAGTAGTGAAGCTTTGTGGGTGTCATCCCCACTGCAGTTTTTACCTTCTAACAAGGGTTTCTACGATACCAAAATACTTGAGTTATGTGTATGAAGTTTCATGAATGGTTTATTGATTAGATTACATGCATTTACATTTTAGTTATATTTTGGATGTATGTTAAATGCAATTGATATAGTCAGTTAGTGATATTCATGTTTACAAAGATTTAGTTTGAAATTTTTTAAGGGTACTGATTCACCCCTCCCCTCTTAGTACACATCTTTCCATAATTCCAATAATTTTCCCAATCTATAGAGATTATTGTAAATGTTTCTTCATAGATTGTACTGGAGTTTTTCACATCAATGTTTCAAATCACACTCCATAATTCATCACTAGAATGATAAAAGAGTTCTCAAGGAGATAAAACATGTGTATTAAAAACTAAGAACCAACCCAAAATGGGGGAGAGGTGAGAGGAAATTTTTTTATCCCACAAGCTAAATTTGTTCACCCCACGAGCTGAAGTATTTGCAATAATTTTGTTTTCTATCTTTGTGATTTGATGCTCACTAATTCCAATCTTGATTTTATTAAGAATAGACATATATGTTGTAGCTACATTTTTAAAAATTCATGCATTCCTCTACTTCCAAGTATGCCAAATAAACCCATAGAAAACCATTGTGAGGCATACCATAAAACATTAACAACCAACATTCCTAGGCAATCTTACATTTGAGAAACAAGTGATCAATTGTGAATTGGTCTAGTGGTGGAGAACTTATGTTCTTGAAAGAGAGATCACAAATTCAAATCCCATAGAGGATAAGGTATGTATGCCTTGTTTGTATCACACTTAGGTACCTCTTCCAAGAAGTACGAAGTAGTTGTCACTATATATAAAGGCTTAAAAAAAATAGCTAATATTGTAGACTATGAAAGCTCCTTTACTTTTTAACCATCTCTCCATTCTTATTGCACATGAGGGGATAACAAAAATCATACACATTAACCTATTCCCAGTCAGAATTTGTTGTGTAAATCCATTCAAGCAAAAGTGCCATCCATATTTTGTCAAAGAGCTTAGTTCTATAATAATTGTAGAAGTTGAAGAATTCATGCATTAGCTTGCAATATTTCTACACCCGCCACTTTGGTAAATATGGTTTGGAGTCAGTTGTTATAAAATAAATTATAATGGCACTTGACCCAAGGTGAGGCAGAGCTTTAATACTTATCCATGGCAATCGAAGATGGTAGGGCTTCACTCACGATGGGTGGTATAGACACAGAGGTACATTTCCCTATCAATCTCACAACAAACAAAGATTGGACGAGCTCTATGAAATGAAGTATGAAGGAGCTAGTCGACAGGGGAATGGAGAAGCTTTCTTCCATTGTCAAAATAGGGATTTTTTATGTCTACCCATCCAAAGAAATAAAAGGCAAATGTTTAACAAAAAAACCCTAGGGTGTGAATATATACAATCTAGGGTTAAGATTGGAAGCATATTTCAATCATGGGTGGGCATAAACCTAACAACACATTAATTTTCCCAACTACGAAGGTGGGTAGACCTTTCAATCTCCCCTTGCCAAGAAAAGTATGAACACAAAGATATTGGGAAATATGTAGACAAAGGAAAAATATTCTACGAGGGCATAATAACTTACAATGAAACAATAACAGATGAGGGCATTTACCAAAGTAGATAGAGCTCCAAGAGAAAACCTCAAATGGAAGAAAAGAGAAACAAACATAGGGCTTCGGTTAAATGAATCTAGAGACAATACAAAGCATGTTGTGACCCTTATGAGGAGTGACAGTTTTGACAAAGCATAGAGTGGAGAAAATATGAAGATCATTATGAACCAAGAGCAACAGACCAACCCTCTACCCTCTCTAGAATTGTCTATCACTTTCTCTGAGGAGACATTTTCAGGAAGAAGGCAACTAATTCAACAACAAGATGTAATATGTTAGTTATGGAAAACTAACATGCCTTTTTTAGATTTCTATAAATGGGCATTACATGATTGGAATGATATCAGTCACATAGAGACAATAGATGTAGTGTTAGGGTTCTTCATAGTTATCTTTGAATCTAAAGAAGGTAGAGATAAAATCTTCAAACATAAATACTAGTTTCACAACAACATCAACCTCCATATGCAATAAAGGAGTCTTAAGTTTAATAGAAAAAATCATTCTATCAAATTTCTACTAATGTGGATATCTCTAAAAAAACTTCCTATAGAATATAGGGATGCAAAAATCCTAGAAATTCTTGGAAATATATTGGGGATCTATCTAAAACATGTCCTCTTAGTGAGGAAAGAAAGCCACAAGATCTACATACTAATGAATACAAAAATGAACTTCCAAGATCAATTTAAATAATTTCAAAATCTAGAACTTGGGTCTAAATGGTCACATATGATCACCTACAAAAGGACATAGAATCTCAAATGGGGGAAGCATACAAGGTCAATATATTTAACAGAGGGACTATGCTTCTAGAGGATGACCCATGTTGCTTTAAATTATGGAGAGATTTAGAGGTTAATGAGGTGGAGGCTTTAGGGTAGAGCTCAAAATTACTGACTTCCCTTCTCTTCCCAAAAATAGATGTTTTAGACAGAACAAAACTAGACAACAGAACTCAAAATGAAGATAAATTTACTAAAAAGATAACTCTAATGCTCTGGACTATCTTCTACAAATTTTTACACTCCAATAATAGGAAATAAAGAATGATTCTCTTAACACTACCTCCTCAATAACCTTGAAGTCCTCCTATACTAGTATGGAAATCTTAAATGCTAGCAGGGTGGGTCAATGGGACAAGATTGGTATGATAGCACTAGATAGTAGGGACACTACCTTCTTACATCTGAATCTTGAGATAGGAAGAACCCAAATAAATAAGAAAAGAGGTTCACAAGAGTCCTCTCATGGGATCAGACTAATCCCTAGTTACAAGGACTTTCTAGTGAATGGTAAAAAAATTGGCATTGTGTCAATGTCTGAGTTTGGAAGGAAATATCTATCCCATGTCTCTATCAATGAAGATAATGGTTTCACAAAGAAAAAACCTTCTAATTTTAACCATAGACAAATGTAAAGGCTTATTCAACAATGGTTGGGAGAATTCCAAGAAAATGTGTTCATATAAATTGCAAACTAAGTCCTTGTAGAGGGTCCAAAGGGGGACATTATCCCAAGCCAATCAATTGAGCCATACATTGCGATAGATAGTGGGAATGCACTCAATACAATTATAACACAGAGGTAGGAGGAAACAGAGAAGAGAAATACAATCACCTCCAAAACAACAAAAACAAAAGTATTAGAGATTAACACTATGGAGACATCAACAAATAAAAACATTCTAGACCCACAAAAATTGGAAACTGAAACCAGAAACGCTTTTGGCCACAACTAGAAATATGGAGACATATTACAAACCAGGCTCATAGATATGATAAGGGAAGATAATGAACAATCCAAAGAAAAATATGCTTCATAGGTGATCCATAAGGAAATTATGAGAGGGAAAGTCACACCTTGATGGTTCGATACAAGTTATGGATCTCTTTGAATGGACTCATCAAAAGGAGCTAAGTGGAAGGATGGCAAAGAATCATAGGAAAGAGGAAATAGGTTCTCAACCCCAACTTACAAGTAATCTTAGTAATGGATGTAGAAAATCATCAAGGTTATTAGAAAAGGAAATGGAAGGAAGATCCCACTTGGTCCCTTTTAGTGGCTACTTAACTCAAGGGAGAAAGGTAATTATGAGGGGATTCCCTAAGGGACTGAACTAGAAAGAAAAACAAATGTTGGAGCAAGAAAAATGAATAGATGATGTAGTAGGTGGAATCCTTCCACTCAATCATAAAATCCAGAACAAGAAGAAAGAAGGGGTTGGTAAAGAGAATATGCAACTGAAAAAAATAGAGGAAAAAGATCAAAGTTCAACCATTTCCCCTAGACTCAAGGAAGTATACAAACTATTTTGAATAAAAGAGAATACCAATCCAACAATATAGGACAACATCAATGGATCAAATCCTTTAACATTTGTGGAAAGGATCCTAGATACAAACTACATGGAGGAAGAAGAAATAATTGAGGAGTTAGATGGAATGGTGTTTTTAGACATTGGTGATCAAGAAATGACTAATCATAATCAGCTAGGGAAAAAGCACTAGTAGATAACCCTTGTCCCCTATCTATAAAAAGGTCACCAATATAAACCTTGGGCTAGAAAGATCAACTCCTAATAAAACTTCTCCTGATTGTGAGGAAAAAAAGAAGCAAGGAAAAGGACGTAAATCCTTAGTTGTCTTAAGAGAAGAAGAAGAGGAAGGATTCAGACCAAACAAAACTAGCAACTTACATGCAAGTAGGGAAGGGGAAGTTCCTTCCCAATTTGAAATGAAGATCATATCATGGAATATTAGGGGTCTAAATGCTCCTAACAAGCAATGTTTGGTCAAATGTTGTATCTTTTCATTCAAAGTAGATATAATGATGTTACATGAAACAAAAATGAACACAAAACAAATGGAGAGATTCTCTATGAGATTAGGAAGTTACACCTTGGGATTTGAAGAAGTTGTAGGGTCCTCTATTGGAGTTGCAATCATGTGGAACCCAAGAGGACTGAACTTCTCCAAGTTGGATGGTAGGCCTAATTGGATATGAGGAATAGTCAAAAGTTTAAATTCCAATCTTAAAATTTTAATCCTAAATGTTTATGGGCCAATTCCCACCAAGAAGAAGATGGAAGTTTGGGAAGTAATCAGTAGCAGATTCAGGGTCTGGACAAATAAGGACTTCATTATAGGTAGATAATTTAACTCTATTGTTCACTTATCAAATAAGAGAAGGGGGATTCAGAGGGAATCTCAGCCTCAAATAGATTGTAAAAATTGGGTAACAAAAAATAACCTCCTTGAGATTGAAATGGAAAATGGGACCTTTACTTGGAACAACATAAGAATGGGTTTCAACAATATTGTGGAGAAACTAGACATGATTTTTTACAAAAGAGATTTAACAACCTTCCAAATTGACTTCAAAGCCTCCATATCTCCTACATTAGGGTCAGACCACTTTCTTATCCAGTTGGATATATTGGACAAAGATAAACCATTGATAAGCCCTTTCAAATTTGAGAACATGTGGTTGAAAGATAAGGAGTTCACAAAACTGGTTGACCAAAGGTGGAAAGGGTGCTTTGTAGAAGGCTATAAACTATTTTGTTTCATGCCCAATTTGAACATCAAAACCAATCTGATTGATTGGAACAAAAATCATTTAAAGAATATTTTTGCATAAAAAATTTATGTTGAACAAAATATCAAAGAACTTAATGAGACTGTTATCCAGCAAGGAATGAACTCAAAGTTTTTTTTCAAGGAAAATGAACTTATAACAAATTATGAAGACATTTTGGCAAAAGAGGACACCAATTGGAGGAAAAAATCAACACAAACATGGTTTGAGAAATGGGATAAGAACACTAAGTTCTTCCATAACATTACTAAACAAAGGAGTGTAATAACCTAAAATTGGTCTACTAGAACTTGAGCCCCCTTTCGATCAAATCATCTCTTTGCTAAGCATCATTATGCAGAGTAACCCTTAAAACCCCTTTGCATAATTAAATCAAAAATCTTATATCAAGCTTATACTATGGTCTTATTTTTAGAGCTTGCATATTTATTTAATTTCTAAAACCTTACCTTTAATATAAATTTCCTTCACTTTTTATTAAAAAAATACATTCACATGTGTGCATACTTAATCTTGATTAATTAACAATTAAAAGGGATTTGTGCTTTCAAATGCTATTTTGTCTTATTCTACCTAACATTTGCATTTTGCCTCTTAACCCTCACCACTCATTTCTACCTAACCTTGCATCTCCTTTCATCTCCTTTTGCCTCTTCATCTCATCCACTCACTCTTTTGCCTCTTAATCCCCATCCTTCATTCTTGAGGCAATTCCTTTAAAAATAAGCTCTTCCCTTACTCAAGGGTCGTAATCTATAAAACTTGTACTCTTGTTATGTTGCATTCTAGCTTTCTTGCATTCTTAATAATTTGAATTCTTAGCTTTAGCTTTCTCATATTCTTAGCTTAGCTTCATTCCTAGCTTAATATTGCATTATTAATATAGTTTATTTCTTGCATTGTTCTTGCATCTCATTCTTAGATTACTAATTGTTTGCATACATTTCTAGCTTAATCTCTCATTGTAGCTTGCATTCTTGCACCTAAGCTTCATTTCTTAGATTTGAATCTTCCATTTTGGAGTAGTCAAGTCACTAATCCTTCATGCCAATCTAATGAGCATCATGAAAAGGATTAAACTCACTTCAACTAGGAAGCTATGAGATGCTTCTTGAGATCTCCTCTTTCACGGATTTATTTCAAGTGTAATGGTTCATAGAAGTGTGTCACACTTTTTATCACACATCTTTAGCACCCACCATGGGTTTGACATTCATTTTTAGCTTCATTTCTTTCACTTTCAATTGTTTATTGTTGCAAGTTCATAAATTTTATTTTTGCAGGTGGAAAGCTCATATGACATTTCTTATAATACCCAGGCGCCATCTCATTATACTACTATGTGAAACTTCACATTCTGTGAAGTGTCATTCTGAAATACATAGAATTATTGCATGGCCTTACTGAGAAGTGTCACACTGCCTTTATAAGGTATACCACACCAGTCTGGAATGTTGTTCTACTTCTGTGAGGTATGTCGTAAAATTTTCTAACAGACTGATTAATTGTCACCCATATTTTATTTCTGTCACTGTCTGATTTTGGGCTGAGATTGCTTGATTTTTCTTACATTTTATGGTTTTATGGTCTTCTAATAGTGACTAATCAGTGATCTTGTAGGGCTATTGCTTCATTTTGCATGCTTTTTATGATCTAACTTATGGTTTTGTAGGGTCTTTCTTATCAAAAGAGCTCAATATCTTGATGCCTACTAACGTTTTGTGATGTAGGATCCTCTTGTCAAAGGCTTCTTCTTGAAACTACTAATGCATTATCTTGTAGGTTTCCTTGGAGATACAAATAAATTATGTGTTTTCTTACATTTGATTTCTAGACACCTAGCTTAACTAGAAGGCTTATTGTTTTGTGATTGGTTGAGTAGTAGGAGAGTATGCTCTTTTCCTCTTGGAAAATCAGAAATCTAGAACTACTTGGTGAATTAATTGCAATTGGTCTTGGGTAAATGAGCATATTATTTATGTGTTTGGAAGAAACTATGGAGTAGGAGACTATGATCTTTTCTCTATGTGAAAATCAGAAATCTAGACCTCAACTAGCTATTCATCTTTACTTTCTTGCATTTACCTTTAGAGGGAAATCTTTTGGGAATGACCCAAGTGGGGAACAAGTAAAGCCAGCTACTCCACCCCACTATAATCAAAATATTCTTTGAATCCAAAGAGAGAGAACACTTGGTTGCTTTCTTGTAGGGATGAAAGGTCTTAATTCTACTTGTAAAACTACGAGGGGTGGTCATGAACGAAGGCCCTTACTAAACACTTTAGGACTTAGAAGCTATCCTTTTTGGTTGTGCGGTTTCCTTTGTGCAAGGATTGATTCAAGTGGACTTAACGTGGATCACCACAAGACACTCACCATATGTACTCCCTTGGATGAAAATCCATGACAAAGCCAACATCACTTTGTGTGAGGCAAAGAGGTACCAAGTTGTGGGAAAAGGTTGCATCACTACCCACTTGACCTTAGGTAGCTTTCTTGATGTGTCTTCTTGTGCTAAGACTTGTGAAAACTTTTGTGGAACATACACATGATACATTTGGTATATTTGACACCTTACTAAGACTTCAAATATGGTTGTATCCACAAGGTTTCTTTGTTCCTTGTTGGATTGTCTTAAGACTATTGTTTTCTCACTACATGCTTTCAAAACTAACTTTGTCTAGGGAATGATTCAAACTTATCCATCACATTGTAACTTTTTTGAGCTTAAATTATTGGACTAAGATTAAACTTTTTCAAAACTACTTCTCCATTTCTATTCTTAACTCATCTTGTTATTTGGTACATTCCATCATGTTAGGAATTGTCCCTAGCTAGAAAATATTACTTTGGTCTCTTGACTACATACTTGGCTAGTAGAATGCTCACTTTTCCACCATATCTTTGATTGCATGGAAATTTATCTTTGCTTTATCTCTCTTACACTTTACACTTTGGACAAGTGAACATCTTTACTTACCTAGCTTGAGCATCTAGCCATCATAAGTCATACTATTTAGATTTTGACAACTTTCTTTCATGCCAGTCATAACTAGATCTCAAGGCCATGAGGGAAAAAAACCCAAAGCTATCTTTGAAAACTTAACTAAAGAAGGTCCTATACCTTGGGGTTTCAAACCCTTTACTCACATCTCTACTGAATCTATTCTATCCTCTCCTAAGTTGGCACATAGTGTTTCTTACACTCCAACCATGGATGAAGGAAGTAAAAGGATTGGAGAATTCCTAAAACAACTCAGTGATAAACACTTTGGACAAGAACACCAATAATTTCCTAATTCTAAACATGACTCTCAACAAGGCTCTCAATACACTAGACATGGATCACATGGCTCACAAGGTGGTGATTCAGACAATGAAATAACTGAGGAAGATATCTTGTGATTTCAGCAAGATGAACGCTTACAAAGACTAATGAATTTGACTCTTAGTCAAAACAAAAACCAATACTTCTTTCACTTGGCCTCTCAAGGAGTTAAACTACCCCACAACTTTGACATTAATAACTTAATCAAGAAAGAAGAACCATCTGAAATGGAAATCATGAGAAGATAGATGGAAGACATGGTGAAACATATGCAACACTTAGAAAATGAGAAAGATAAACCAAGCACATCTTTCTCACTTGACACTATATGCTCATTCCCTTTTGAATATATATATATATATATATATATATATATATATATATATATATATATATATATATATATATATATATATATATATATATATATATATATATATATATATATATATATATATATATATATATATATATATATATATATATATATATATATATATATGCCTCCTTTTCCTTAAAAGCTTGAGTTTTCTAAATATGAAAAATATGATGGTAGCAAAGATCCCCATGATCACACTAGGGAATTTTGCACACTTAGCATGGAGTTCTTGCATGAACCCACTTATCTCATGAGGCTCTTTCCTAGGATTCTTAGTGGTCAAGCTATGGAATGGTTCACCAAACTATCTCCTCCTCTCAAATCTTTTGACCAACTAGAGCACCGATTTATCCAAAACTATTCCTATAACATTCAACATGCTATCACCATACTTGATCTTTGCAACATAAAAAATGTCAAGGTGAATCCTTTGTGGTATTTCTTCAATGATGGTGGAAGCTATACTCGTGCTATCCTCAATAGATTCCTAAGACTAAAAAGATTGACATATTTATCAACTCTTTAGTTCCTAAAATGAATTATGCATTAAAAATGCAAACTTATGTGTCATTCGATAAACTAGTTGAAACATCTATTCACATAGAGGATTTCCTTGTTCATAAGGGTGATATCACACTGCAATAAAAATCCTCTTCTAACAACCAGTCTAATAAAGAAAAGAAAATTATGGAACAAAACTAAGGATGTTGTTAATGACAAAATCATGGCTTCAACTTCACAATCTACCACTACTAAAGAACCAACTGTTGGCAAGTTGGCTATACTGATGTATACGACTTGATATAGTGTTTTCATTATGGTAACAAAGTCATATAGTAGTTTAGAGTCAGCGCATTTGATGTAAAGATCAGTTCAGTTAAGTGTTGAAGACTGGACAGTGTACAGAGTTCCTGTAGCTCAGAGCATCAACGCACATGTGTATAGAAGAATTATGGTATGCACCCTATAAGTTAAGTTGGTTAGACTATATTCATACTTAGTCTATGAGCGCATGATCAGATGTCCAAGTATGAGAAAGTTACAGTCAGTTAAAGTTGCACAGCCAGTGTGTGCCAAAGAAGAACAGAGCATGAAGCCAACAATTAGTATTTTGGTTTGTGGATATAATGTAATGTTGTAAAGGCTATGTGCCTATTGTATTTAGGTTGTCGACATATATACTTGTTTGTTTGTAAGAACGCTTTAGCCAATTTATTTGTAAGCGTTGTATGTAATAGGTCTAAGGGCCAACATAGTTGTTTATTTTGTATGTGTGTATAAATATAAGGTGCACCCATTGTATTTGGCATGGAAGTCAAGAGAGATTTATGATAAGCAGAGCAGAAGTGTGTGAAGATAGTATAAGATGTATAATATCTTTTCTAGAGGTCAAAGCATCAGCGCATCAAAGGAACTGATATAACAAGCAATGTCATAGTGATAGTTCATCCAACATATATAGTGTGTATTTGATATTAGAAGGTTGTAGCCTTCACCATTTGAGCAGTAAGATTTAGGATAGTGCGTCCACTCCCCTAACAGGGATATTGTAAAAGACTCCTAATAGGGTTCAACCCTTAACAAGGTCTACTATACTTAAAGCATTGTAAAGAAACTCCTAATAGGGTTAAGGATCTTCTAACAAGGATCACAAAAAACTAGTGCAAAATATTAGTGGGTGTCAATTTCCGCTGGGTTTTTTACCTATTTGGGTTTCCCCGTAACCATATTGGTGTCATGTGTTGATTTCATGTTTCATGTTTGCGTGAATATTTATTTCTATACTTAAGCATTTAAGTTCAGTATAAAGATCAAAGAGAAAAGTTAAAATACAATGACCACTGATTCACCCCCCCCCCCCCTCTTAGTGTTCCCATTCCTAACACCAACATTCAACCTGTCTACTATTGTGAAGGCTAAAATTGATAAGCCTTGGGCTCCTAAGCCTAAAAGAAATTTTAGTCCTCTTGGAGAATAACTTGAGATGATTTGAAGAATCTTCTCACTAACAAGATCATTACTTTTCCTGATAATTAAAGACCCTACGATCCTGAAATCAACCCTAAATGGTGGAATGACAACCACTATTGTGATTATCATCGCAATAAAGGCCATAAAACCAACGAATGTATGAAACTAAAAAATATCATTCAGGATCCAATTGAAAATGAGACTATTGTGGTTGAATCTCCACATGGTTGAATCTCCACAAGAAAACAATGATCGTAAGGCTTTCAAGGAGCCTTTTCCTAAATTTGAAAAGGGAGAATCTTCCAAGGCAAAGGATAACAAAGTTGCCCAAACTTATGCTAACAATGATAACATGATCAAAATTCTTGAATATTCTAATCATACTAAAGGCAAAGCTAAAGTTGAATCATCCATCATGGCAACCAGGTCTCAGGCTCCATCAGAAGAAGGATCATATTCCTTCTTTGCTTCTAAGCATATTTTAACTCAACCAACTACCCTATCGACTGCACAGGATCTTAATCCAATTAACCAACTTTAGCACACTATGGCTAAGATCTCAATTCTTGAGCTACTTGACATCTCTCCTTCTCATAAGAAGATTCTTAATCAAGCCCTTCTTGAGGAAAATGTTCCTAGAGAACTAGACATTGACAAGTTCCATTCTATGGTCGAACACCTTGTTTCACCTCCTCTCACTTTCTCATAAAAATATGACACTTTTTCAATCATCCTCATAATCAACCCCTTCACATTGAAGTCTCCATTCATCACTTTAGAGTCAAACACATTTTGATAGATGGAGATGCAGGTTTGAACATCTGTACTTTTAAACTGGTTAAAGCTCTTGGTTTTTCAGAGCATGTTGTTGATCCTAGATGAAAAATAACAATCTGTTAAGGTTTTAGGATCATTGCAAATGCAATAGCACTATTTGGTTGTATGTGTCTTTCAAATGCAACAATCTCTCTTTCATGTATATTGAGAAAGAGGCTAGGAGAGACATGTCCCTTCATGGGACATGTCTATTCATTCTAATGTTTCATTAATCAATCATATATATTAGAATAATATAAGTTTGCATAATATATATAATATAATATAACATATATATATATATATATATATATATATATATATATATATATATATATATATATATATATATATATATATATATATATATATATATATATATATATATATATATATATATATATATAATATATATTATTATTAATCAATATCTAACTATTATATGTATTCTAAATGATTATACGACTGAAGCTACAAACATTAACACTCCCTCTTAGCTAGGGAGGATGATCAAATAGAATGTGTAGAGGTCTTCCTTGTCAACACTTATGACCCTCACCATAGCTATACAAAACTACTATAATAATTAACACTCCCTCTTAGCTAGGGAGGATAAATATATTACCTCAATATAATATGTGAGTATAGATAATCATTTAAAATTTATATCATTTTACTAATATCACTAGCAATCATCTTCATGTATCAAATCCATGATACTCACCAAGTACTCAGAGCAATGGTCTCCAAATATCAACTCACAAGATATTCTCCAAGTGCTAAAAAATGATTATCATGAGTAATGGCCTCCAAGTATCAAATCCATGATACTCACCAAGTACTCAGAGTAATGGTGTTCAAATACCAAGTCTATGATATTCACCAAGTACTCAAGATGTCTTATATGATACGTGCACTATTATCACATATGTGATACTTACCATATAGACATGATATTATATAGACTGATCATGGCATGTCTATACATATTATGTCACATAATATCTATCATGAAGATCTCTAAATCATTTATGGTTTATTTAATGATATAAATCTTATGATATCTACCATTATGTCTAAGATATCCTAACCATCATGATATTTCCACAGATATCAAGTCACATGAAATCCATCATGATGGAGATGTTACAAAGTTGTCACCTCACAACATCAATCAAATACAAGCGTTCATTTTCAAAAAGTCGTCACCTTTCTCCAATGTTCACAAGAGGGACCATAAGACTTGGAGTCACACACGTAAAATCCACCTTGACTCATCTCAGAGGGTGGAACCATCATGGCTCATCCCAAAGGATGGAAACAAGGGCTTTCACCTTAGTCTTCTCTCTCAAAGAGGAGAATGCAATAACATACAAGATAATAGATCATAAATGTTAACGCTCCTTTTCATCTAAGGCTTCATTCTCCATCATACCAAGTTTATCTTGAAAGTATACAACCTTCTCTCTAGCAAGATATTTGGTGAGAATATCAACCATATGTTCTGTAGTGATAATGTACCTTGAATAGCATACTTATGCACTATATCTCTTATATAGTTTGCATCACTATATGTGAACCCCAAGTCATGTAGGAGTTATCATAAAGGAATTTCAACCAGCACACATGGGACTCAATCTCATGATCATAGTCTTGTGGATGCTCCCTTTAAGGTCTTGTAACAACATCCTCACCTCCTTGTTCAAGGTTGTTTTTAGATGAACTATCATATTCCCTCTGAATCTAATATCAACCTCTTGTTACCAATTCATGTCTTTGTTCTTTAGTATGCATTAAGCTCTTTTCTTGAATGCCCAACCATATATCTAGGAATATCATGACCTAGATATCGGCATAAAATCCTTCTAGCTCACATACATGGAACTACATTATTTGAATCAAAATTATTTTTCCTTTTATAGTTTCCTAGTCACTAGTGAAACCATCTTGATATGGTTTACTCCCTCTAAATCAATATGACCAAGATCCTTGGAAATAAAATAAGTCATATCCTCTGGATGTTTTACTAACTCTCTCTAAAGCTTTGATTACTAACATCAATATTTAACCTTCTCGTCCAAGGTTGCCTCTGATGATTCGTCAAACTTCTTTTGAATGTGGTATCAACATTCTGACCTTCTCATCCAAGGTTGCCTCTATAGATTTATCCCTCTAAATGATATTTTCTTTCATTGAAGAAATATTTCAACCATTAACTCAATCCCATGACTGGAAGTATCAAGCTCTTTCTCTCTCGAATACAATCACATATGCCTCTTGATTCATCTTGAAAGTATTTCAGATAGAGATTTACAGATAGTTCATTAAACTAAACTATCTTGAAGAGAAATACTAAAGATAGAAGCATGCAATATTTTACTAACCAATAGTATAGCATGAATTACAAACTCAAAAATTATGTGCATTAATAAAACATGAAATAATTATCTTTTATAAATTTCAAGTATTTCATTTTATAAGGTGAGCCCATATAGAAAATATCATGCCAATTCACAAAATGATGTCACCATTATTGAACATTACCATAATTATTCACATGACCTACCTTAAATATCTAAAGGTTCTATACACTATGACAACCTTCAATATGATCAGATCTCCCTTCAAGCGGTTAGGCTTTTAAAGAAGGAACCTCGCTCTTTTACAAATTTTGCATAGACCTATACACAGTTGGTCATAACTTTTGAGCCCGACATTTTATCTTCAATCGCTCCAGTGAGATTCTTTTAAATTTTCTTATCACTAACATATCTAAAATTTATCAAAATCCAATGGTGAATTTGTTTGATATGGTCCTCATACTGAGACTGTATTTTCTGAGACAATCACACATTCACTATCAACAAACTACTCTCTTACATTTGCAACCTGGCTCTAATACCATGTTAAGGTTTTAGGATCATTGCAAATGTAATAGTACTATCTAATTGTACGTGTCTTTCAAATGCAACAATATCTCTTTCATTTATATTGAGATATATATATATATATATATATATATATATATATATATATATATATATATATATATATATATATATATATATATATATATATATATATATATTTGAAGCAAGGTGGCAGTGCTACTTGATATATATTATATTAATATTTTCATTTTTACATATTTACTGATTCTAAAATAAGGGGCTCCCAGAGAAAAGAACAAGGGAAAAAAAACTTTGTTCTTGACCCCATCATGAAACAAAAACCAAAGTGAGATAGACCACTGTGAGGAAGGCTCCATCAATAGTGCATCATGTTACAACAATGTATAGATACAGAGAGTTAGATGTAGATGTTACATATTTTACATCTCCTTAGGACTACAGTCCGGAGTTACAAATAGTCTCATCCACTAAAGGCAATGAGTTTACAATAAAAATACCAACATAATCCATGGGAGAGAAGATGTATGTGTAGGAGAACTTCCTATAAGCAGGTTGAAGATGAAATTTTCAACTCATTGAAAGTGGACCGAATAAAACCTACATAAAAACCACAAAATTCATAGAGACCATGATGTACCATATGAAAGAAGAACTCAAGTATCCATATGAGCTGATGAAATAACCCCAGAGGCAAGGCCAAGGTTCAAATCAGGAATAGGGCGAGATTGCAGAGACACACTGGGAAGATGAGAGGAATCTGCCTCCAATAAATCAAGCATAGAAAATACCACCTAAC
The DNA here is from genome assembly GCA_027943335.1 of Chamaecyparis obtusa. NCBI lineage: Eukaryota > Viridiplantae > Streptophyta > Pinopsida > Cupressales > Cupressaceae > Chamaecyparis > Chamaecyparis obtusa. The sequence continues at coordinate 26,279 of BSBK01002891.1, read as the reverse complement.
GAATGCTTCTGATGCATTCTTTAGATAAAAAAAACCCCCATATTGCTGAAGGGAGATTTTAATGGGGTGAAATGTCTGCCTTTCCAGCACTTTTTTGATGCTTTTGTAAACCATAAAAACTGCATGGTCTCTTAACATAGCATGGTGATGAAACAGTCCCTCCAACAGAGTAGTGCCACCCCACAAATCATATCTCTGATATGCCTTTTGAAGCTTATTATTTTGAAGAAAATAGGTTTGACATAGCGGCTTTCTATAAGCTCTAATTGGGACGGGGGTTACATCGGGTCAAACATGTTAGAAAAGAAAATAGAAAGGATCTGGGATGGATACATGATTCTTCTTCTTGAAGGAGAAAGGATATCAAACCCAGTGATTGATCTAATACCACGACGAATGTGAGGGTGATCACAATTGAAGACTATTGCAAGCATATCATCCTTAATGGCCCAAAGGAAAGGTTCTTCCTAGGCCTCAACCTCCAATAGAACCCTATAATTTCTAGGATAGTATTCCATATGCCAAGATGCACATACCGAGAAATGTTCAACAGCTGAGCTGATACCCACAAGGAAACTAGGACGCCTCGACATCATGAAGACTTAGTCGAGCAAAAAACTAGGATATCTAAGATAACAGAGGAAATTAAAATAGAGAGTGACCAGAATAACAAGAATACGAGTAGAAAGATAAATGAATAATGGAATCAATATGTCCCTTAAAAATACTTGGAGCCATAATTGCAAGAACTACCACCACCAAAAATAATGACTTCATCTCACATAAAAGGTATAAAATCTTGTGAGGAATAAGCAAGGTATAAAGACACACAAGAGAAGTGACAGAAGTCGAAGCCAGTAGGTCATCGAAGCATGTTAACCTTATAGACTAATTAACTACAAGCACAAAACAATAAAGAAAAGGGATAATCTGAGTCCCAAATCATACCCAATTTTTCATAATATATATTAATAATAATATATATAATATAATATAACACATATATATATATATATATATATATATATATATATATATATATATATATATCATATATATATATATACAATATATTATTATTAATCAATATCTAACTATTATATGTATTCTAAATGATTATACAACTGAAGCTGCAAACATTAACATAATCAAAACATATGACAAAGAGGAACACTCTTCTAAAGGCATGGTAGTCTTACCAATAAAAGTGGGTCTTGTTCAACAAGATGCCATCTGCCAAGTCCTAGATATTCCTTTTCTGTATAACATACTCTTGGTTCTCCCTTGGATCCATGCTATGCAAGAAGTTCCTTCAACATACCATCGTTACATAAAATTCCCTCATGACAGAATTGAGATCACTATTCCTGCATACTTAGCATGTGCTCACAACAATCTTAAACAATCAGAATGTATAGTTCCTCACAATAAAGAAGGATCACCTCCTAAAATAGAATCTCTATCAGATCATGGAAAAAGAATACTTGTCAAACCTACTGGCACAGGAACCTATCAAGTGGACACTTTCCCTCTCTCTTCGAAATCATATAGTAAATCATCCCCCTCGATTACAACACATGTTATTCATAAGGGTACCCGGATGATCAAAGCTACAATTCCCCTAGAATTGGAAAGGGATGAAAGTACTACCTCACTCTTCAAGAACAAAGAGTCTAAACTAAAGGATAAACATATTGAAACCAAAGCTTGAAAATATGGTATGGGCTATCATCTTATACAAAAGATGAGACATGACAAAAAAAGTCCTTGGAAAAGGAAAAGGTCTTCTTGAACCTATACATACTGAATTTAGAGACCCTAAGGACAAAAATGGTGTTGGTTATCATGAACACAAGCTTAGCAAATCTAGCAGCAGTACTAATGCATATGAGAATTCAGAAGATGATGAGGAAGAAAGAATATGACCTATGACCTAATAAAGAATCCTACACATTCAAAATTCTAATCCAGAGTACCAAGGAGATCCTTATCTACCTACTTAGGTACCCCAAGAACATGATCCTGGTCCTACTTAGGAAAATCCTGTTCCAACTATTGAAAAAACTACTACTACTACTACTATTGATCTTGATTTGGGGAAACTAGCTGACGTCTCCCACATCTTGGATATGCCTCAGGGTATGCCTATCCTAAACTACTCCACTACTACTACTGAACAAGCTCCTTCTACTGATAATACTCCTATAAAAGATGACTGTGATGAAGAAAATCTACCTCCTACAATGTCTTTAGCTTACTACATCAGGTAGTATCACAACAATGAGATAGACTCAAATGAATACAAATGGGATTCCTTATCAGATGCTACTATAGAAATACCATTTGATGTTATACATAGATATGCTCCTCCTACCAACTTTGAAAGAGGAGAATTTTCTAACTCTCAAGATTAGGAAATTGATGATGATGCTTTCCACTCTTTTATGGAAATCATTCCTATGACTCCTAGGCCATTTACTTCAAGCAACACTTCATTTGCTTCAGCAAATCATTGGTACATAAGACCCCATCCTGTCACAGATTCATGGAATAGTGGCAGAGCTAGAATTGACTCTTCTAGAAAAACTCATATGACTCTTATAGGATAACTCACGATCGACAATGTTCTATGGAAGATAACTTTCTTGATCTATCTATTTCATTCATGAACGATGAGGATGATACTGATATCTTTGCACTTGAACCTATTGAACCGTCTCCTCTCTTCGCCCCCGAGATAAGTGGCTCACCCACTTCTCATCCATCCCTCTATATAAACCAGTCATAGTAGCCTCGCTCATCCATAATTCTCAAGTGTTCTGTAAGTAACTTGGATGGGAAACATAAAAATAAAAATCCACTTATATATCAAGATCACCATGTCCCATCTAATTGACATGTGACTACAAAGAAAAAGAAATATTCAAAAGACCACAAAGGTCCTCAAAGAGAAAAATAAAATCAAAGAAAAAATGGATCGCGAAATCCATCTTACGAAAATTACAATAAAAAGAATCTCAAAGCAAAGAAAAATCAAAAGCTATGTGGATTGCCAAGCTAAAAGACTTGGATATAAAATAAAAATCAAAGTTTCCATTCAAGCTTCCAAATTATCATAACTCACTACTTCTACCATCCTTGCCTCTCATACTTCACACTCTTCACTCTATCTTGCCTTTCCCAAAAGTGCATATTGATATCTCCTCATTTCTAATGACATGACTAAGAGAAGTCTAGAATGTACTCTCCCTAAGCATTTAGAATGTGGGAAACCTGAAAAAGAGTTAATATTGTCCATGGGGATATTGGTGGGCCTCACTTAAATGATATTTCCTTGACTATGGACCTCTTGATAGTTGGACACTACTGGTTAGATCCTCTTATCACCACTTTAACATCTGGTTCTAAAATTTCTCAGCTAGCTACTACTACAAATGACAGTTTTCTCAAAGAGCCTCTCAATTCTCTTCCTCTACAACAGTCCGTAGCTAAGATTTTTCTCCTGTAGAACAATTTATGATCCTGAAAAAATTCTAAAAAGCATATATTGCTCCTAAAAAAATCCTAAAAATTATAAAATATCCTGAAAAATACAAAAAAAAGAAAAAATCCCCCCCCAAAAAAGAAAAATCTTCCAAGTGGTGAAAACCTGGCAACATGCACTACTTTTAATTAGCACTCCATCTATCAACGCGTAGCTGAGTTCTTATCTCCTTTCATGCATCTTGATTTCTATTCCCTTGTGTCATCTTGGACTAGAGCTTGTCTTTGTCTCATCCTTAGTTCTTATCTGTCATTTGGGGCAATTGTACACTTATCTCAACTATTAGTGCTTTACCTCTTGGTTGACCTCTTGCGCTTAACTTGAATTAGTTATCAGTCCTCCCCACTGGACACTTTCTCAATGACACTTATTGGTGTTTCTCAACACCGAAATCCTTCACTATTTCTCAGCACTGCCAACCTGGGCTTCGTTGCGTTTCTTAACACATATCAAATTTTACACTATTCACTGTGCACTTGCACTCTGACACTAGCACAAAGGTGTTTTCTTAACAATCAACACCAATTACATCCTAGAAAATTGAAAACATCTGAGCTATGCTAAACTATTTTCTTGTGTGCTATTTGTTATCATTAATTTTTTCTTGCTATGTCTTCTAAGGTCGCTCAACAATGTCTACTTGACTAGAGATTCATGACTGGGGGCATAACATCCTTTTTCTTTGATTTTTGCTAGTGGTGTGATTTCAATGATCCTATGCTATTTTCTAAACTAGGTGTCTATGATAAGAGCCTCCATCACAATTGTAACGCCACACATACCTTAACCATCTTTATTTGGATACTTAGGTGAGGTTACAATTATCTCCTTGTCTATTACTTGTGCTATCTTATAACATTAACTTGGAAACCATGTTCAATTCATCTCAACATCTATGTCTTGATGCTTACCTTTGTTTCCTACATCTCATCTAATGCGTTTGTATTCATATCTTCATGGCCGCTCTCACACCAATGACAATTGTACTAACCCCTGATGTCCCAAACACTCAAATGATGAACACTAATGGCCCACAAGATTGGTGACCTGACTACTCCAAAGTCTTAGGCTGCATTTCATTCTAGGGTCTACATCTTAGATTTTCATTTTCTGGTTCTCTTAAGCTATTCTTTATTTTCACTTTGTCTTTTCTCTTTGTTGAGGTATTTGATTAAAAATCCTTATCTTTGATCCTATCTTTGGGATCAAAATTGAAATTCACAATCTCCTAATGTAGTTTACTACCAACACTATCACTTCTTGCTCGCTTCTGCTTTCTTTTCTGGGTCTCCAAGGCTAATCTTTGCCCCTTGCACCTCATTTCTATTTCAATCCTGAGGGGGTGTGATAATATAGAAAATCTTTTCATCGATCAAATCTCCTAATTTACAAATATAATAATCAAACTAAATCTAAAACGATCCAATGAATCAAGACTAAAACATCATTGCTTTGAGCATCTCAGCTTCATTGCTTCATATCAAGTTGAGATTCTCCATATCTCCTTTCTGAAAGAGTGTTCTCATCACTTCATAACAGTTCACTTAGACAGACCTCCCTTTGATCTGTTGGGGCATATCAGGTTCATCAAGACCCATATCAATCTGGTATTATTTCTTAGATGATTAGGTATCTCAATCCCCTTGGATAGATATTCAGTCTCAACGCTTCATATCAGGCTAGATACTCTTGTCTTGCTTGTCGGTCTCCGTTCAATCAGGTTCAAGTCCGATCTCTATCAACTATCTTTGGCATCATCATTCTTTGACTCAATAAGTTCCCAGATCACCCACACATTAGTCAAACAGGGGCAAATGTAATCACCTAAAATTGGTTTGCTATAACTTGAGCCCCCTTTCAATCAAATCATCTCTTTGCTAAGCATCATTATGTAGAGTAACACTTAAAATCCCCTTTGCATAATTAAATAAAAATATTATATCAAGCTTATACTATGGCTAATTTCTAGAGCTTGCATATTTAATTAATTGCTAAAACCTTACCTTTAATAGAAGGTTCCCACACTTTTTATTAAAAAAATGAATTCACTTGTGTGCATACTTTATCTTGATTAATTAGCAATTAAAAGGGATTTGTGCTTTCAAATGCTATTTTGTCTTATTCTACCTAACATTTCCCTTTTGCATCTTAATCCTCACCACTCATTTCTACCTAACCTTGTTGGCAATTTGGCTGAGGTGAGTACATGGATGTTGTCATTATGGAAATATATGTTCCCTATGAAGATCACATAAGCTAGAAAGTAAGTATGGAAGATCGCAGACTAAAATTGTCTAAGTATGAAACAATGTTTTTAACAGAGCACCTGATACAGTTTGTTTTGGCGACGTTCACTGGAGCATGATCAAAGTTTGCATAGTTGAACATAGACTCTATGGTGTCTAAGGATACCCCATCTCAGTGCGCAAAAGAGTACAAATAGTACAGACAAATTTATGATTGTTTTACCGATGACATAGTATAGCCGACAAAGCAATTTTGAAGGCAGAACTAGTAAATGAATTAAGGGATTATTTTGCTTGTCAAAATAATGACTTAATATTATAAAGAGCCGACATCCTAGATGTTTACTCTTGGGTAAAGATGTGGAAGCTGACTAGAGAAAGATATTATGTTTGTATCTTGTATAAAGATGTAATATTGTAATGTATCGAACATACTTGAAATGTAACTTGTGATAGTTGTATATTGTGATAGCAGCAAAAGTTGTTGATGTGAAGTTGTAAGTAGTACCATATTGTAATCAGTAAACATTTGTATTACTTTTTTGGGCAGTGAGCTCATTTGGTAATCAAGTTTTTTATCTACAACTCCTAATAGGGTTGAGGCTTCTAACAAGGCCTATAGTCCCTTAACCAGGACTAATACACTATATGATTGTAACAGGCTCCTAACAGGGTCAACATCCTTAACATGATATCTTTTGATTAGTGGATCTTTGTGGGTACCATCCCCACCGAGGTTTTCCCTTGGCCAAGGTTTCCTTAAGAACATATCATGTGTTATGAGTTCTTTACATTTATTGTTGTGTATGCTATTTAGTCTCTTATGCTTTGTATGCACTAAAGTAATTGGTTATATCCATAAGTGGGCAAAAGTAAAAGTTTGTGAAATACTAATTCACCCCCCCCTCTCAGTATTTCCTATTTCTAACAATTGGTATCAAAGCATAGTTACTCGAAGAAGGAACATTCAAGGAAAGCCTAGCAGCTTGAGTAAGATCTCTATGGATATGGATCAGTTACAGAAGAATCTTGAAGAAGCTCTTGAACAAATTGATATGCTTACTGATGAAAGAAACACTTTGAAAAGGAAGTATTATGATGTAAAGAATCTTATTGACAAATTGAAAGGTAAGATAGAAGATCTGAAATCTGAGAAGGAATCTGAAATTCTTGCTGAAGATTGTGATGATTTAGAAAAAGAAAATGTGATCCTTAAACATGAATTGAAGATAGCAAATCTGAAGCTTAGTTTGAAAGATGGAAATGACAATCTGAGATTTGAGAATAAAAATTTAAAGAATGAGAATGAAGATCTGAAATCTAAACTTGGCAAGGTAACATCTGAATTTGATAAAGTCAAATTGCAGTATGATGAACTTGAGAAATACAACAAGATTGTGAAAGGTGAACTAACTCAATCTAAACAACAACTTGAGAGACTATATTCAAAAAGTGAAAAGATTAATGAGCAAATATATTATGGGAAACCATTCTATGACTAAACTGGTCTTGGATTTAACACATTGAAGATAGTTAGTGAAAGCAAGAAACCAAATCCGAATGTAAGTGAAAGCAGTGAAGAAAAGAAGTTAGATGAGAAAAAATCTGAAGATGCACCTAAGAAAGAAGATGCACCAAAGCAAGATGAACCATCCAAAGGTATGCAAAGAGAATTCAAAGGTAGATGTTTTTCTTGTAATGTTATTGGTCATATGAAAATAGAATGTACAGGTAAGCAATTGAAACCTCTTAATGGATATTGTTATAATTGTCATGGTTTTGGACATAGAGCTATTGAATGTAGAAGATCTAGAGTTACCGAAAATAACTATAATAGTAGAATGCCTAGAAATACTAACAATGCAGATCAGAGATCAACTGAAGACATGAAAAGAGGAAATGGAATAGTATGTTATAGATGCAACAAAATTAGACATATTGCTAGAAATTGCAGGACACAAATCAATCAGCAAGCACCTAGATATGGAACCAATGGAATCATTTGTCAGATATGTAACAAGATTGGACACACAAGAAGATTTTGCAGAATGAACAATGGAGGTTATCATCATAACCCTAACCTTAGAAACTATGCAAGAAGGAATGAAAATGAAGGAAACAAAGAGAAAGCTTGCTGTAGCAATGAAGATGAAGTAAAATTTGTTAAAGGCACAAATCAAGGAGGCATATTCAGCACTGAAGGTAATCAGGAAGGTAATGTATCTAATGGTAAGAATGAATCTTTACCTAACCCTTCTTTAAGCACTTAAATTATGTAAATTTCTGTAGTTTAGGAACTTAGAATTAGTGTAGAATTAGATTTTGAATGAGTTAAGTTTTGCGCAGTTAGATGAAGGTTTGTTATGTTATACTAATGCTATGGTTAAGTGCGCAAAAACAAATATTGTGTTTTGCAAGGTCGCAAGAAGATTTATGGTTGCAGGTTTACAGAATCAGCTTTTTGGCATTTTAGCAGCAAAAGAATTAAATGCGATGTCAGATCGAGTAAATGCTAAGTGTTAAAAGATTGAAATAAAAGTTATTGTGATTATCAAGTGATTAGAAGTGATTTGGAAGGTAGCTTGAAAGATTTGACTGAGAAGCTACAAAGTGTTATATCTACAAAAGTCTTTGATTCAAATCCACTTGAAAGAGCAAAGATGGTAATAAATCTTTTGATGTTGAGTTCACTAATTTGACTGATATTGCTAAGGTTAAGGCTCAGGCATCTTATGAAGCTGAGATGTTACAGAATATAAGTCAGAATATCAAAAATGACATTGGCAGCCTTGACATATACATTAAGAACTTAAGGAAACATCTTGAGACTGGAAAGTGTTTGTACATTCAGTGTACAAAATCTGAAAATATAATAATTGAGGAAGAAAAGAAGATAAAAGAGAAGCATGATGAAATTGCAGTAGAGACAAACTCAATGGCCAACCCAAATATGAAGATCAGTGCAGTTGAGAAAAAGATCAGAAAATTATGTGATGAGATAAGGACTTTGAATGATGAAAAGAATAGGAAAATTATCAGGATGAACATCTTGAGAGAGCATGTCTCAATCAAGTTGACTATAAAAGAAGAGCAGCTAGAAGAATGTCTTACTGCTAAGACATCATTTCAGAAGTTCAACTTTGAATTTCTTCAAGCTTGTCAGATTGCAACATACGGATTGAGTACTTTACTCAATGTAGCAGAATCAATTAAGAAGACTTGGGAGAAAGATTTTGAGGCTTGGAAGTCAGATTTTGAAGATTGTGTTGCAATCCTACCAGCTTTGCAATAAGACAGTAAGGTAAAAGTTTTGACACAATTTTGTATATCCCTTTCCACCCTTTATTTTGTCATTGTAGTCAAAGGGGGAGAGATACTTAGAAAATTGTCTATATATGATAAGGAAGGATACTCATAGGGGGAGTTCTATGGAGTATTATGAAGTGTTATAGATTATGTGTATATTTTGAGGAGATATAAGGATAATATTCTATGGCCACAATTTTGATACAAATTTTGAGATTTTGACTTGTACACTTAGCCAATTTTCTCATATGTTGCCACCAATGACTAAGGGGGAGATTGTTGGCAATTTGGCTGAGGTAAGTACATGGATGTTGTCATTATGGCAACATATGTTCCCTATGAAGATCGCATAAGCTGGAAAGTAAGTATGGAAGATCGCAGACTAAAATTGTCTAAGTATGAAACAGTGTTTTTGACAGAGGACCCGATACAGTTTGTTTTGGCGACGTTCATTGGAGCATGATCAGAGTTTGCGTAGTTGAACATAGACTCTATGGTGTCTAAGGATACCCCATCTCAGTGTGAAAAAGAGTATAGAAAGTACAGACAAAGTTATGATTGTTTTACCGATGATAGAGTATAGCCAACATAGCAGTTTTGAAGGCAAAACTAGTAAATGAATTAAGGGATTATTTTGCTTGTCAAAATAATGACTTAATATTATAAAGAGCCAACATCCTAGATGTTTACTCTTGGATAAAGATGTGGAACCTGACTAGAGAAAGATATTATGTTTGTATCTTGTATAAAGATGTAATACTGTAATGTACCAAACATACTTGAAATGTAACTTGTGATAGTTGTATATTGTGATAGCAGCGAAAGTTGTTGATGAAAAGTTGTAAGCAGTACCATATTGTAATTAGTAAACATTTGTATTACTTGTTTGGGCAGTGAGCTCATCTAGTAATCAGGTTTTGTATCTACAACTCCTAACAGGGTTGAGGCTTCTAACAAGGCCTATAGTCCCTTAACTAGGACTGATACACTATATGATTGTAATAGGCCCCTAACAGGGTCAGCATCCTTAACAGGATATCTTTTGATTAGTGGATCTTTGTGGGTACCATCCCCACTGGGGTTTTCCCTTGGCCAGGGTTTCCTCAAGAACATATCATGTGTTATGAGTTCTTTACATTTACTATTGTGTATGCTATTTAGTCACTTATGCTTTGTATGCACTAAAGTAATCTGTTATATCCATAAGTGGGAAAAAGTAAAAGTATGTGAAATACTGATTCACCCCCCCCCCCCCCCTCTTAGTATTTCATATTTCTAACAAACCTTGCATCTCCTTTTGCCTCTTCATCTCATCCACTCATTCTTTTTCCTCTTAATCTCTACCCTTCATTATTGAGACAATTCCTTTAAAATGAAGCTCTTCCCTTGCTCAAGGGTCCTAATCTAGAAAACTTGTACTCTTGTTATCTTGCATTCTAGCTTTCTTTCATTCTTAATAATTTGAATTCTTAGCTTTAAATCTCTCATATTGTCAGCTTACCTTCATTCCTATCTTAATATTGCATTATTAGTCTAGTTTCTTTCTTGAATTTTTCGTGCATCTTATTCTTAGATTACTAATCGTTTACATATATTTATAGCTTAATCTCTCATTCTTTCTTGCATTCTTGCATCTTAGCTTTATTTCTTACATTCAAATCTTCTATTTTAGAGTAGTCAAGTCACTAATCCTTCATGCCAATCTGATGAGCATCACGAGAAGGATTAAACTCACTTCAACTAGGAATCTATGAGCCACTTCTTGAGATCTCCTCTTCCATGGATTTCTCTCAAGTATAATGGTTCATAGAAGTGTGTCACACTTTTGATCACACAAGGAGAAGCATCAACTTAATTCATTAAATTAACATTGAAGGGGGACAAACACTAGAAGACCAAAAGGAGATACTTGAGAAGAAATTGTCAAATATTACTCTAATGTGTTGAATAACTATGAAGGTTCACATCTCAAATCTCTGCATGAGATGTTGGGGAATATTCCCAGGCTTCTTTCACAAGAAGACAATCAGATGTTAATGGAAAAAATTTTAGAGGAAGAAATATACAAAGCATTAAACCAATTACCCCTTGAAAAATCCCCGTGCTCGCATGAATTCCCAACAAGTTTTTTTCAGAATTGTTGGTCCACTCTTGGTAAGAAATTGATAAAAGCACTAAAAGAAGCTAAATCTTCAGGCATATTTTTGAAAGAGAGAAATAACACATTCATAGTATTGGTTCCTGAGAAAGACAAAGCAACATGCTTGGATGAGTTCAAATCGATTTCACTTTGTAACACTACTTACAAGCTACTCCCAAAGACCCTAGCCAATAAATTGAAAAAGATTTTAGGGAAAATAATTGATGAAGAATAAACAGGCTTTGCACTCGAGTGATCAATATTTTATGGTGTGATAATTACCCAAGAAGTCACCCACTCAATTCAAAAAAATAAGCAACCAATCATGATTATAAAACTAGACATCAAAATGATATATAACAAAGTGGATTGGAGGTTCTTAGCTAAATGCAAGGAAAGATTTGTCTTTTCTAAAACATGAATAAATTTGATTTTCCATTTCATCTAAACACCAAATTTCTCAATTCTCATCAATGGATCACCTCATAGTTACTTTGAAAGCTCAATATGGATAAGATAAGGTGACCCATTATCTCCATTTCTTTTTCTTATCATGGCTGAAGCCCTTGGTAGGAAGGTTGGTAGCCTTCAAAGACTTGGCATCCTCAAAGGTGTGGAGATTACATCCTCAGTAAGACCAGTACCACATCAATAATTTTCTAATGATAAAATGCTTTTCAGGAAAAATAGTAAAGGGGGGGCCTATAGCTGAAAAGGTTATTATCTAACTACACCAAGGCTTCGAGACAAGTGGCAAACAAAGAGAAATCACAAATCTTCTTATTTTATGTCAAATCAAGGGTCCAACATTAAATAATAAACATTCTAGGATTCAAGGAAAGCAATCTATCATGTACATACTTAGGGGTACCTATTGACAAATCATTGAGATCCACCTTGGCATGTAAACCTATTAGAGATAAATTAGATAGGAGAATGGAGTCTTAGAAATTGAAATGGCTTTCATGGGTAGGGCGAATCATAAGAAACTCTTGCACTCATTCCTATTTACCTAATATCTTGTATTTCATTACCAACAAGAATTTATTTGGACCTAATTAATAAGTTGAGGAAATTCTTCTAGCAAGGAACAGATACAAAAAAGAAATTTTCCCTAGTGGATTGGGACAAAATATGTAACCCAGTTGAACTCGGAGGGACATGTATCAAGGATCAACTATATCAAAATCATTCCTTAGGAACTAAATTATCTTGGAAAATAGATCAGGAGTATCACCTCAAATGGGTTAGAATTATAAGAGGAAAATATCTATCAAACGTCCTCAATTGTGAAGAGGCATTGCTAGCCAAAGGATTCCCTAGGGGATCTCGCATATGGAACCTCATAACCAAGTCCAATAACATCATCCTAAATCACATCACTTGGAACATAAAAGATGGAAGTAGAGCACCTTTTTGGAATGAATCATGGGGAGGATACCCTATCATTAGCAAGATGATGGAAGTAGATAGAATTAACACCATACACTCTGAAAATGGGGGGTTTATGTCAAAGACTACATCACAACAATTGACAACAATCTAGTTGAAAGGTGGCCATGGAAATAATTTGAGGACCTAGGTATACCTCAAGGGGATATTATTGGAGTTTACGAAAAACAACCCACAGCTCCCAAGAAAACCTCCACAAAAACACCTGTCACAGAAAGAGAGAGAAGAAGCAATAAGCTATGGAGGTCTGAATGCATTGATCCACGAGAGAGGATAAATCATTCTTGATGTACAAAAACAAAATTGCAATTCAATAATGAATAATTTGTTATGAATACAAAGGAGATCAATCCTTATAAAGGGAGATCTGAAACCCTAAAAGGGTAAAACCTAGGTTGCACAATAATAATTAATAAAATAATTAATTATTATATGCCTAAAGTTTAGCTTAAGTAGAAAGAGGTAATAAGTGACTTAGTAATTAAATCAAACATGATTTAATTAATCAATAAACACTTTATTACTCTAACACCCCCCCTTAAGATGAACTTTGGGAGAAGCTAAAAACCTAGAAAGAACTACTAAAAGCAAATGGGTCCCAACAATAAAAGGCCTGATAAGGTACCCAAGTTCAAAAGAAAGTCTCTAAAAAGTGGAGAAATAGAGAAAACCTCATGGGAAAAACTCTACTCCAAAAAGAGACAAAGACTAGTCTGAAGGATTGAAGAAGCCTCCAAAACTAGGAATGTTCCATAAAATAGGAACAAGGATGAACATGTACAACATCACTGAAGCAAGAAGTTGCAAAATCTGTCAAGCAGTAATTGATGATCTGAAGATCCTCCACTAAAATATGACCAGTTAGAGGACTGTAATCTACACGAGTGCCCTCAAATGACACTACTCGAATCAGGAGGCAAACAAAGGAAAACAACTGAAGTCAAAGATACAAAATACTATAATCTGCATGAGTTCCCTCAAATGACACTACTCAAATTAGGAGGAAAACAAAGGCAAACACCTGAACTCAAAAATAAAGATGACATAAAAATACCAAAAGTCTGAAGAGCTGATCAATCAAAGCTGGAAAAGTGTGTCCAAAAAAAAAAGGAAAGAAAAGAGTGTCCATATGGTAAATGATCCATCTCACCATAATGCATAGGTACCCAACCACTACATCCGCTTAGTACATAGAATCAAATATTGAATACATAGCTCACACTATCAAACCAAGGAAGCAATAGAACCAACAGTAGAAACCCTCCATAATGCTGACAAGGGAGTAATGATAGGTACACTGAAAAGATCAAACAATATGAACTGCATGATACCAGAAACATTGAAGGTACAGAAAGAGTACAAACACAAATAAAGATACCTGAGGCTAATATCATTAGAGGAACACTCACATGACAAAATTAGATGGAAAACAAAGGCAAATATCAAACCCCCCCTACAATTTATAATAGAGTGCAAGTACATAGAGCACGAACATGTGCAAGATCCCATACATGCAATAGAATGGTACTTTATCTCAGTGCATGTGCATAAATGAATGCTACAAAAGTAAAATATACACTACTCAAAGAAGAGTGAAGGTTGCTGAAACAAATGCACAGCCTAAGATGAGCCTTCCCTCAAAGGGAAGAGATCCCAGGACCTGAAACATCCAAGATATCCACCAGATTGCAAAAATGAAAAAAATATGTTCATAAAATGTACACAGAGAGAAATCTGGAAAAACAACTCATAGCATTGGAAATCTCTTAGAACAAGCTTTCCAATGATATATCATTTGCCCAAAATGGAGTTCGAATGTGCAAGATAGAGCTCCTAGAGTGAAAAATTGAACATCTAGCTTTGACAGTAAAAAAAACCATCCAAAATCAAAATCAGAAACTCAAACCTCCAAATCTGGATAGAGCTTGGAACCAGCTTTTCGACAATATCTTGTTTGCTTGATTTTGACACTGTATGCTCAAGTTATGAGCAAAAAACCTTCGAGTACTCTAGAGGGCCCAAAATGGTGTCAAAACCTTGCTGATGCATGCTGACGTCAGTGACCGACATGCCTAAATTTGATAGCCAAATGGTTGTTGCTCCATAAAAGGCCCCTAGGGCTAAAAAATTGGGCCCCTAGTCACCATATGACCAGGGGCCGAGACTGCATCCACCTGGCTTAAATTTGAGGCCAAATGGCCATCACCCATTAAAAATATTTTTTTTTTTGAAAATCGCAGGTGCTGTCTCGGGAAGCATGCCAGGGTCATACAACCATGGTACCAAAAAATGCCCCAAAATGCAAATTTGTCCAAATTGGATGTGCCTTATATGGAAATAGGGGTTTTTGGGTACTGCGGACGCAACTGAGAGGTTCATTTGGGCTAGAAAATGTTTCAAAAAATAATGTCTGTCTTGGGATCTATGTTAGGGCCGGTTGCAATTTTTTTTTGTTATAGATTCCAACTTTGTCCAAAAATGATAAATTTTATATGGATTTGGGCATTCTTGGGTGGTCTAAACACAATGACGAGGTTTGTTTGAGCCCTAGGTGACCAGAAAAAGAGGTCCCCCCAGATCTGACAAAAAAATTTATGAAATTATAGATCTGACAAACATGACCGAATCTCTTAGGAAGAGGAAAGAGGCAAACAGATCTGAAGCTCCAATACCATATTGGAGTTGGTGAAAAATAACCCACAGCTCCCAAGAAAACCTCCATGTAAACACATGTCATAGAAAGAGAGAGAAGAAGCAAGAAGCTATGGAGGTCTGAATGCATTGATCCATGAGAGAGGACAAATCATTCTTGATGTACAAAAACAAAAGTTGTAATTTAATAATGAATAATTTGTTATGAATACACAGGAGATCTATCCTTATAAAAGGAGATCTGAAACCCTAAAAGGGTAAAACCTAGGTTGCACAATAATAATTAATAAATCAATTAATTATTATATGCCTAAAATTTAGCTTAAGTAGAAAGAGGTAATAAGTGACATAGTAATTAAATAAAAAATGATTTAATTAATCAATAAACACTTTATTACTCTAACAAATATTGATAATTTAAAACAAATTTTGAAGGATAGAGTTTTCCTACTCAAACAAGGAAAGCATGAGGTCATGTAGAATGGAGCCAAATCGGATGGATAAAGTGTTAGAGAGGGCTACAAAATTACTTCAGGCTAGCAAGACCAGATCAAAACACAACTACCAATTCAATTATGTTGGAACAAAGCTTTCTTACCAAAGGCTGGTAATTTTTCATGGGTAGCTTTGTAGGGGAGAATCTTGACAGCGGATTGGTTAAAAAAGTTTGGATATCTCAAACCCTCAATATGTTCTTTATGTTATTAGAATGAGGAGGATGTCAATCACTTGTTACTTACATGTCCATTCTCATTAGAGTGTTGTCAATAGATGTGTGCCAAAATTGAATGGATATTAACATTACCAAATGACATTTTAACTTTATTCAAGTCCTGGCCTATCTTATTCAAAGAGAGCCTTTGTGGAAACCTTTGGATCATATATGCTTTAATTATGATATGGAAATTATGGAAGGAAATAAATAGGATAACATTTTAAGGAAAAGCTATGGAAAAAACCTCATTGCCAAACAAAATAGAAGCAGTTATGGTTATGTGCAGGATAATGGTATACCAAACTATGGCCTTAAGTGGCAATAAAAAATCAGAAAATCAGGGTTAGTCAACTTGATGTAAAAGGTTGAACATCTTATGAACCTTATGTGAAAAAGTTGCAAGAAAAGAATCTGTAGGAAATCGAATGTAGATTATAAATGACTAGCCCTTGTTTTAATTTTTTTTATCTAATTGTTCAAAATTTTAGATTTCAATGCAGTAGTATGAAAATTTTAGGGAAAAGATAAAGAGTATGTGTATGTTTGACCACCTTAATCATAATCAAATGATGATATATTTTCCCCAGATTCTAGATATAAGTGGTAGACTCATGTTCGGATATGACACATATTTTTTTGTAATTTTTGGTCAACTAAATAATTAATTATGAATTTTCTGCTACAACTTTTTCAGAATAAAAAAACTCTCGTGTCAGACCACCTTAACTAATTCAAAATTTTACAAATTTTTTTTTTTCTTATAGTAGTCGAAGCATAGAATGTGACACATGTTTTGGATTTCAAAAAGGTAAAACAGTTTGTAAGTGTAGGATTTGAGCAATACAAATCCACAAAACCCGAAGATCACTTGCATACAAAAACCTGTTACAAGGAAGTAGAGACAAGAAGAGGGCAAGGGTTTGACTCAAAATATGAAGAAGAAAATATCCTCAAAATAATGAATAAATTGAATGTACAATGGATCATCCTTATAAAGGAGATCAAAAGCCTTGAAAGGAAAACCCTAGTGCATGCAATAATTGATGGAATATGGATGAAGTGACTGAGAGGGGGGGTGAATCAGTCAACCATAAATCACTTCACAATTAATTCTTTCCAGATCCCTTAGGATATCTTAACAATGTTATCTGTTTTAGTACTCGATAAATAGATTGTAGTAATTTTGAAAATGCAGAAAGTATTAGCAAAATTATCTTTTAGATATTCATCAGCACTGGTGTATGATTAAGATAGCAATTAAGAACACAAGAGACACAAGATTTAACATGGAAACCCAATATGGGAAAAACCACCAATGTATCTAGATACTGATTTTCACTTTTCTGAAGTGATGCCCGGTTAGAAGCCAACCCGGTAAAAGGTTACAAAACACACTGTTAGGTGTGACCTTGTTAGAGGATTTAAAACACCCTGCTAGGAGTGGCCTGGTAAGAGGTCTTGAAAATAATTCAATGGAATTTTCACCTTGTTAGAGGATTTACAATATGGTTGTTAAACCAACTTGGTTAAGAGATTTAGAATTCACTGTTACAATGGTAAAAAGGTAACAATGAAAAATGACCTGTATAATAATGCAACTGTCTTGCTGATTACAGATCTCTGTTCTGCATATGTGTGATCCTTCCTGATCGAATAAATCTGTGCTGCACCTCAAGGATATCTAAACATCCTTCACAAATTCGCACACACCTTTCCTGTCTTTCTTCTGTAAATCTTCTGCTATATTTCTTGTTTATTTTTCACATTTGACCTTTTATTTATATGTTTTTAGATTTGTCAAATCGACATTATTTAGTATAACAGTTGGCTGAATTAAGCAAACTCTATTTGCAAAAATCCTTCAAGGGCCAACAGTGTTCGGTGACCATAACTTTTACAATCTTTTTTTTTGAAGACCGAGGGAACTCGGTAAACACTAACTTTTCTTCGACAACCGACTGAACTCGGTAAACACTGAATTTCCTTTGATGACCAACTGAACTCGTAAACACTAAATTTCCTTTGACAACCGACTGAACTCGGTAAACACTAAATTTTCTTTGATGACCGACTGAACTCGGTAAACACTGAATTTTCTTTGATGACCGACTGAACTCGGTAAATGCTAAATTTTCTTTGATAACCGAGTGGACTCGGTAGACACTGATTTTCTTTGATAACCGAGTGGACTCGGTAAGCACTAATATTCTGTCTGGCAGACCGACTGAGCTCGGTAGTAACTGATTGCTGCAGACTATGACATTGTGTGACATCAAAGACAATACACAATTTGAGTAGCAATTTCCTTCAGACAATTGTTTCCAACAATCTCCCTCTTTGCATTGATGGCAACACAATATGTCATAGGCATAAGAAATTTGAAGGAGTTAGCTCGGTTCAGATTCAAATCTCCCTCTGTTAGAAAACTTCCTGTATCCTGAAAATTCTTCCTTCTGACTATTGAAAATTTCTTGAAGTAATAGAAAAGACATAGCAAACACTCCCTCTTTGACAACACATGCCAAAGACAATTCACATAATACCGGTGTAAATTAATGTACCTTAAGTACTGATTCATATACAATGATTCCTTGAATATGCTGCATCAATTGGTTGATTTTCGATCATTTTCTGGTTGGTGCATCACTAAAACTGTATTTAGTGAGCCTCAGATAGGGGAATGACCCCTAACTTACCTCTTAGAAACACAAATGCATCCTTAGGTAATGGTTTGGTAAAAATGTCTGCAATCTGTTCTTTTGTATGATATATTCTAATCTGATTTCCTTGTCCTGCACCAATTCTTTGACAAAGTGATATTTAATAGCAATGTGCTTGGTTTTAGAATGCATCACTAGATTCTTCAAAATGTTTATTGCACTGGTATTGTCACAAAATATAACACTAGTTCTTTGATTTCAACCTTCATACCTTCTAATAACTGTTTAAACCAAACAATATTTGAACAGTTTACTGCAGCAGCAACATATTCTGCTTCAGCTGTGGATTGAGATGTGCAATTTTGCTTTTTACTAGTCTAGGATACCAGTCTTTTTCCAAGAAAAATGCTCCACCACTTGTGCTTTTTCTATCATCAATGTTTCCTGCCCAATCAGCATCAGTTAAACACTTTCAAGTCTAGATTGCCTCCAAATTTATACCACAAACCATATTCTTCAGTTCCTCTTAAGTATCTTAAGATTCTTTTGATTGCCATCATGTGATTTTCCTTAGGTTTTGCTGAGAATCTAGCTACTATACCGACTGCTAAGGCAATATCAGGTCTTGTATGTACTACATACTGCAATTTTCCAATCATAGATCGGTATAGGGTCTGATCAACTTCTTTTGAATCATCATTTTTGGTAAGTTTCAGTCCAGTACACATGGTGTACCAACTGGTTTTGAATCTTCCATACCAAACTTCTTAAGTATTTCCTTAATGTATATAGATTGAGTAATGTATATACCATTCTTGCTTTGCTGAATTTGAAGACCAACAAAGAATTTTATTAAACCAAACATAGACATTTCAAATTCTTTGTTCATTTTCTCTGAAAATTCTTTGCACTGATCCTCATTCCCTGTAAATATAGTATCATCTACAAATATTTCTGCCAATACAATTTTGTCATCCGGTCCTTCTTTGATATATAGATTGTTGTTATCATTGGCTCTTTGAAATTAATCTGAATCAAATAGTTATAGAGTCTTTCATACCATGCTCTAGGAGCTTGTTTTAAACCATACAATGCTTTGTGTAACCTGCAGACCATGTCCTTTTTATCTGGATCAACAAAACCTTCAGGTTGTTCAATGTAGACTTCTTCATCAAGATTCCATTGAGAAATGCAGATTTTATATCCATCTGATATACCTTAAATCTTTTGTGTGCTACATAAGCAAGTAGAGTTCTTACACCTGCTAAACTTGCAACAGGAGCAAAAGTTTGTCCATAATCTATACCTTCTTCTTGAGAATAACGTTTACATACCAGTCTAGCTTTGTTTCTAGATACTTGACCATCTTCATTCAGCTTATTCCTGAATACCCATTTTGTTCCAATTACATTCTTATCTTTAGGTCTAGGTACAAGAGTCCAAGTTTTGTTCTTTTGTATTTGTTCTAATTCTTCATTCATTGCTTCAATCCAACTTTCATTTTCCAATGCATCTTTGATATTTCTAGGTTCAAAATCAGTAAGCAGACATGTACCTTTTAGCTTGCTTCTTGTCATAGTACCATCTGATTTGTTTCCAATGATTTGATCTGGTGTATGATGTCTTCTGACATATTTGGCTAGTATAGGTTCCTTGCTTTTTGAATGATTCCTGTTGTTGTCTTCTAGGATCTCTTCTTCAGGTTGCTCGGTAACTTCAGGCTGAGACTCAGTCTGAATTTCTTCCTGTGACTCGGTTTGAACTTCTTCCTGTGACTCGGTTTGTGACTCGGTAACTGTGCTCAGCTCGGTAGATATAGTTTCCTTATTGATAGTTGTGCCTGCCAATGTTTCAGGTTCAATGTAAATGAATCTTCTGTAGTTCTCAGGTTCCCTTTTGCTTTCTTCTTCAGTCTTTTCTGCAAACTCATCAAATTTTACATGTATACTTTCTATGACTTTGTGAGTAGATAAGTTCAGACATTTGTATGCCTTGCTTTTGCTAGAATATCCTAAGGAATATTCCTTCATCACTTTTCACATCAAATTTATTTCTTCTGGATTCTTTTAAGATATAAGACTTGCTACCAAATATTTTCATGTAACTTACATTGGGTTTATAGCCATACCATAATTCATAAGGAGTTTTGAATGTGTCTTTCTTCAATTGTACTCGGTTCAAGGTATGAACTGCAATGCTGATAGCTTCCTTCCAGTACTTTATAGCGATGTTCTTTTCTATCATTAGAGTCCTTGCACAATCCATAATAGATCTGTTTCTTCTTTCTGCTATTCCATTCTACTCAGGAGTTCTAGGGGCTAATACCTGTCTTTTGATTCCTCTTTCAATGCAAAAGTTGTTAAAATCATGGAGATGAATTCACCACCTCTGTCTGATCTTAAGCATTTCAATCTTTTCCCTGTTTCCTTTTCCACTCTTGCTAAGTACCATTTGAACTTTTCAAATGCTTCTGATTTCTCTCTTAAATACATAACAGTCATCATTCTAGAATAATCATCAACGAAAAGAATAAAGAATTTTCTCCAGTATAGCTTGTATTCCAATAGGTCCACATAAATCAGTATGCATAATTTCCAAAATTTCTTTAGACTGATAGTTCTTACTCTTGAAACTAGTTTTACTCATTTTACCAATCTGACAATTCTTACATAGACCAGTATCAGGTTTCTTCAAAGTAGGAATGCCTCTAACCTTCTTGAATTTGCTTATTTTTATCATGTTATCAAAATTCACATGACATAACCTTTTGTGCCATAGCCAACTTTCTTCTATTTGAGCAATAAAGCATGAATATTCACTGAGATCAAGATAAAATAAGTTACCTTTTGTTTGTTTTCCTGATCCAATGAGTTTTTCCTTTTCCATCCAGCAGTCTTGCTTGACCATTCATGAATTCAACCTTGAAACCAGTGTTGATTAGCTGTGCTACACTTAGAAGATTATGTTTTAGTCCTTCAACCCAATAAGCATTATCACATATGAGTTCTTTGGTTAATGAGATTCTTCCTTTTCCTTTTATACAACAAGGTTCATTGTTTCCAAATCTTACATTACCACTATCACAGTCTTCTAGATATTCAAATTTTGTCTTGTCACCAGTCATGTGGTGTGAACATCCGCTGTCTATTATCCATATATCATCTTTTCTTATATGAGAAATAAGTGCCATCTTATCTTCATCATCATCAGATTCATCCTTTATAGCAATAAAGACAATTTCTTCTTCACTATCATCAGAATCTTTAGCCATAAAACATGTTTTCTTACCTTTATCCTTGTATGATTTGAAATTCTTTTTGCCATAGTACTTGTGACTTCTCTTCTCTCCTTGACTTGCTTGTTTGGGCACCTAGCTGCAATATGTCCAATTTCTTCACATGAAAAATAGATTAAAGGAGTTTTACCTTTATATTTACCTTTCCCTTTAGAGTACTTCTTTGCAAGTAATGCTTCTACAATTTCAAGATCACTATCAGAACTTTCTTCTGATACTTCTTCACTTTCTAACTGAACTTCTTTAATTTTCTTGTTCTTCTTTAGTGAAACCTTGGCCTCAAATGCTGATTCAATATTTTTGGAACTAGGAACATAGTTGTCATAGTTGTCTAATTCAAAGGCTGTCAATCTTCCAACTAAAGCATCTAAAGTTATATTGTGGTTTGTTTCACATCTTCTTTCTTGAATAGCTGATACTCTTATTGCATAGATAGGGAGTAATGTTCTGAGTACCTTACTTATAACAGTTTCATCTGAGATTGTTCCTCAGAAGCTCTAATTGCACTTACACTTGCTTTGATTCTTTCAACATATTTTGCAATGTTTTCATCTTCCTTCATATTCATCTTGTCAAACTGTCCTCTTAGGCTTTCTGCTTTGGCTCTTTTCACATTTGCATCACCACCATATATTTTCTTCAGTGCCATCCACATTTCATATGCAGTAGTGCAGTCTTTAATATCATCAAATTCATCATAGCTGAGAGCAGATGCAATGTCTATCATCATGGTGTTGTGAGTCTTTTTATCTGCAATGTCTTCAACAGTTAATGCGCCATTAGGAATTGTGTATTCTTCATCAATGTATTTGCATCCTGAATCACCAATGGAAGCCAGATGAAGTCGTATGAGACCTTGCCATGCTGAAAAGTTATCTTTGTTGAGCTTTGGAATTTCCCTCTTGTAAGACATCCTGATCTTTAGCTTAGGTCCTTGAAACCCTTCCTGCAAGCACCAAAAGCTCTGATACCAATTGATGGAATATGGATGAAGTGACTAAGAGGGGGGGTGAATCAGTCAACCATAAATCACTTCACAATTAATTCTTTCCAGATCCCTTAGGATATCTTAGCAATGTTATCTATTTTAGTACTCGGTAAATAGATTGCAGTAATTTTGAAGATGCAGAAAGTATTAGCAAAATTATCTTTTAGATATTCATCAGCACTGGTGTATGATTAAGATAGCAATTAAGAACACAAGAGACACAAGATTTAACGTGGAAACCCAATATGGGAAAAATCACCAATGTATCTAGATACTGATTTTCACTTTTCTGAAGTGATGCCCGGTTAGAAGCCAACTCGGTAAAAGGTTACAAAACACACTGTTAGGTGTGACCTTTGTTAGAGGATTTAAAACACCCTGCTAGGAGTGGCCTAGTAAGAGTCTTGAAAACAATTCAATGGAATTGTCACCTTGTTAGAGGATTTACAATATGGTTGTTAAACCAACTCGGTTAAGAGATTTAGAATTCACTGTTACAATGGTAAAAAGGTAACAATGAAAAATGACCTGTATAATAATGCAACTATATTGCTGATTACAGATCTCTGTTCTGCATATGTGTGATCCTTCCTGATCAAATAAATCTGTGCTGCACCTCAAGGATATCTGAACATCCTTCACAAATTCGCACACACCTTTCCTGTCTTTCTTCTGTAAATCTTCTGCTATATTTCTTGTTTATTTTTCACATTTGACCTTTTATTTATATGTTTTTAGATTTGTCAAATCGACATTATTTAGTATAACAGTCGGCTGAATTAAGCAAACTCTATTTGCAAAAATCCTTCAAGGGCCGACAGTGTTCGGTGACCATAACTTTTACAATCTTTTTTTTTGAAACCGAGGGAACTCGGTAAACACTAACTTTTCTTCGACAACTGACTGAACTCGGTAAACACTGAATTTCCTTTGACGACCGACTGAACTCGGTAAAACATTGAATTTCCTTTGACGACCGACTGAACTCGGTAAACACTGAATTTTCTTTGACGACCAACTGAACTCAGTAAACACTAAATTTTCTTTGATGACCGACTGAACTCGGTAAATGCTAAATTTTCTTTGATAACTGAGTGGACTTGGTAGACACTGATTTTCTTTGATAACCGAGTAGACTCGGTAAGCACTATATTCCTGTCTGGTAGACCGATTGAGCTCGGTAGTAACTGATTGCTGCGGACTATGACATTGTGTGACATCAAAGACAATACATAATTTGAGTAGCAATTTTCTTCAGACAATTGTTTCAACAATAATTAGTTAAATTATTACAAGACTAATGCATGCAAATTTATATTTAAAACAACAAGTGCATGAGTTTAAAACAACTCGTACATGTGTGTTTAAATATAAACAACTAAAGCAAAAGAGTTGACATCTTAAGAAGGGAGTAAAGATTAATTAACATAATTAATACTTTACTCTAACACCCCCCCTTAAGATGAGAAATAATGCAGCTATAAACAATGTAAGAAGAAAGCAAAGGAAACTATAGTGCTAAAAGCAAAAATGGGTCCCACCAATATGGCCTAATGAGGTACCCATGTACAAAGGAGAGTCTCTATAAAGTGGAGAAATAGAGAAAACTACATGGGAAAAACTCTACTCCAAAAGGAGACAAAGGCTAGTCTAAAGGACTAAAGAAGCCTCCAAAACTAGAGATGTTCCAGAAAATAGGAATAAAAATGAACATGTAGAACATCACTCAAGCAAGAAGATGCAAACTCTATCAAGAAGTATCTATTGATTTGAAGATTCTCCACTGAAATAGAGCATGACTAGGTAGAGAAGATTGTAATCTGTATGAGTGCCCTCAAATGACACTACTTGAATCAGGAGGCAAACAAAGGCAAACAACTGAACTCGAAGATACAAATGGTATAAAACACCAAAGACTAAAGAGCTGATCAATCAAAGATGGAAGAGTGCCTCTAAAAATAGGAAAGAAAGATTGTTTATATGGTAAATCATCCATCTCACTGGAATGCATAAGTACCCAGCCACTGCAACCACCTAGTACATAGAATCAAATACTAAATACATAGCTCACACTATCAAACCAAGGAAGCAGTAGAGAGTACAAACACATATAGAGATACCTGAGGCTAATGTCATTGGAGAAATGCTCACATGGTAAAAGATGGAAATAAAGGCAAACATCAAACCCCCCTGACAAGTTACAATGGAGTGCGAGTACATAAAGCATAGATATGTGCAAGATCCCATCATACAATAGAATGACACTTTATCTCAGTGTGTATGCATAAATGAATGCTACAAAATTTAAGTATACACTACTCAAAGAAGAGCGAAGGCTAGTGAAACAAAAGAACAACCTAAGAAGAGTCATCCCTTAAAGGGAAGAGATCCTAGGACCTATAACATCCAAGATATCCACTAGAGTGCATAAATGCAAAAAATTAAATAAAATATACCTGGAGCAAAATATGGAAAAATGACTCATAGTACTAGAAAGCTCTTAGAACAAGCTTTCCAACGATATCTTGCTTTCCCAAAATAGAGTCTGGATGTGCAATATAGAGCTTCCGGAGTGCAGAACTAAACATCTGGCTTTGACAATAAAAAAAATCAAAAAAGAAAAATAAAAAATTCAAACCTCCAGATCTAGATAGAGCTTGGAACCAGCTTTCCGATGATATCTCATTTTCCTGATTTTGACATCGTTATGCTCAAGTTAGGAGCAAAATACCAACTGTTGCACTGGAGGACCCAAAATGGTGTCTAAAGTGCTGATGTCAGCACTTCACGGGCTTAAAATTGACAGCCAAATGGCCGTCACAGCATGCAACCCCCTGGGGCTAAAATTCTGGGCCCTTGGTCACCATATGACTAGGGGCTAAAACTACATGCACTAGCTTAAATTTGATGGCCAAAAGGCCATCACCGACCAAAATGAAAAAAAAATTACAAAATTGCGTGTGGCTCGGGATCTGTGTCATGCCATTCAAATTTTTACCTCAATTTGTGTGCAAATTTTTTGGGGGGTCTGATTTTTGTTCAAGGAAATTTTTTTTTATCTCATTTTGCATGTCATCTGTACAAATTTTGCATCGAGAAGCGTGCCAATCCATACAATTTTTGCCTCATGAAGCATGTAAAACTTATGGTACCAAAAAAAAGCCCCAAAATGTAAAGTTGTCCAAATTGGACGTGCCTTATATCAAAATAGGGTTTTTGGGCGCTACGAGATCAATGGTGAGGTTCGTTTGAGCTTAAAGTGCACTAAAATTTAGGGACCC